>CM068958.1:42295813-42305949 GCA_035128595.1 Eptatretus atami | reverse complement strand
ATTATGTGGACCTCAAACATCCGAGGTCTCTGCTCTGACAGGTTGGTGGTCTCTGTCTTATACCGCCTTCTCTCTGGTCTTTCACCCACTGCTCTTTCCGTGCTTTGACCCTCCCAGGATTGTGCAGAGTACACGCTTCATCAACCCCCTTCTGGTGAAACTCCCAAAATCCAGATCACTGCTCACCTCCACTCATTTGTTCCTCTTTTTTTTCCTACCTGTGGAATCAAATTCCACATTCCCTTCAATCTCACATTTCCCTCCAGGTATTCAAGACAGCAGTTCGCCATCATCTCAGATCATCCCCAATCCAAAACCATGACCTTTTCTACCCCCGTTAACCCACCCTCCACCCCAAGATCACCTTCTTCCACATTTCCAGTTTTTCCTTCCTGAGACTAGCAATGCTCCTGTATCCATCTTGTCCACCCCACGTGTCCTTTCCTACCCCTCATTCCTCTCCACACCCATTGTTTGTCCAAGTCTCCCTCTATATTATTCTTCAACTATATCTGCTGTTCCTTTTGTTCTGTTGCTTCCTGATCCATTCATTGTTCTAGCTCTTCCACGAGCCTCGACTCTGTATACAAAACAGAGAGAAAAAAAGAGAACTTCGTTACCGTAACATTTTGACACGTCTTCCTGCCAATCCGTCCGGAGAGATAACGTTGCTGTGGAGTACAATGCAAGAGGAAAGTCCGAGATTACATCACCAAAGGGTTATCACTTGGTCACAGGCACAGGAACACAGCTGAACAACACTGCAGGAGAAACACCCACCTTTTCTCTTAAACCTCCACATGTAAGTGTGCCTCACAAAATGTAACCAGCAAATGAAAACCTCATCTCATGAGCCACCCTGGAGGAAATCACTATTATGCAGATTCTCTCCTTGTTGAGGTGAACATTCCTTAAATCATTCCTTTTAGCTGTCACTAACAATGTAGGATTGTCATTTTTTTTTTTAAAAACAAGTTATTTGCTCAACACTGAAAGCAGCGAGCTTCAGGAAGTCAAGTTAGTTTGAAGAGAACTGTTATGCCTTTATTAATTTAGCAGTAAAAACCCAGATTATTCATGAATGACCTTCAGGGTGGTATAATAATGTCTGCCCTATATCTATATGTGATGCTAGTCCACTCAGTGTGGTCGACTCTTTAATTTCCCTCGTCATTCTGAATGAGGATAGTTCTGATGGTTCTTCTGCACTTGCAGCAGGAAATATTTCAACAGCACCATCAGCACCATGTAGTTGACATTTGAAATCGTCTTTTCATCTGGCATAGCACGTACCAACCCTAATATGGTAAGTCTAAGTTTTATACACAGTACATAGTGTGTGCGCGACGCACACCCAAGAGGTTATGGGGATGTGTCTTCATACATGCATGTCCAATGGGGTTACATTCTCTCTTCTACCAATGATGTTGTTAGTCCCCAACCCAGCATCACCCCACCTCGAGGCTTATATTTTTGGTCTGTCTGTCCATCTATCATCTGTCTGAAAACAACTGGATGCATTTATTTAATATTCTAAAGCTGAATGCAAGACTACCTGGGTATGAGGCACGTCAAATGATTTTGGTATCGTTGTCAATTTGGTATTTTGGAAGTTAAATTCTTTTTATAGGAGACAATAGGACAGGATTACAAAACCTTTCGAGAACATGATTGGTTAGTGTAAAGAAACCCAGCTAACTCTCCAACTGTCTCTCCAACTAGGACATGATGTTGGAGTTGGAGAGATATTATGTCCACCTGCTTTTCGGTTGTTAGTGTTCCACGGGAAGCTGAAAGCCGTGGTAGTTGGATTCTGCAATCTCCAGATCTAGCCTGAAGCTCAGGCTGAGGACTGATGTTCTACCATCAATTATATCATTGGAGTATGATTTAATCTCCAAGGGAGAGGTCAACGTAGGCATACTATATGCCAAGGCAACATGGCAAACCAGGCTCAGCAGGGATCGCTGGCCGGCCTTGAGGTGCACATGTACCTGAGGGAGGTGGTAGTGGTGCCGGCCGGTCTGAAGGTGGGCTCGGCCCTAACCTTTTGATATTTGAAGAGAATTTATATTTCAGGTCACTGAATTCAACCAAACAATTATTTTTGAGGTCAACATAGACCAAAAAGTCAACAGAGGTCGAATTTCTAAAATTTTCAATTTTCATCCGATTCACTTGACATTTCAAGAATAGTTGCATATTTGGTCATTGCATTTAACTGAGCTTGGTGTTGGCTTAGTGGTTAGGGTGGTGGCTTGGGATCCAAGGGTCCTGAGTTCAAGCCCTGTTGGCTGCTGAGTTAATACACCAGGGGGTTGACTCAGCCTGTCATCCTTCCAAGGTTGGCAACATGAGTACCAGTGTGTACTGGAAGAGGGGCACTGCATTAGTGACACAGTCATGCTTCCAAGAAATGATGGTTTCTCTGACAGCTTAACTGCCATATGCAAGAAGAAGAAGATTGAATTCAACCACCAATTGTTTTTGAGGTCAAATTTGTTTTATGGATTTTGTAAGTATCGTGCTCTGCACGACGTCTTCTTATTACTATTCTGTTTGTCTGTTTGTCTGTCTGTTTGTCGCCTATAGGTCACAGTTCTAAACTGATCGTCATGAAACTTTTCCCAAGTTGTAGAGGTAGTCTCAACTGAGAAGCCTATTGATCTTGAGATCTATTGCTCACGAATGCTTCTTTGCCCTGATATAGGGGGCCACTTCTAATGCCCCCCATCGGCATAATTATTCCTCCTGACTGCATCATATTCTGATACTTTAACCTCTGCTCCCTCCCCCTTTCTCACCTACTGCTCCTTTCCCCTGGTATCGGAGGGTTGTTCACCCACACCCTAACTTGGGTAATACACTACCTACTCTACCCTGTGACAGTCCCCCCCCTCTCCACCCAGCAGTCTGGAGGTGATCAGCAGTGCATTTGTCACCTACCAATCAATTTAAATTTCACATTGGCGTTCTGGAGGATTTCCCACGGGAAACCCCCATCGTGCCCACCACACCCAGTGCTCGTGCTGCGAGAGGTCTCGCCTTCTGTTCACCGTGTGCTTCTTGGCCCTCCCCCAGCCGAACTCATCACTTTCACTCTTCCACCATCCTCACACTCTAGCTGCCTTGCCTTCCCTCCCACCCGGTTTACTCTCACGATCCACTCCACAGTCCTTTTAGACTCGTCCGGTTTTCCAGAAATAACACTTTTAGGGACATTTTTGGGTAAAAATGGGGAATCAAGTCTTGTAACCTAATTTAAGTGTGCTGATTCTGAAAAAAAAAAGTGGTTCCCAGTCTGGATTTTGACGTTTTGACCAACTAATTTGCATAAAACAAAATGGCCGTCGAGTTGTAATGAATTGCCCCCTTATTTGAAACTAGCAGTCTATGGTGTCATTCTAACAATAAAATTTCAAATATTTCATTAGCATTTATTGCAGTACAGCATTTTCTTTCAAGTAAAAATGTTAGTTCTTGATATGTTTAAAAACATTTCTGTATGGTATGCCTCATTATGTATGCACAAACACACAAGCTTTACAAACTGTTAATACACGAAGTTTCTTCCTGTTTCCTACATCTGCACATTGTAGTGCAAGGCATTTCAGCTTTACGACACTTGCAATGGAAACTTCCGCACTGGGTACGACATGAACAGCAAATAACTTCCAGGCATGCATCTGGGATCGGGCTACGTGACATTAACTCGGCTGAAGTCCTGCAGTAGTACGTTCCCATCCCATACTATCAGGTGAAGGAAGGTCGGGCTCTGGACAATGGGCATTTCTCCAAATTAGTGCTTGGTAGTGTTCTCTCATCAAATGAAACTGTCGAGCCTCACTCGTTGGTGGTAGTGATTCTGGTTGCTCAGACTGCGTAAGCATATGGTGGTGAACAATGTCAACTGAATCTGTGCAGGTTGCATTGTAGACCCTGCACATAAATGTCTCTGCTGATTTTCTTGTCTCGTCTCTCTTCCCTAGCATAGGCATGGAGAAATATTCACTTGAATTATCTTCCATGCTGAGCCTTTCTAGATGTTGATTAAATATGATGTTGTGTCGCAACCTCATGAAAAGGCAGAAACGAAGTTGATGAGTTTGTAGGCAGGCTGTTGTACACGGCCTCAATAGGTATATACTTCCACTTCTTTGATGTACCAGACATCATCCAGAGAGATGTGCATTACATACGGGGGAAATGAGACACGAGCAATAGGAGCACGTCTGTATCCCTTGCATATGGCATGCAAGACCATTCTTGTGTCGGCCTCTTCATGTCTTGCCCTTCGAGAAGAAACATCAGTTGTCACTTTTGATGACTGAACTTCAAGTTCATCTTCAAATCCTGTGTTGCATGAAATGTATTTTTCCATCCAGTCTCATCCAGGATATCTATGTTGTCAGCAGTGTCGTGCACAAAATTATTTTGCTCGATATTAGGTGGTATAATGGCACCGCTCGCTGGATCCAATGATTGCAGTGTAGTTTCTGCTAATGCAGTGTCCATCTGCATGACTTCAGTGCAGCTTAGACAAGGACCTGCCTTATTAAAAAGGTGGACAAGGTCCGTGGATCGTGTGGCTTGATGAAGTGTACTGGCCAGACCTGTGTGTTTTGGGGTCCACTTCTTTCCACCAGAGATACAATCGATGAGATACTGGGCAATGCTCAGCACTCTGTGACGAACAGAATCTTCATCACTTTCATCTTCTAGGATTGTCTGTCCACCAAAAAAGAGGCTTCGGAACATGTACAAGCTATCTGGAACACAGGCAATTACATCCTTTTCACTCACTGAGAGTCCTGTGTGCCCTGCTGTTTATATAATGTCACTGCGGATTTTCAAAGCTACATGAATTAAAGACAAATAGATGTCCTCTCTTCCAGGCAAATACTTTGACATTGTGACTTTTCTCATCTAAATCCTCATTTTCTTCCTCCACTAACCTACAAAATGAAGTAAACATACATGATGGGAATTAAAAGATCCTGTCTCTGACACTCCTATCAAGTGACTTGAAAAAATTGAACAAAGTGCCAACTTGGGACTGCAAATGTTCCTTGAATGTAGATCTTCAACTGCAGTACCTGTCCGTTCTCAGCTGCATTCTGAAGTTCTTTGCAGAGCCACACCACGGTTAAGTCTGAATCATTGGCAGCTTTTCTGATTTTTGTGGTAGATCTTGTGAATGCTCTCAGACATATCAAATGGTATTTGGCTTCCGTTGCTATTAGGTCATTGATTCCAGCTTGGCGAAGCCCAACTTTGTAATCGAAAGTGGCATCTTGCATGATCTGAGCACTCATGTTCTTTGTTATAATTGATATTAGACGCTGGTGTTGATGAGTCTTCTGACAAAAGATGCACAAGTTCCAGTCAAGTGGCTGCACACTTTTTCGGAACACACGAGTGCCTTCATTCTGAGAGGAGCTGCTGCTAATACAGCTAGCAGTAGTGTCCATTTCTTTCTCAAAGGACTTTTGCAGTCTTTCTCTTTTAGTTCTGTCAGTATATGGTGCGTAACGTGTCTTGTGCCACTTCAGTGTTGGGATGTCAGCTAAATTTAATGCATTTTCGAAGTGAGTTATGACTTCAACGTTTTTCCTGTCCCTCAGTTTTTTTCTGGTACTTGTGGCATTCCTTACTGTTATCAGACCTTGTTTACTTGCAGTTTTCAAGGAGTCTCCAGCCTTACACTTCTGACAAAAAATGCAGAGTGACTCGTCGACAGAGGAAGGTCTTTTCAGATTAACCACAGGATCCATCATTACCTGAAATAAAAATTTAAAATCTCAAATTAATTTATTGGACAGACACACACACACACATTAAAATATACACAGACAGACGGATGAACCTGTTGATAAGAAACGGCTGGCTTGGCAAGCGATAGCAACGTATAAATGGGACACACCCGCAAAAACCAAAACATCACTCATTTCTCAGCATTTTGAGATTCCACTGCATATTTGAACACTTTCTATAATCCACAAGATTCAATCCTTAAATCCGAAATCATACTTTGATTATTTACTTTTATTAATTCATGAGAGCTCAGCGTTTCAGAACTCACCCAGGCGTTTTCAGAAGGCCGAAAAGATGGCAGCTTTAAGGACCCCAGCGAATGAGAGCGGGCTGATCATCAAGGGACTGTCGAGGATATAGCCTTGATAAAGGATAATTATACAAGGTCGTTAATTATCTTCAAAAGGGGTGTTAAAATTTACCTAAACACACAGTTTTCAGTCATGCACTTCCTTGGAGGTCTTTTAGTGTGCTTGCAAAGTTTGGGGCCACTAGGTTTCATGGTTTTGGAGTTATGGAGGAGACACACACACACACACACAATTTTGTATCTTATTATATGGATGTACCATAGTGATACACAAAATATGAAAAAATAATAAAAATTCTGTTTAAATGTGATTATATGTGGTTGTGGATTGTAACGTGTTCATTGAAATGGCATTCGACGGCTATTTTGTTTTATGCAAATTAGGTGGTGAAAACGTCAAAATATAGCCTGGGAACTACTTTTTTCAAAATCAGCACACTTACCTTAGGTTAAAAGACTTAGTTCCACACTTTTTTCCCCCACAAAAATGCCCCTAAAAGTATTTTTAGGCCCATATTTGTCATTTTGCGACCAATACCACACGATTTTCCCACGCTTGCTCTCACTCCTTCCACGCATGCACACGAGCTGTCCTATGGCAGTCCTGCAGCCGCCTCCACTGATACCTGGCATCCCGCGAGCACCACTCGCTTCTTGTAGCACATCAGGCCTCAGACATCGGCTCCCGCTCCTGTGAAAAAATTTCAAACCTATATAATTTAAAATTTCTTAATCGTGAGCGCCACAGGTGTTTCGCCTGCCATGGAACATATGCACACCGGCCCCTCTTGGACCGGCAGGGACTCCAACCTCACTCTTTTTAATACCCTCACTTGGGACCAGAACACTTCGACATTTTGATTCTTCAGTGTTTGGAAGGCTCACCCCTCCCGTCGGACAAGTTATCTGCTACCATTCAGCCTCCAGAGATTCCAACCCCGTACGCCGGTTTTTGCGGGACCAACATTACTTGCCCGGGTGATCGCTGATGCTCCTTTTTAGGTCCATTTTTCGAGCATGACCTAATAATATGGGTGTAGATGTCCTTCGATCCGTCCGTCCGTCCGTCCGTTGCGAAATGACGATTTTCAAATTCTATCTCCTCGCCATTTCTCAAGCGATCTTGAAATGATTGTAGCAAATGAATCTATGGGCCAAATTCTAAATTTTATCGGGCCGGATTTTCGATATTCGCTTTCGTTTTCGTGTATGTGACTTCAAAGTTGGCAAAAAATGCGACAATGACGATTTCATGCAAAATGACGATTTCAAAATCTATCTCCTCCTACATTTCTCAAGCGATCTTGAATTTGATTGTGGCATTATGAATCTATGGGACATATTCTAAATTTGGTCGCGGCCGGATTTTCGATATTCGCTTTCGTTTTCGTGTCACGTGACTTCAAAGTTGGCAAAAAATGCGAAATGACGATTTCATGCGAAAATGACGATTTTCAAAATCTATCTCCTCCTACATTTCTCAAGCGATCTTGAATTTGATTGTGGCATATAAATCTATGGACAATATCTAAATTTTGTCGGCGGGTTTCGATATTCGCTTTCTTTTTTCGTGTCACGTGACTTCAAAGTTTGCAAAAACTGCCCTACTTCAGGAGGCTATATATTTTCTCAGAGATGACCGTCACTCCCACACGGGGTAATTTTAGGTCATCTCTTCGAGCATGACCTAATAATATGGTGTAGATGTCCTTCGATCGTCCGTCCGTTGCGAAAATGACGATTTTCAAATTCTATCTCCTCCGCATTTCTCAAGCGATCTTGAATTTCATTGTGGCATTTGAATCTATTGGACAATATCTAAATTTTGATCGGGCCGGATTTTCGATATTCGCTTTCGTTTTCGTGTCACGTGACTTCAAAGTGGCAAAAATGCGAAAATGACGATTTTCAAAATCTATCTCCTCCTACAATTCTCAAGCGATCTTGAATTTGATTGTGGCATATGAATTTATGGGACAATATCTAAATTTGGTCGGGCCGGATTTTCGATATTCGCTTTCGTTTTCGTGTCACGTGACTTCAAAGTTGGCAAAAAATGCGAAAATGACATTTTCAAAATCTATCTCTCCTACATTTCTCAAGCAATCTTGAATTTTATTGTGGCATATGAATTATGGGACAATATCTAAATTTTGTGGGCCGGATTTTCGATATTCGCTTTCGTTTTCGTGTCACGTGACTTCAAAGTTGCAAAAGCGAAAATGACGATTTCATGCGAAAGACGATTTTCAAAATCTATCTCCTCCTACATTTCTCAAGCGATCTTGAATTTGATTGTGGCATATAAATCTATGGACAATATCTAAATTTTGTCAGGCCGGATTTTCGATATTCGCTTTCGTTTTCGCGTCACGTGACTTCAAAGTTTGCAAAAACTGCCCTCCTTCAGGAGGCTATATATTTTCTCGCAGAGATGACCGTCACTTCCCGCATGGGGTAATTTTTTATGAATATGCATCCACAGCAGACGAGATGGAAAATAAAGAAGAACATGTGAGAAGATAGCCTATTAATGTGTAAGCAAGTCTGGAAGTGTTTGGTGCTATTGGCTCTTATGACTGCGCTTGACCTGGCACCTGAATCTCCTGCTTGTCCAGCACTCTGCTCCATGAGCTCCATTCTGCCTCTCTCCACCAAGCCAAGTGACATTAACCGCCAGCCATGTATCTAAGCTGAATTACAAGTGAGCTGAGCGAGCCCGCCATGCAGGACGCATGGCTCTTTATAGTTACTTGGCAAGGGAAGGGCTTAAAAGGTGGATCAAACTAAGCGATAGGCATTTCCCAGCGCTCCTATTGTTGCACGGACAATTAACACGGTGTTGGCCCCGCCCACGCGAGAGTACAGCAATGAAGATGGCCTCATTATGCTCTGGGCTGTTACATGCAGCTGAACTCTGCACTTAACGTGGCACTGGGGTGTTCAGTCGCACTCTCTGTGCCTGAACATATGCCGCACACCAAATGGGGGCCATAACTGAGCGGAGTGTTAGGGCTATCAACACGCTGTTGAACACTTGCACTCCAAGTTAGATGCCTGAACGTCCAGAGTCCAAGTGTCTGAAATGGTACATTGCACTCCTTTATTCCATGTTGGTCCAAAAGGCGGTGGAGGTCATCGGTGGTGACTGTGGTTGAGGAGATGGTAATGGCAGCGTAGCAGTGAGGTTATAGTGGAGTGGTCCATGATGGTGGCAGCTGTCTGTCGTGGCTGTTGGTTATGGTGGAAGCTTCAATGGTGAATGTAAGCGAGCTTGGATTGCTTTTTTCGAGCATGTGGTGATTACTATTAAGGCGTTTGGAGGTCGTTTGAATGTTGTGGCATTGGTGGTTTGAATATGATAAAATAAAAGTTGACATGACGTGTCCGTTAGGTTATGACATGCGATTCAAACACGAAATTGGCACACGTATGCTACTTACTTGCCTCTGTTTGTTGTGGGCTTTGGTGTACATGTATGTATGCATGCATGGAGGAGAAGCTCGTGTGCACAGAAGCAAAATAGGAAAGGAATGAGAAGACAAACCTGCCTAATCTCACACAATGCATATTGACCCATAAACCCATTACACATAAGCAAAAGGCTAGCTGAAACGAAAAATAAACAACATAACTATTTCAGGAACCACTATATGTTGGTTCTGTGAAACGGTCATCCCCCAAGGTAATGGAACACGTCACAATAGAGTCCTTTCTTGCTTCCAGTCCAACCTCCCCAACAGATATAGCAAGGTCCACATTGCTAATTACCTCCGTTACCGAAGGTGTGTGGAGCTTATGTTTTCACTCCTGTCTAAACAGTTTGTCTATGAACAGGATATATCAAAAAAATTGTGGATGGATTCGGAAGAAATTTGGTGGACAGGTTGAGTGTGTGACAAGGATGTCCCTAACCCTCACCAAGAATAAGTGCAAAGAAGAAGCCAGCATGTCCTCTCATGGAGTTGTCAAACATGGAGGAAGGGGCAGACAACCTTGAGCCTCTGACTAA
>CM068958.1:42257857-42295788 GCA_035128595.1 Eptatretus atami | reverse complement strand
TAATTATAAAACATGGCATCTCCACACCAGGGATAGGAAGCCTATCCCCGACATCCTCACTAGAATTCCAATTCTTGACTCTAACTACAAGGGGGCACTGCATAGCCCTCAGTCAGTGATGGACTCGCTAGCCCTGTGGGCATATCATGAAAAAAAATATAGCATCGATCAGCAACCCTAATGTATATTAGTACAGTATTTTTATTGTAATAATATTTAACAATTATCTGAAATTTCCACTAATTTTTTTCTTTTTCTGTCAAGAAAACATTGTCAAGTGGGATTTTGAAGTTCAATTTACATTTTAGTAATTTTTCGGAATGTAAGATAAATATGGAATGTTGTATCAGGAATGATTTAGTGAATGTGGTGCCTGTAAGTTGTGTGCGTGTGTTTGTGTGTGTGTCGTGTTCATAAAGTCTAGAATAACATTGGTCTTTACAAAAACTCCCACCCTTCCCCCTGCCTTTCGCTTTCTCTTCTTTTTTTTCCTCTATCTTTCTACCCCGCACCCTCCCCCTCCCGAATAAGTACAGCACTCTCCTCCACTACCTCTCGATCCTTCTTGTCTTCCTTCACTGCCATACCCATCCTTCACTCTACTCCGCAGAGTGTATTATGCGAACATGTGGTGAGGCATCACCCTCCCTTCTCATATCATCAATCCTGAGGTGATCTACTTTCCGTTCTGATACTTATTACCCATGCCTACACAAAGGCAAAATTTGTCAGCCATCTCCAATAGGTGTAGTAATGGAATTGCATCCACTTCTGTTCATGAAATGAGTGGAATTACCACAGGCAGTGTACTGGGTCGACGTTTCATTCTGTCTTCATCAAATGACTTCCTGAATCAGTTTCAGTCCAGTTTAAAGTTCTGTTCGCAGGACGATACTAAATGATATAGCCTGTGAATTGGGGAGGTAGTATGCAGTAACACGCTCCATAATGATATTGATGAGGCCTTGAACTGGTCAGGACGCTGGCAGGTTCCTGTAATGAGGCAAAAATGTAAGGAATCAGGAGTTTACTTATACCCATGCGGCAGCGGGAGTGAAAAGCAGGGAAATCGTGTCAGTAAGGGAGGAGAAAGGAACTTCGGGGTGCTCTTTGATCCAGCTTATCCTTAGTTGCCATGTGGAGATGCTGCGAAGAAGCCAACTGAAGGCTTGGAATTATTAGATCTTTGTTCATCATCTATCTATAATTCAGCAATCTCTGTGTGTGTGTGTGTTGTGTGTGTGTGTGTGACCGCTGTTTTTTCGACAACCTCCTGGTCCGATCTAATTGAAAACTTGCACAGGTATATTGCTGGGGAACTGAGATGTGCCTTTTTCAAGGTTTTGTATATTAACGACAAGTGCTTCCAAGTTATGGCCATTTATTTACCAAAACAATGGCAAGACACGTTGTTGCTGCGTGGGCCGATGGGGAAGGGAAACCTCAGCCGCGTCGCCCATTACGGTTTTACAAGTACGGGTTCCGGAGAGTGATGACTTCGTGTATTACTAATCAATCTTCTCGATTCTTCCTTATGCGCATGTTATAGATTAAAACACAATGGCCAAGTTATGATCGTTTTCATATTAGACGGTGTATAAATTTCGGGAACATCAGAAGTGCTGGTATGCTCGCGACCAGGATAAAAATTTTTTTTTTGCACGGTTTTTTTTTTTTTTCCCCCCTCGTTGGTATTCTAATAATTTCTGCGATTAGTTATGCGGCATTTATAGATAAACACAATGGCCAGTATGATCGTTTTTTCATATTAGACGTGCATAAATTTGGGGGAAATCAGAAGTTAGCTGGTGTGCTCCGAAGCAGGAAGTAAAGTTATTTTTGCACGTTTTTTTTTCTCCTCTTTCCTTCTTCTCTTTGTGTTTTTCCCTTGCACTGACATTGGGAAAGGCAAAATACGTTGGCGCTAATTGAATATTGGCCATTAAGAATAAATTCGAAATAATTCGTAAACTGCATATGCGAACTTCCGGACAGTGAGGACTTCACTCCGGATAGTGAGATTACGTATTCTTCTCGATTGTCTGTAATCTTTCTCGATTTCTTCTCGATTTTCTTAACCAATACCCAATCCAGTCAGTGACGATTACTGGTATCTTCTCGTATTTTTTTCTTGATTTATCGACTTACTGTATTCTTCTTTCTCGATTTCTGTACTTTCTCGATTTTTTAAACCCAAATGCCAAATGTATTCTAAGCATAATTTTCGATTTCTTTATGCGGCATTTTATATGATAAACACAATGCCCAATGCCAGTCGTCATTTACGAGATGCGGCCAGGAACGGCCTGTGTGGTTGTTGTTTCTGGCACGCGGTTTGAAAGGGTTTTTTTTTTTTTTTTGCATGTACGGCCACTGAGAGCGAAGACCGGCCTGTGGGTTGGTTCTGGGATGCGTTTGAAGTTTTTTGTTTTGTTTTGTTGCACCTTGGGCACGCAACTACGGGCATGCAACTAGTTAGATAAAATAGGGCTTGTAATATTATCAAAGCATGCACGACAGAAGCACTGGTAGTATTGTAATATTTTTGTTCACTTTTTTAAAGAAAGATGCAAGATGCCTCGAAGAAAGTACAACAAAGAGCAACTACAGTTACCAAATCCTTCCATAGACTCTAGAGTATTCCAGAATACGATGAAAGCACTTGGATCTAACCCACTCTTGTAATATACTGAAGTAAGAGCAGAGATTATTCAATTTTTTTTTTATTTTCAGAAGATTGGATAATGTGGACGTAGAAGAAGTTTTTTCTACATAAGAGGAGTCGACAGCCAAAAGGGCATTCACTCAAGCTGAAAAGTTTCATTTTAAAGAAAAAGAGAAAAAAAAAAAAAAATTCCCAAGAAAAAGAAAGGTTGGGGGGGGTGACTTTTTCCCCCCCTATCACGTTGTGTGAATAAGTTGGAACTAGCCGAAACCCCTGTCACATGAGCGGATTCCGTTCATTTCAACACCTCTCACAGCTTACCCACACTCGAGGGACATGGATCGGACAGGGCGTCTGCCCCGCCTACCATCCCGCCGCGCCCTACCCCATTCCCCCGCCTCCACCCCCCGCCTTCAAATTTGCTTTACCCTGCCCCAAAAATTTAATTACCCGGCCCGCCCCCGCCTCTTCACCCCCGCCCTGTCTCTTGCATCCCCGCCCCACTTTCCCCCCGGGACCCCGCCCCTGTCCACCCCCTCACACTCAACCCGCCTCATCTTCACCCCAGCCCCTGCCCACGTCATCCCCGCCCATTTCCCCCCCCCGTCTCCCGCCTTTCAATTTGTCTTACCCCCCAACCCAAAAATTTTTTGCTTACCTTGCCCCCCGCTTCTTCACTCCCTGCCCCGTCTCTTCATCCCCGCCTCCCGCCTCTTCACTCCTGCCCCCGTCTCACGATAAGGTGTTTATTCTGGCTTCAGAGTTGAAAGTTGACTATTGCACGATTGTGGCGAGTGCACGTCTTACGGTACGAATTTCTTTCGTCCAGGTCACAGTACGAGAAAAACATGATGCGACGCTAGGGGAGCACAAAATGGTCCTTGCAGTATTAATATATAGAAGATACAAATGTTTCTTGTAATTTTTGTGTCAAATTCACATTCTGAGGTATCCAGCATGTTGCAGAAGAGGTTTACATGCAAAGACGCTATTTTCGGAGGATGGAATTAACACCTCTAGCGGTAACGGTCTGTCCGACGACAGACGCTAATGACGTCAGCGAATGACAATTGATGTCATACGTCTCACGCCCTCTCACGGTGACGTCACAGCATCGCCATGTAACGAAGTCTAAAAAACGAGAAAGTGTTTATTCTGCTTCAGAGTTGAAAAGTTGATCTTATTGCACTATGTGCGATGCACTCTGACAGGTAACGAAGTTTCTTTCTAGTCCAGGTACAGTACCGAGAAAAACGTGACGGGACCGCTAGGGAGCCAAACTGGCCTTCAGTATTAATATATAGATTCCTTTCCGAGTTATGTGATTCAATCTGATAGTCTAAATCAGTTTCAATCTTGTGATTGAGAAGCATTGGGTTTTGATCATCTCTTAAATTTTAACCACTGAGTTTATGGCATCATGAAGGAGAGGCACATAAGCCTATGCTTTATCGTTTCAAAATTGAGTAAATCCAGTGGAGGGAACAACTTACTTAAATTTTGCTTGTTATAATTTGAACACAAATTGGAAACAAATCTGAACTACCATCTTTGTTTTCTGAATTCGTCCCGATCGCATTCTGAATGCACAGGAAGGAAGTGAGGATAGGTTTCACTCTGTCTATCCTGGCGGTCAACAAAATTGAAGAGATTGATTCAAAACAGGAACTTTATCTATTTTTAGAGGGATTCAAAATGAAGACAAACAGGCCAAAATGAACGATGTAAACATGTTTTGATATGGTGGTGTAATTAAACACTGCAATAATGGTGGTAAATTCCGGAACCATTATTTACTACGACTTTCACAATCTTTCTTTTATTTAAATTTAATCATAAACTAGAACTGTGTAAGAACACAAATGGCTTCCTTATCACTTCGAAGAACCCCAATTTTGCATTACTTGAAACATATTAAATAAGGTGGTGTTACAGCGGATGGATTTGCTTCAATAGCGGTTAAACTTCCGAATCCTTTTTTAGCGATCTTTAAAATCCTCATTTTATTTAAATTGGAAAATACTGCACCTACTTCAATCACTGTGCGGGGAACAGTTCTATGAACTTCTCTAGGTTTCGATGCTGCACCATAAGCTTTAAAAGAAACGTTGCTGTCCAAGAGAGGCACTTGTCATGTTTCAAAAAATTTAATAATCCGCTTTGTCAAACAGGTTTCGTGCATCAAAAAACCACTAAAAGGGGTTTCATTTATTGACATCATGCTTTGCTGAGAGCCTGAATGCACCAACGATAGTTGATATTGTTGCAGATGCTGGGGTCGAGTTCCACGAGGGGAAAAACACTCAGGTCCCTCCTGAATGGCCAGGTTCCGAGGCCAGCAGGCACAGATAATCCCCCTGCACGCCGAAGGGTTGCTAAGCAACCATGAATTGCCAATTGGTACTGCCAATTCCTGGCAGGTTTAACACTAATCGCGGGATACGTTACCTAGACGCCTATACCAAGGCAGGTCTGGTGCCCTCGATGCATACTTGCCATAAGCTTTACCGTATTAGTGCAGGCCAACGGCGCACAAAGTACGCACCAGCTAATAAGAGCCAATGTATGGGTATGAATCCCCTGCTAACTACATGCGGAGCATGCTGGGACCCGATGGAGGAAAGGACAGAACGATCTGGGTATCATTTATAAATATAGCAATTATAGGCGAGGAAGTCATTGTGGCAGAAAATAATAAAAGGTTTACTACAAGCAATATTTACAGCTTGGGAAAGCAAGGATTTGTGGGATGCGGAAAAAGAATATGCAAGTACAACTCCAACCTCGGACATCGTGGTTCCAACATTCTGTTTGAGATAATTTTCTACATTCACCAGGAAAATTGCCCCCAGTATTTTGCAGTTTTCACGTGATTTTTTTTCCCACGATCCGTGACATAACAGTTCAAAACATACTTCCACGAGCCACGCACACAATTAGCTGGATATAGAGGTGCGTTTCAAAAAAGTATCCAACCCTTAATTTTTCATGCGTAAACAAATAAGCTAGGGAGGCGTGTTTGTGCACATATGTAGGCGATCCTAATTCGTATGCGTGAATATTTTCCGCCTGCAGCAAGCTGTCAGTCGCCGACAGACCGGCTCGATGAGTGAGGAAGTGTAAAGTGAAGCACCGTCAGATTTTTGGGTTTTTTGACAAAATGGACGGAAAAAACTTGAACAACGCTACTGCATCAAATCTTTGTGTAAAGCTTGGCGATTCCCAAGTGGAAACGATCCGCGAAGTTCAATCAAGGCTTGCGGGAATGAAAGCAATGGCACACACAGACCATAAAGAGTGGTACAACCGCTTTCAAAGATGGTCGCACATCGTGAAAGTGATAAGCAGCCTTCTGGTAGGCACTCAAACGATCCCGAAATGAGGATCGTCATTGACCCATGAGGACCCTGCTGATGCGGATCGTCGACATCACGATCAGAGAACTTGCAGACGAGGCGGGCCGTCAGCTTGGATCCGTTCTTCCATTGTGACTGAGGATTTTGGGCTTAAAGGAGAATCTCAGCGAAGGTTCGTGCCAAAGCGTGCTAACGAACGAGCAGAGGAGCACTTCGTTTGGAGATCGCACAGGCCCTGCTGGAGACTGGAACCAAGCGATCCTAACTTCCTTCAACACAGTGATCACTGGCTGATGAGACCACAGTGATCGCGTCACATTTGTAAATAGAAAATCCGGCCGGCGCTCACTTACACTTCTCACTCATACGGCGTTCTGAGTCGCGACTCGACAGCTTCTGAGGTGGGGAAGATATTCACTGCATACGAATAGGATCGCCATCATACGGTGCCCAAACCAGCTCCCTAGCTTCATGTTGTTTATCGCGCACGAAAAATTAAGGTTGGATACTTTTTTGAACACACTCGTACATACAGTACATTATGTCCGTATGCAAAAACATCATCTTCCATCAGCGGCAAACATGACCCGTTTTCCTGTACGGTGCATTGTAAGCTTTACAGGATAAATAATAGTTTTGCAGAACAGTCTCACCATGTGCACTTTTAAGCATGCGGTACTGTATTGCTAGCTTCCATGGCAGTAAAATCAGTTTTCGCAGGATGTTACTCATGCAACACGTCTTCCACCCATTGCCATACATCCCCATTGAGTTACTTATCAGAATTGAAAACACTAACAGCATCTATTTTGTACCCAGTATTTAATTACTTGGTCGCGCAATAATGAACTGACATTACACAAGTGAAAACATTTCAGCGCATCGTTAGTGTTAACTCACGCATCTTGCTACCAACCAGGCACCATCTAAAGCTGTTACATTTTAAAAAGACGCTCCAGCATAATCGCCTGCAGATGGAAAGACATCATTTCTGTAGTTAGAGAATAAAAAGGGTCAGCATATGAGTTGTGTATTAGCAGCGAGCTACATATGGACTAATTACACAATACATTGCTCACCACATCTATTATCAGCTGCTTGAAGTACAGCATTATACCCCATAAAAATCCCGCACAAATCAATACGGCATGACCCTTTACTCACCTCCAGCAGTTACACATTGCCATACGATATAAGTTTGTAGGGGGGCACACCTCCGTGGACCACACGACACACAATAGGCATTCCCCCGATGGCAGACACTTTTAGCACGGCCCTCCTCGAAGCTATTGACGCGGGTACCTGCCTCGGGCCAAGGATCAGAGCAGGCCTCTTTACAACAGCGGTTACTTGATGATGAAGGCGCTTGCTTTACCTCCTGTCTGTCGAGTGAACGTGAGATCTTGTGTTCGGTTTGGAAAAACAAGTATGCCTGACCAGAACACGTCTAACACACCACAATCACATGCATCAGTCAAGCTAAAGAAGCAGTCAAAAGGCGATCATGACACTTCATCGCGGTGAGGGTACTTTCTTCTTCTGGCAAATAAGCGTAAGTCGACGGAGTCTCCTCACGTAAAAGCTCATCGATGCTGCTACGTCCTCGTTCACTGAGGACCAGCGTGAGTGCCTGCACCATCAACACAACATCTATCGTAACTAAAGCAGTGTAGCGTGGTCCATGTCTACTGGAGGTTCGCGAGACAGCGTGCAAGGACGTAATGTGGTGATTCGTGTCGGGTTAGGTAATTTTATCTGGGGACTGGATTGCCACTATCGTGTTTTCGTTAACGCTGTGCTGGAGTCGAATAGAGGTGGCTGCAAGAGAATAGTGAGAGTGTGTACATTACTACACGTACATGTAAGCTCGCTGCTGAATTAGCACCATTATGATAATGCTCACCTGGAATAGCCCATGGACCTGAACCTGACCGGCTTGTCTTATCCTTTCACTCATCAAGGTATGCATGAGATGTGTTCACATTACGTTGTCGTCGATGTGCTTATGATTAATAAGAAGCGAGTTTGATAAATACATGAATAACCTCGCTATGGAATGTGGAGTCGTCTTTTTGTAAGTGTCTAGATCGTAATTTGCTTAGTCAAGCATAACGAGGTTCGAGTGTGATCGCTGTATATGTTAGTCGAATATGTGCTATGTCATACAATATAAATTGGCGATACTAGGCTACACCTGGTTAGATTTAAGTACTGGGTATTAAACTTAAACTAGAAGCATCTTTAATAAATGCAGCTTTAATGCATGTTCTTACCTTTAAGTGGTCTATGAAAACGGTAACTGAATAAGGGCGTATTGTGAAAAACCTGTCGCGCTATATGATGTTTTGCAAGAGTCACAAACATCCGAAAAAACTACTGTTTACTTTGCATAGAAGCCTTAGACTATATAAAATGTAATCCCCCGTGCGTCATGCCTAATGTGGCAACTAGTGTGAGCACTAGCAACTTCTGGTAAAAGCTAGTAGCTTATCTGATCTTGATGTACGACTTTGCCTACGATGACGAGGAACCACCGGGAACAGCAACATATCCCGTCTTGTTCCCATTGTACCAATTCCCCAACTTGAGGTGTCATCCATTTATGGCCTTTTTCATGGACGAGGAACCGCCGCAAACCGATAATGTAATCCCTTGTCTTCATTGTAAACGATGACAAATACACTCCGTGGATTTTTTTGTGGTCAGGAAATCCCGAACGATCCACCCATTTGCAGTTAACATTCGCAGGGTTGTTCCAGAACGTATACCCCGCAATGTCGGTTCTGGTGTATATACAAAAGCAAGACAAGTGCACGAGCAAACCGATAAAAAGAATATTCATAACCGATGGCAGACATGACAGGTGCTATCAGACCACTCAAAGAAAGTAGAAAGCAATAGAAAGATGAGAAAGTACAAGGGTGAACGACTTCTTTGTACTGGCGCAGTCCCAACCTATTGGAAGAGGGGAGGAGGAAGGAGGGAAAGAAAATGAAATGTGGTGAGTGCATGAGTGAGGTGTGGATGAGGTGTGCGGTGTTGGCAGATGAGGTTGGAGAAGGTGTAAAGATGTAAGTAAAAAGGGATTTTGGGGGGGGGGAGGAGGTTAAAATGATGCAAAGACCCGTTGAGGAGAAAAGACATTGCGAAGTGGCAGAGAAATCTGTTCATGTAATTTGGTATGGGCTAAGGTGGCGCTTCGGTCTGATTTCCCTGCTCGTAGCGCTCTGCTCTGAGTCGTGTTTTTGATTCAGTTCATGCTGTCATGTCTCCAGGGACAGAAGGTCCAGATAGCGAGACAGCAGGCAAGGAGAGAGGGTGGTACCATATGAAGCGCCAAATGAAGATAGCGATGCATGTGGAACTCGGGTACATTTAGTAATCCTCCTTCGAGGTGGAAAACACTGGAGGCGAACACAGGTGGGCCGTCGGGGTATAAATGGTGGTCCCCCCCCAACTCCTCGTGCTGCATTGGTGTGCGGACATTCACCCCAGCCTAGGCCGCGCCCAGGCCGAGGGATTGCGGTCACCGAAACACCGCAGTTGGATCTGTCACGGTCATCATCATGAACGAGCTCTGAGATTTACCATGTGAGCGATGTTACCGATGGTTCACGTCCTATCACGCACACTCCGTTGTGGTCTTGCTTGAGTGCGGCGAATGAGGTGGGGGGTAGTGTGTCTGAATCAGTGTCAGCATGTGAGAGCTTGCGCCATGTGGTTGATATCAGTGGTTGTGGGCAGTTTGTTATCAGTGAGTGCAGGGCATAGGTTTGGTAGGACGGGAGGGCTAGTCTGCTGCAGCATTGTATGTGGGTGTGAGGGACTATGGACAGAAGGTGGACTTGAGGGATCGATCGCGGTATGGTTGGCATTTGGCGGGAGTTTCATGACGCCCAGCGGCTGGCCGATGAGTTTTGGAATTTGTAGGGTGACGGTTTGGGGCTTTGGTAGGTGTTTTTGGTCCGTGGGCGGTTATGAACCTTCTTGTTGGGTTAAGGGGAAGGGTGTGTGTATCGGGCGGCGTTGTGTGGGTGGTTGGCATGGAATGTGCTGCAGCTTGGTTCGAGTATAACGAAGGTCTGAGATGATATGTCCATTGATAGAACCTGCAGGAGGTTTTGAATAGGCAATTGTGTGGCATCTTGTATGCTAATGGAGCTGCTTGTGCGTTGGGAATGAGAGGGCTTCGTTTTTGAATGAAGTAAAGTAATTGGATATTAAAACTGAAGGTATATAAGATATATAGTAATGGTGGAGATAGAAAGCACCTACCTAAAGCCCTTGCAACACATTTTGTTCGCATAGACCTGCAGGCCGCATGGGTCGACATGGAGGAGTGGAAGGGGCTGAGTCATAAATTCGATAGCTAATGAAATAACTGTCTCAGGATCATGATATGTTGCTGCCTTCAACCTTGGGGGAGTGCCGGCTTCTCAAACCACAACTATAAAGGGAGAGTGGATAAATGATGAAGGAAAGAATCACAGGACTCAAGTGCGGACATCCCTAAAATGGATGTGGCCGAGTAAGCAAGGATAAACAGGATAAATGTGGAAAAGTGTGGGTGGGTAAGAGGGTGAACAGTGAGAATAGAAAAATATCAGGAATAGAAGGGACAACATAAACTGGCAATGCTTGACCGTTTTATACTGAGAAGAGCATGAATGAACTTATTTGGCGCCCATTTCAACAGTTGGCGACACAAAGGAATGAACTGAGCTGAGAATAACTTGGTTCCTGTGAGGAATTCCCAAATTGCTCGGTGTACTGGACACCAGCTTCGATAAGTGAGAAAGGTCACAGCAGATTGCAGTCTGAGGAGTTTCAAAAGACTGCACCTCTGCCAGATCTTGTTCCCAGAGGAAGTTAGCTATATTGTGTACATTAAGACTAAATGTGATTTTAACACCATAAAAACAATTGCAAAAAACCCCACGCTGCACTCGTCCAAAAAACATGACCAGAGTGTGCAACTGCTTTAACATTTATTTCAAATCTTCAAGAATATGTTTATTTTTATTCACATTTCAAATTTACAAAGTATGACAATTTAACATTCATGGTGGGAGGGAATAAAGTGCAAGATCATTCCAATCTGTCCCCATGCACCATTTGGTGTCGGGAACAGGAAAAGAGCAAATAGCATTGACAGTTTGCCCTTGCTGATCTGGTACTGTTTGCTCCATCTGCATTGGGGTATACTGCAGCAACTCATGGACATCGACTGCATGCCAGTGGTCCTTGTTGGGGCCTTGGACATTCTCGTCGCAGCCGTTCAGCTGATGAGAAGACAGGAGGGCTTAATGGAAAATGAATTTTCATCACAACAAAAAAAAAAAAACCTGCGGCACACAACATGAATAATCAAATTTGCTAACGATGATCACCCACACACACAGGCATTGCCAAAACCCATAAAAAGAACCCCAATAATTTTACAATGAGTCCCTTACAAGAAACGGCAATGTCAGGAAAGATTGCATTTCAGTCATCAAAGCCTGTGGCTATGGATGCCAACAGATGGTTGTTTGTCGTGCCTCATCCTATAATATGCTAGCATCAAGCATGGAAGCAGCACATACATTTTTCAAGTCCTTAAATGGATGATCTCGTTCTGGGGATTGAACGGCTGACCTCTCCAAGACTCAAGAGTGTATGCTTACAACCATTACGAAAAGCGAGACTGGTTGACGTCTGTTCTTGAGAATTGCAGACTTTTCTTTGCCATTTTTCCTTCGATGTCATTCTACACTTTCTTCTTGTCGCAATTATTCCTTCAATATGCTCCATTGCAAATATATTTGCTTTGTCCTCAATTTTATGTTTTTTTATGCCATGGCTTGGCTTATGGAAGAGTTTAGGACACAATATACAAGGGAACAGCAGGGAAAGGGGAAAAGACGCTAACAGCAGTGAACGGGAGAAAGATAGATGAGATGGACAAACAAGGGATGCAGTAACTGGTGAGGGGAAGAGGAGAAGTGCAAGGGGTGGACAAGAATGCTGGAGACAAGCAAAATTTTGGAGGGTGGTGTGGGGTGGTTTTAAAAGATGTATAAAAGTAATCATGGTTTTGGATAAGAGATGCAACTTGAGATGATGGTAAACAGCTGTCTTGAAGACCTGGAGAAAGAATGCGAAGAATGAAGAGAATGTGGAAGGTGTTCCAGCAGGCAGGAAAAAGAGGATAATCGAGTGGAGGTGAGCAAGTGGTTCTGGATTAGGCAGGTTTCAGGAGGAGGGGTTTGCTGGTGGACCAGCGTGCATCCTGAAGAGTACCTGGGGGTGGGACAGAAGCATGAGAGGGCCAGAGGGTGCAAAGACCAGAAGAGAGGATGAAGAAGAAAGACCACCAACGCTGTCAGTGATGGGCGACAGTGATAGGCCATAGACTCAGCTACATCACGAAGAGATTCCAATGAATCTTATGAGCCTTGGTTTCACATGGTTCGCAAGCTAGCAAAGATGTGAGGCAGGGGAGTCAGTCCCAGAGGGAAGCAGCCACTCCATCTATCTGTGGATGCAAAGCCTTGTAAGGGAGATAGGAGCTCAGGTGTGCCAAGGAAGGACTTTGCACGATGGAGGATGCCCAGGTTTGGCATCTTGCTTCGGAAGGACAATTTTGAAATTGGCTTGCCCAGATCATGCTAGAGTGAGACCAAGAGTTTTGTGCCTGAACCTCTTTGAGAAAGGTTTGTTGAAAAAGTAGATGGGAGGGTTTGTGGTATGGTCCTTTTGGAGGGAGACAGACAGAGATGGGGAGAGACGGACGACAACACAGAGAGACAGAGAGAGAGACAAGAGAGAGAGAGAGAGAGAGAGAGAGAAGAGAGAGAGATTTCTCAAGATTTGAAAGACTTGTTCAAGTATTTGACCAGTTTTGATTTTGTCCAGGTCTGAGAAGGGAAGAGGCTGCTCCTATCTGTCTTTTTGTTCAGAAGGATGCGGGATGAATGGGTGGTCATCAGCAAAGAGATTAAAGAGGATTTCCAGTCATTGAAATCATTAATGAAGATTAGGAATAGGATGAAGAAAGGAATGACGTTGAACTTTTTACAGCATTGCCTGGTCCTGCTATTAAGAAAAAAAGAAAAACAAAAAAAAAGACCTAGCTCCTACAGTGTTTGTTCACAAAGAAAACAGGAATATCTTAAAGTTGCCTCAAAAGGAGAATTTTCACACAGCAAGGATGAAACATTAAATCACCATAGTAGAACAGTAATATCGAAGAATGGTGACAAAACACACTTCCTTTGCAACTTTACATGTTGACCATTTCAAGAACCAACTTAAAAAGGCCTTACAGGTGATCACTTCAAAGTTCTTTTTTTTATTTCAAAACCGGAGCTCCTTAACAGGAAATACTTGCACCCAGCTTTTGGAAAAAGCGAGAAAACTGAAGGTGTTTCGGAGGACGCTGCGAGCGCAGAGAGAGGTGCACGAAACTCTTGAAGGCAATAATCAGTTTCACCTAGTAATGTTGTAGCAAAGAGTAACATGATGCATTAAGGATGAACCATCCCGGTGAACATCCACACCATTCCAGACTTGGGGGGTGGTGTATGGACTCCTTTCTTATGCAAAAAGCACTTTGGCTCTGTTCAAGCAGACCCTAACTCTAACAAATACCCCGTCTCCTTCCCCCAGGGTTCCACTGTTTTAATTTCATTTATTTTTTTTAATGATTGAGAACCCATGCGAATTATTCCACAAGTAAATGTTATGCGCTGGAACTCTACTCACATGAATCCAGTCACAAAAAAGTCATAACGTCAACGTTTTCCAAGAAATAAAAAAAAAAAAGGATAAAAAAACTATGCAGCTTCTTTCCCAATGTCTTTACAGGCAGCAGATGAACGTTAAACTTTACTAAAAAAAAAAAAGCATTTGGAGGGAGGGTTCATGGCAAAGCAGACCTAGACATTGGGACAAAGCAAACATCCCAGGGAGCAAATGACAAGGAAGGAAAAAAAAAAAGCGAGAATACAAATACAAGAGCGTATTTTAGGAAAGGTTAATGGAGCCCAGGAAAGTCTCATTGGCTATGGGTGAGGCTGAGAAGTTCAGCAGACAACCTCTCCGTTAGGTGACCAAAGGAGAATAGGTGGCGTTCAGTTTGAATAGATCCTTCAGGACCAACAGGTGACACATGAATTTTCACGATGTAAAGGGACTATGTTCCATTTATCACGACCAGAGTGGTATCCTTCCCAGATCAGCAGACACACGCAGCTGCTGTCTGCTGCATAATGGGGATAAATGTATCGACACAATGTGGAGTCTGTCAATAGCATCAAGCACAAATGCAACAAGGATACAAAGCAGTTGGTCGATTTTAGACGATGAAGGAACATCTGAGCCCCATAAAGTTGTTCGCAGACGATACTAAATGATATAGCCTGGTGAATTGGGAGGTAGATGCAGTAACACTCCATAATGATATTGATGAGGCCTTGAACTGGTCAGGACGCTGGCAGGTTCCCTGTAATGAGGCAAAAATGTAAGGAATCAGGAGTTTACTTATACCATGGGCAAGGGGAGTGAAAAGCAGGGAAATCGTGTCAGTAAGGGAGGAGAAGGACTTCGGGGTGCTCTTTGATCCAAGCTTATCCTTTAGTTGCCATGTTGGAGATGCTGCGCGAAGAAAAGCCAACTGAAGGCTTGGAATTATTAGATCTTTTCATCATCTATCTATAATTCCAGCAATCTCTGTGTGTGTGTGGTGTGTGTGTGTGTGTGTGTGACCGCTGTTTCTCGACAAACCTCTGGTCCGATCTAATTGAAACTTGCCAGGTATATGCTGGGGACTGAGATGTGCCTTTTCAAGGTTTGATATTAATCGGACAAGTGCTTCCCAAGTTATGGCCATTTATTTACCAAACCAATGGCAAGACACGTTGTTGCGTGGGCGTGGCCGATGGGAAGGGAACCTCAGCCGCGTTCCCATTACGGGTTACAACGTACGGGCTTCCGGAGAGTGATGACTTCGTGTATTCTAATAATTTCTCGATTTCTTATGCGCATTTATAGATAAACACAATGGCCCAAGTTATGATCGTTTTCATATTAGACGGTGTATAAATTTCGGGAACATCAGAGTGCTGGTATGCTCCGAACCAGGAAGTAAAAATTTTTTTGGCACGTTTTTTTTCGTGTATTCTAATAATTTCTCGATTAGTTATGCGCATTTATAGATAAACACAATGCCCAAGTTATGATCGTTTTCAATATTAGACGGTGCATAAATTTGGGGAAATCAGAGTTAGCTGGTGTGCTCCGAAGCAGGAAGTAAATTATTTTGCACGTTTTTTTTTCTCCTCTTTCTCTTCTCTTTGTGTTTTTCCTTGCGATGACATTGGGAAAAGGCAAATACGTTGGCGCTAATTGAATAATTGCCATTAAGAATAAATTGCGAATAATCGTAACTGCCATATGCGAACTTCCGAACAGTGAGGACTTCACTTCCGGATAGTGACGATTACTGTATTCTTTCTCGATTTCTGTACTTTCTCGATTTCTTTCTCGATTTCTTAAACCCAATACCCCAATCCAGTCAGTGACGATTACTGTATTCTTTCTCGATTTTTTTCTTGATTTATCGACTTACTGTATTCTTTCTTTCTCGATTTCTGTACTTTCTCGATTTATTAAACACAATGCCCCAATGTATTCTAATAATTTCTCGATTTCTTATGCGCATTTATAGATAAACACAATGCCCCAATCCAGTCGTCATTTACGAGATCGAAGGAACGGCCTGTGTGGTTGTTGTTTCTGGCACGCGTTTGAAAGTTTTTTTTTTTTTTGCATGTACGGCCACGTGAGAGCGAAGGAACGGCCTGTGAGGTTGTTTCTGGGATGCAGTTTGAAAGTTTTTTGTTTGTTTTGTTGCACCTATGGCACGCACCTACGGGCATGCACTGTTAGATAAAATAGGGCTTGTAATATTATACAAAGCCATTGCACGACCAACACTGGAGTATTGTAATATAGGTTTGTTCATTTTTACAAGAAAGATGAAGATTGCCTCAAGAAAGTACAACAAAGAGCAACTAAGTTACCAGAACTTCATAGACTAGAGTATCCAGATAGATTGAAGGCACTTGGTCTGAACCACTCTTGTATATATACTAAGTAGAGCAGAGATTATTCAATTTTTTTTTAATTTTCAGAAGATTGGATAATGTGGAGTAGAAGAAGTTTTTCTACATGAGAGGAGTCGACCAGGCCAAAAGGGCATTCACTCAAGCTGAAGAAGTTTCATTTTAAGACAAAAATCAGAGAGTGTGCCTTTTCTATCCGTTGTGTGAATAATTGGAACTAGCCGAAACCCTGTCACAGACGGATTCCGTTCATTCAACCACCTCACCAGCTCACCCACACTCGAGGGACATGGACTGGACAGGGCGTGCTTGCCCCGCCTACTCATCCCCCGCCTGCCCCATTCCCCCCGCCTCCCCCCCCCGCCTTCAATTTGCTTACCCGCCCAAATTTAATTACCGCGGCCCGCCCCGCCTCTTCACTCCCCGCCCCTGTCTCTTGATTCCCCGCCCCACTTTCCCCCGGGCCCCGCCCCCTGTCCACCCCCTCACACTCAACCCGCCTAATTCACCCCAGCCCTGCCCACTCATCCCCGCCCCATTCCCCCCCCCGTCTCCGTCTCCCGCTTTCAATTTGCTTACCCCCCACCCAAAAATTTGCTTACCTTGCCCCCCGCTTTCTTCACTCCCTGCCCCGTCTCTTCATCCCCCGCCCCCGCCTCTTCACTCCTGCCCCCGTCTCAACGAAAAGTGTTTTATTCTGCTTCAGAGTTGAAAGTTGACTATTGCCACGATGTGCGATGCACTCTTACAGGTACGAAGTTTCTTTCAGTCCAGGTCACAGTACCGAGAAAACATGATGCGACCGCTAGGAGGAGCACAAAACTGGTCCTTCAGTATTAATATATAGAAGATACAATGTTTCTTGTTACATTTTTGTGTCAAATTCACATTCTGAGGTAGTCAGCATGTGCAGAAGAGGGTTTTACATTGCAGACGCTATTTTCGAGGAGTGGAATTACACCTCTCAGCGGTAACGGTCTGTCGACGACAGACGTAATGACGTCAGCGAATGACCAATGATGTCATGACGTCCTCACGAGCCTTCCAGCGGTGACGTCACACATCGCATGTAAACGAATCTAAAACGAAAAGTGTTTATTCTGCTTCAGAGTTGAAAGTTGACTATTGCCACTATGTGCGATGCACTCTTACAGTACGAAGTTTCTTTCAGTCCAGGTCACAGTACGAGAAAAACGTGACGGGACGCTAGGAGGAGCACAAAACTGGTCCTTCAGTATTAATATATAGATTCTCTTCCGAGTTATGTGATTAAATCTGATAGTCTAAATCAGTTCAAGTCTGTGATTGAGAAGCATTGGTTTGATCATCTCTTGAAATTTAACCCCTAGAGTTTATGGCATCATGAAGAGAGGCACATAAGCTATGCTTTACGTCTCAAAATTGAGTAAATCCAGTGGAGGAACAACTTACTTAAATTGCTGTTATATTTTGAACACAAATTGGAAAACAAATCTGACTACCATACTTTGTTTCTGAATTCGTCCCGATCGCATTTCTGAATGCACAGAGAAGAGTGAGATATTTTCACTCTGTCTACCTGGCGGTCAAACAAAATTGAAAATTATTCCAAACAGGAAACTTACTATTTTTAAGGGCATTCAAAATGACACAAACAGGCATAAATAACGAATGTAACATGTTTGATATGGTGGTGTAATAAACACTGCATCAATGGTGGTAAATTCCGGAACCAATTTATTTATACGACTTTCACAATCTTTATTTTATTTAAATTTAATCATAAACTAGAACTGTGTAGAACACAAATGGCCTTCTTATCACTTCGAAGAACCTCCAATTTTGCATTACTTGAACATATTAAATAAGGTGGTGTACACGGATGGATTGCTTCAATAGCGTTAAACTTCCAGAATCTTTTTTAGCGATCTTTAAAATCCTCATTTTATTTAAATTGAAATACTGCACATACTTCAACACTGTGCGGGGTAACATGTTCTATGAACTCTCTAGGTTTCATCTGCACCCATAAGCTTTAAAAGAAACGTTGCTGTCCAAGAGAGGCACTTGTCATGTTCAAAAAATTATTAATAATCCGCTTTGTCAAACAGGTTTTCGGCATCAAAAAACCAACTAAAAAAGGGTTTCATTTATTGGACATCATGGCTTTTGAGAGCACTGAATGACACCACAGCGATAGTTGATATTGTTGCAGATCTGGGGTCCGAGGCTTCCCACGAGGGGAAACACTCAGGTCCCTCCTGAATGCCAGGTCATGAGGCCAGCAGGCACAGATAGCCCCCTGCACGCCGACGGGTTGCTAAGCAACCATGAATGCCAATTGGTACTGCCAATCCTGGCAGGGTTACTCTACTCCGCGGGATACCTTACCCTAGACGGCTATACCAAGGCAGGTCTCGTGCCCTCGATGCATACTTGCATTAACTTACCGTATTAGGTGCAGCCAAACGGCGCTACCAAGTACGCACCAGCTAATAAGAGCCAATTAGTGGGGTAGAACTTCCCGGCTAACTACATGCGGACATGCTGGACCCATGGAGGAAAGGACAGAACGAGCTGGGTACATTTATAACATAAGCAATTTATTAAGGCGAGGAAGGTCATGTGGCAAAATAATAAAAGGTTTTACTACAAGCAATATTTACAGCTTGGGAAAGCAAGGATTTGTGGGATGCGGAAAAAGAAATGCAAGTACACCCAGACCTCGACATTCGTGGTTCCAACATTCCGGTGATAATTTTCTAACATTCACAGGAAATTGCCCCACGTATTTGCAGTTTTCACGGTGATTTTTTCACGAGCCGGAGCATAACAGTTCTAAAACATATCTTCCACGAGCCACGCACAATTAGCTGGATATACGAGGTGCGTTCAAAAAGTATCCAACCTTAATTTTTCATGCGTAAACAAATGAAGCTAGGGAGGCGTGGTTGGTGCACATATGTAGGCGATCCTAATTCGTATGCGTGAATATTTCCCGCCTGCAGAAGCTGTCAGTCGCCGACAGACCGCCGATGAGTGAGGAAGTGTAAGTGAGCACCGTCGATTTTTGTTGACAAAATGACGGAAAAACTTGAACAACGCTACTGCATCAAATTTTGTGTAAAGCTTGGCGATTCCCAAGTGGAAACGATCCGCAAGATTCAACAGGCCTTCGGGAAGAAGCAATGGCACCACACAGACAAAAGAGTGTACAACCGCTTCAAAGATGGTCGCACATCAGTGGAAAGTGAACACCTTCTGGTAGGCACTCAACATCCCGAAATGAGATCTCATTGACCAGTGAGACCCTGCTGATGCAGGATCGTCGAATCACATCAGAGAACTTGCAGACGAGCGGGCGTCAGCATTGGATCCGTTCATTCATTGTGACTGAGGATTTGGGCTTAAGGAGAATCTCAGCGAAGTTCGTGCCAAAGCTGCTAACGAACGAGCAGAAGCAACTCCGTTTGGAGATCGCACAGCCATGCTGGAGACTGTGAACAGCGATCCCAACTTCTTCAACACAGTGATCACTGGCGATGAGACCACAGTGATCCGTCATTTTGTCAAAAACGAAAATCCGACGGCGCTCACTTACACTTCCTCACTCATCGCGTCTGTCGGCGACTGACAGCTTCTGCAGGTGGGAAGATATTCACGCATACGAATTAGGATCGCCTCCATACGTGCACCAACCACGCCTCCCTAGCTTCATTTGTTTACGCACGAAAAATTAAGGTTGGATACTTTTTGAACACACCTCGTACATACAGTACATTACTGTACGTATGCAAAAAACACATCTTCCACAACGCAAACATGACCCGTTTCCTGTACGTGCATTGTAGCTTTACAGGATAAATATAGTTTTGCAGAACATCTCACCATGTGCACTTTAAACATGCGGTACTGTATTGTAGCTTCATGGCATAAACATAGTTTCGCAGGATGTTTTACTCATGCAACACGTCATTCCACCCATTGCCAATCCCATGAGTTACTTACAGAATGAAAACACTAACAGCATCTATTTAGTATCCAGTAATTTAATTACTGGTCGCCATATACTGACATTACACAATGAAAACATTCAGCGCATCTTATGTAATCACCATCTTGCTACAACAGCACCATCTAAGCTGTTACATTTTAAAAACGCTCAGCATATCTGCTGCAGATAGGAAAGACATCATGTCCTGTGAGTTAGAGAGATTAAAAGGTCAGCATATGTATTAGTGTAATTAGCAGCGAGCTACATATGGACTAATTACACAATGACATTGCTCACCACATCTATTATCAGCTGCTGAATACAGCATCACCCATAAAAATCCCCCACAAACAATACGCAGACGACTCACCCCTCCAGCAGTTACCCACATTGCATACGATAAGTTTGTAGGGGGGCACACCTCCGTGGACCACGACACGACCAAGGCATTCCCGGCAGAACTTGTGAGCCTCATCGAAGAGAAGGGGTACCTGCCAGAGCAGGTCTTTAACGCTGATGAGACCAGCTTGTTTTGGAAAAAAGATGCCGACCAGAACGTTCACCTCACAGCACAAGAGCAAAGCAAGGCCATAAAGTACCGGGTATCCCTTCTCCTCTGTGCAAATGCTGAAGGGGGCTCCATGGTAAAGCTCATGATGCTCTACCCTTCCCTAACCAGTGTGCGCTGAATAAAAAACACACAAGCAGGAGCTGCCCATGTACTGGAGGGCGAACAGGAAGACGTGGGTGACGTCTTTACTTTTTATGGACTGGATCCATATCTGTTTCGTTCCTCTGGTCGAAAGGTACCTGGCAGGAAAGAACCTTTCATTCACAGTACTCCTGATGCTTGATAATGCTCCTGGCCACCCCATGGACCTGAACGGCGCATCTTCATCATATTGTAAAGTTACATGTGCTGTGTTTGTTTAATAAAAAATTGAAATAGTACATGCTGATGATGTTTTTTTTCGTATTGCAGTACAGTTCGGTATGGTTAAGCGACTAAAATGCATTCTTCAATAAATTGGAAATGGTGCCTGGTGTTGTCATGTAATTATCTGAAAGCATCTTTAATAAAACTGTAATCATGCATTTATGGTCAAAAACGTTGTAAACTTTAAAAACTTTCCCTTTTGAACCAGGAACCACCCAAACTGATAACATTATCCCCCTTGTCCCCATTGTACCAATTCCCCAACTTTGGTGGTGTCGCCATTTGTAGCTTTTTCATGAACGAGGAACCACCGGGAACAGACAACATTATCCCCCTTGTTCCCATTGTACCAATTCCCCAACTTTGATGGTGTCACCATTTATGGCCTTTTTCATGGACGAGGAACCGCCGCAAACCGATAATGTTATCCCCCTTGTCTTCATTGTAACGATGACAAAACACTCGTGGATTTTTTTGTGGGTCAGGAAATCCCCGGAACCGATCCACCCCATTTGCAGTTTCAACATTCGCAGGGTTTTCCCAGAACGTATACCCCGCAAATGTCGGGTTCCTGGTGTATATACAAAAGAAGACACAGTGCAGAGCAAACCCGATAAAAAGAATATTCATAACCGATGCAGACATTACAGGTGCCATCAGACACACCCAAAGAAAGTAGAAAGCAAAGAAAGATGAGAAAGTACAAGGTGTGAACGACTTCTTTGTACCTGGCGCAGTCCCAACCTAGTTGGGAAGAGGGAGGAGGGAAAGGAGGGAAGGAGGGAAGAAAATGAAAATGTGGTGAAGTGCATGAGTGAGGTGTGATGAGGTGTGCGGTGTTTGGCAGATGAGGTGGAGGAAGGTGTAAAGATGTAGGTAAAAGGGATTGTGGGGGGGGGAGGAGGTGTCAAAATGAAGCAAAGAACCCGTGAGGAGAATAGACATTGCGAATGCAGAGAAATCTGTTCGTGTAATTGTGTATGGCTAAGGTGGCGCTCGGTCTGATTTCCCTGCTCGTACAGCGCTCTGCTCTGAGTTCTGTTTTGATTCAGTTCTGCTTCATGTCTCCAGGAACAGAAGGTCCAGATACGAGCACAGCAGGCAGAAGAAGGGTGGGACCAGATGAAGCGCCAAATGAAGAGAGCGAGCATGTGGAACTCGGTACATTTATAATCCTCCTTCGAGGGTGGAGCCCTGGAGGCGGAACAGGTGGGCCGTGGGTATATCCTCGTGCCGCCATTGGTGTGCGGACATTCACCCCAGCCTAGGCCGCGCCCAGCCGAGGATTCGGCACCGGAAACACCCCAGTTGATCTGCACGTCATCACATGAACGAGCTCTGAGATTTACCATGGAGCGAGGTACACGATGGTGCACCGTCCATCAGCACAGCTCCTTGTTCTTGCTAGTCGGGAAAGGTGGTAGTGGTCAACAGTGCAGCAGTGAGCTTTGGCATGGTGGTTGATATCATGGTTGTGGCATTTGTATCAGTGAGTGCAGGCAAGTTTTGGATGGAGGCAGTTGCAGCATTGTAGTGGTGAGCTATGACAAGGTGGTTGAGGGATCATCGCGGTTGTGATGGCGAGTTCATGACGAGGCGGCGGAGGTCGGAATTGTAGGTGAGTTTGGGTTGTGGTTTGTCATGGGGAATTTTGGGAAGGCGTTGTGGTGGTTGCAGGAATGTTGCAGCATTGGGGTTCGAGTATAACGAAGGTCTGAGATGATATGTCATTGAAGAATGGCACGAGGTTTGAATAGGAAATGGTGCACGTATGCTAATGAGCTGCTTGTGGGAAGGAGAGGTCGTTTGTATGAAGTAAAGTAAAATAAAATAGATAAAAGAATAAAGAATGGGATAGAAGACCTACCTAAAAGCCCTTTGCAACACATTTTGTCCTATAGACCCACCAGACATGAAGGAAGGGCTATCTAAAATGGATACTAATGAAATAACTGTCTCAGGATCATGATATGTTGTGCCTTAACCTTGGGGGAGTGCCGGCTTCTCAGAACCACAACACTATAAAAGGGAGAGTGGATAAATGATGAAGGAACGAACACAGAGCTCAAGTGCGGAAATCCCTAAAATGGAGTGGGCCGAGTAAGCAAGGACTAAACAGGATAAATGTGGAAAAGTGTGGGTGGGTAAGAGGGGTGAATCAGTGAGAATAGAAAAATATCAGGAATAGAAGGGACAACATAAAATGGCAATGGCTTGACGTTTTATACTGAGAAGAGCATGATTGAACATTATTGGAGCCCATTCCACAGTTGAGAGACACAAAGGAATGAATGAGCTGAGAATAACTTGGTTCCGTGGAGGATTCCAAATTGCCTCGGTGTACTGGACACCAGCTTCGATAAGTGAGGAAAGGTCACAGCAGATTGCAAGTCTGAGGAGTTTCAAAAGACTGCACCTCTGCCAGATCTTGTTCCCAGAGGAAGTTAGCTATATTGTTACATTAAGACTAAATGGATTTTAAAATAAAAACAATTGCAAAAACCCCCACGCCTGCACTCGTCCAAAAAACATGACCAGATGTGCAATGCTTTAACATTTATTTCAAACTTTCATAGAATATTTTATTTTTATTAACATTTCAAATTTACAAATATGACAATTTACATTCATGGTGGGAGGGAATAAGTGCAAGATCATTCATCTGTCCCCATGCACCATTTGGTGTCGGGAACAGGAAAAGAGCAAATACATTGACAGTTTGCCCTTGCTGATTGGTACTGTTTGCTCCATCTGCATTGGGGTACTGCCAGACAACTTCACTGGAATCAACTGGCATGCCAGTGGCTTGTTGGGGCCTTGGACATTCTCGTCGCAGACGTTCGCCTGATGAGAAGACAGGAGGGCTTAATGGAAAATTGAATTTCATCAACAACAAAAAAAAAAAAAACCTGCGGCACAAACATGAAATCAAATTTGCTAAACGAGATCACCCACACACCAGGCATTGCCAAAACCCATAAAAAAAACCCCAAATAATTTTTCCAATGAGTCCCTTACAAGAAACGGCAATGCAGGAAGATGCCATTCAGCCCATCAAAGCCTGTGCTATGGATGCCAACAGATGGTTGTTTGTCCGTGCTCCATCCTATATAAATGCTGAGCATCAAGCATGGAAGCAGCACATACCATTTTTAAAGTCTATGGGATGACTCGTTCTGGGATTGAACGGCTGACCTCCCAGACTCAAGAGTGGATGCTACAACCATTAAGAAAACGAGACTGGTTGACGTCTGTTCTTAGAATTGCAACTTTCTTTGCCATTTGTGCCTTCGATTCATTCTACACTTTCTTCTTGTCCAATTATTCCTTCATATGCTCCATTGCAATATTTGCTTTGTCTCAATTTTATGTTTTTTTATGCATGGCCTTGGCTTATGGAAGAGTTAGGACACAATATAACAAAGGGAACAGCAGGGAAAGGGGAAACGCTAACAGCAGTGAACGGGAGAAAATAGATGGAGATGGACAAACAAGGGATGCAGGTAACGGTGAGGGGAAGAGGAGAATGCAAGGGGTGGACAAGATGGAGACAAGCAAAATTTTGGGAGGGGTGAGGTGTGGGGGTGGTTTAAAAGATGTATAAAAGATCATGGTTTTGGATAAGAGATGACTTGAGATGATGGTAAACAGCTGTCTTGAAGACCTGGAGGAAAGAATGAGAATGAAGAGAATGTGGAAGGTGGTTCCACAGGCAGGAAAAAAAGAGGAATAATCGAGTGGAGGTGAGCAGTGGTTCTGGATTTAGGCAGTTTCAGGAGGAGGGGTTTGCTGGTGGACCACGTGCATCCTGAAGATACCTGGGGGTGGACAAAGCATGGAGAGGGCAGAGGGTGCAAGACCAGAAATGAGGTTGAAGAAGAAAGACCACCAACCTGTCAGTGATGGCGACGTGATAGGCCCATAGACTCAGCTACATCACGAGAGATTCCAATGATCTTAAGAGCCTTGGTTTCCATGTTCGCCAAGCTGAGCAAGATGTGAGGCAGGGGAGTCAGCCCAGAGAGGAGAGCAGCACTCCATCTATCTGTGGATGAAAGCCTTGTAGGGAGATAGGAGCTCAGGTGTGCCAAGGAAGGACTTTGCACGATGGAGGATGCCCAGGTTGGCATCTTGCTTCGGAGGACAATTTTGAAATGTGGCTTGCCCAAGATCATGCCTGAGAGTGAGACCCAAGAGTTTTGGTGACTGAACCTCTTTGAGAAGGTTGTTGAAAAAGTAGATGGGAGGGTTTGTGGTATGGTCCTTTTGGAGGGAGACAGACAGAGAGGGAGAGAGACGGACGGACACACAGAGAGACAGAGAGAGAGACAGAGAGAGAGAGAGAAGAGAGAAGAGAGAGAGAGAGAGATTTCTCAGGATTGAAAGACTTGTTCCAAGTATTTGACCAGTTTGTGATTTTGTCAAGGTCTGAGGAGAGGGAGAGGTCTGCCTATCTGTCTGTTTGTCAGAAGGATGAGGGATGAAATGGGTGGTCATCAGCAAAGAGATAAAGAGGATTTTCCAGTCATTGAAATCATTAATGAAGATTAGGAATAGGATGAAGAAAGGAATACGTTGAACTTTTTACAGCATTTGCTGGTCCATCTATTAAGAAAGAAAGAAAAAAAAAAAAACCTAGCTCCTACATGGTTGTTCAACAAATGAAAACAGGAATATCTTAAAGTTCCTCAAAAAGGAGAATTGTTCACACAGCAAGGATGAAACATTAAAATCACCAAAGTAGAACAGTAATCGAAGAATGGTGACAAAAACACACTTCCTTTTGCAACTTTACATGTTGACCATTTCAAAGAACCAACTTAAAAAGCCTTACAAGGGTGATCACATTCAAATTATTTTTTTTTAATTTCAAAACCGAGCTCTTAACAGAAATATTGCACCCCAGCTTTGGAAAAGCGAGAAAACTGAAAGGTGTTTCGAGGACTGCTGCGAGGCAGAGAGAGTGCACGAAACACTTGAAGGCCAAAAATCAGTTTCACCTAGTAATGTTGTACAAAGAGTAACATGATGCATTCAAGGATGACCAATCAGGTGAACATCCACCACCATTCAGACTTGGGGGGTGGGTATACTCCTTTCTTGCAAAAAGCACTTTGGCCTGTTCAAGCCAGACCCTAACTCTAACCAAATACCCCTCTCCCTTCCCCCAGGTCACTGTTTTATCTTTATTTTATTTTTTTAATGATTTGAGAACCCATGCAGCATATTCCACAAGTATGTACTGCCTGGAACCTACTCACATGAATCCAGTCAAAAAAAGTCATAACTCAACGTTTTCCAACAGCAGCTTTCTTTCCCAATGTCTTACAGGAGCAGATGGAATCTTAAACTTTACTAAAAAAAAAAAAAGCATTTGGAGGAGAGGTCATGGCAAGGCAGACCAGACATTGGGACAAACAAACATCAAGGAGAGCAAATGAACAAGGGAAGGAAAAAAAAAAAAGCGAGGAAACAAATACAAGAGCAAGTATTTTAGGAAAGGTTAATGGAGCCCAGGAAAGGTCATGGCTGATGGTGAGGCTGAGAAGTTCAGCAGACAACCTCTTCCGTTAGGTGACCAAGGAAATAGGTGGGTTCATTTGATAGATCCTTCAGGACCAACAGGGTGACAATGATATTTCACCGATTAAAGGACTATGTTCCATTTATCAGACCAGAGTGTATTCCTTCCCAGATCAGCAGACACACGCAGCTGCTGTCTGCTGCATATGGGGATAAATGTACGACACAATGTGGAGCTGTCAAAGCATCAAGACAATGCAAAAAGGAACAAAGGATTGGTCATTTATAGAGATGAGGAACACTGAGCCCCAAAAAAACTACCTTGACGAAGCCTCCACTGGGAAAGGTGAGAAGAGGGTTCCATTGATAACATGTTGACTGCATGAATGGAAGAAGTCAGAAATCCAACAATGAAGGTAGTCTTCTATGCTACAGGCAAAAAGAGCTTGGCAAGCCAAACAGGTTGCCAGAGTGTGTCGAATGCCTGAGATATGTCCAGAGACGGTTTTAGCCTTGTTTGAGATTTTGAGTTTCCAACCATTGCTGATAAAGGAACAGAAGTCCAGAGTTGAGTGAATGGGACAAAATCAAAACTGATGATCAGAGATCAGACCGTTTGAAAACAGGAAAGACTTGTTTACTTAATCACAAACTTCTTCATTTGTGACAGAGGTGGACATAATGTTATTATGGTATTTCACCACCAACAATCTCCCACCTATTTTCTGGAACCATACTTGCTACTCACCTGTTTTCTCAAAATATAATAATATAAAATCCCATACATGACAGAAACCATTCAATTAGGACATCACTGCAGTGTTACAACCATTACAAGTAAGAAGTCCAATTAAAAATAAAAATTAAAATCTGATGACATTAATGGTAAGGGTTATCAATCAAGAGATATTTAAGGTGATACAATGGAACAAGTGCAACAGCAAATCCAGAGGCCAAACCTGTGGGTCGCTTGCAGAGCTCTGGCTTGAACAGGCCAAAGTGTTTTTTCCAAATTCGGTCACAAGTCTCTCTACATCACCGACTTCAGGTTTGACTTTCTCTTTCCCATCCTGCTTCCTCTTGAACAAAGCATCAAAGGCCCGCCTCAGCAAGCTCTGATCAGTCTTAGCTGATGGTACTGGAGGAACAGAACTGAAGGCAAGAGGGAGTCGATCAGGAGTGAAACCCTGCAGTTTGGAAAGAAAACAAAATGAGGTGGCAACTTCGACTTTGGAGATTAAAGCAATTTAAAAAGGGAAGATCCTCAAAGATTAAAGGTGAAGGGGAAAGGGAAAGGGAAGGTTATTGTTCCAAGCTCGAGGGTGACAAATCAAGTGTTATAAGATTTATATTTCGTCCGTCCAATGTAGATACGGAATATTGCATTTGCTTCATACGTTTGATGGAAGAGATCATAGTATGCTCTTACTTATTCTGTCCTCATCTTTAGTATGCATATCACCAAGCACTTCATGGAAGGGATTCAAGATTTACACACTAGAACCAGAATCCATTTCTTGGAGGAAGCTGTGCAAACACTGCTACGAATGAAGCCGACTGCAGGCAATCAAAGTTACCGTGCCTCGACGTCTGTGCCCCACCCAAGACAATAAAATGATACAAGGGTTCCAAGATAGGTGGGATCAATTCAAAATGACAATCTTTGCAACGTGATAGAGAATAATAACAAAAGACCATAGCCTTTGAGGCCTGGTTGAACTTTCTGATTGGCTAATGCTGATAGGGCTGGTCAAGGGAGCACTTTTGCCATGTAAACATAGATTTGGAATGTTGGAGATAAGATGGAGAGCTTCTGGTTAGAGATGTGTTGAACTAACCAAAGTTAAGGGTGAGAGACCGAATCTGCACTCTTGTAAGCTGGTGGTCGAGTAGACTTTGGGGGGGGGGGGGAGTGAGCTTGTAATCACACGTACAGACCTACAAACTATCCATGGTGACAAAATAAATTGCAGAAAAAGAGTTCCTAATTTTCTACACACATCTGGAATCCAGCAAAGCCTCTTTAACGTTTACGTTCTACCATGTACGGTTGATAATTATCTGCATGCTTGTACAGCCATATATAATTAATCAGTGTGAGTTTGCAATAGTTAAGACTTGTGTAACAAGTTTGGATCAATATACAAGTACCAAGTAAATTGAAGATTATTTAAGGGAATTGCTGTTGCAAAAAACAATGTGGTTAAACAAGTGTATTTTTGTGATAAGGTTGACATGAGGATGATCAACAATTGCAAGGTTGAGGGGAAGAGAGTAGAAATCTCTTGGCAAATCCTTATGATCGCATCACAGCGAGAATGTTGTTTGGACCTTGGGGCAATGGTTCATTTTACTGAGAAAGCCGATTAGGACTATCCCAATCCCCCGGCATGCAACAATACTCGTATGTTTGACGGCTACCCAGAAGTGATGAGAAATAAATGGAAATGGGTTAAAAATAAAAACAAAAATTCGCACAAGGAAAGTTTTGGATCTTTTAAGCATAGCATCATGATGTCTGCAGGTGTGAGAGTCAAAACACCACTCAAGGTATTTTCAAAGGTGAAGCCTCTGTACATGTCACCACAAGTGTGCCAGAGAGTTTTTAAAAGCAACACCTTCCCTTTTCACAGAAATTCCTTGGCTAAAGACCATGAGTGCCTGAGCTAGTAGCTCATCCACAGCATGCATCGATGGGGAACAAGTCCCTCATCCACTTGCTCTACTGTTTGATAAGCACTCAGACATTTTATGGACAACTCAAAGCAACAGGTAGACCATAGATATTTGAAAAGGAACATGATGTGGGGAAAGGGAAGCAACCAGGATATTACAGTGAAGGAACATGTACAGGTTTAAAAAGCTCCTTTTTCACATTTGGATGGGTGGGTACAAGCAAACCTTTGTGAGGAAATCGTGAGAAAGGATTTCATCGAGGGTGGGCCGATCATCTGGTTGCTGAGTCAACATGGCGGTGAGTAGGCTTCGTGCCGACGGAGAAAGCAAAATTGGTAGCGGTGGATATGCAGCATGACGAATAGCTCGGTAAGTCTCTTCCAGGTCACGGCTTTCAAAAGGAGGTCGTCCAATGAGCAAGGTGTACCTGGAGGTGGAAAGGAAAAGAACATTCAAGTTAAAGTCTCGCTTAACAGGAAACCCTTTCGGGTACTATGCACATTTAAAATGATCAGCAATCAGTGACCACTTGAAGGGTGACTGTATTCATGAACCTATCTGCAAAAAATAAAAATAAATAAAACATTTTATGGGAGGTGAGTCGGAGGATAAGTTACCCATAAATGGACAAAAACATACTTAAAGCACAAGCTGCAAGACATTCCACTTGAATGTGGTCAAAGACCTTGATGACCATTGAAACACTGCAAATAATGAAAGGCTTTGCAAGTGATTTTATATCACAAGCACTGGTGTGCAAATAATAGGCTGCCCTGAACTTTGAAAAAGGAAGAAACAACTTTTTCATCAATGCACCAACAAACGCAATCCAAACAGTCTCTGAAGTGGCTGGACCAATCCCGGCCAATGCCGTGTGATAAACTCACATGACACAACCCAATGACCAGACATCTGCCTCAGGTCCATGACCCCGTCGGTCCAAAACCTCAGGAGCTAAATAGTTGGGAGTTCCACATACCGTGCTGAAATAGATCAAAGGCAATCAAGCATTAGTGCTGCCAGACTTTAGCAGTTGACGACCAAAAAAAAACCAAACGAAAAGAGAGAGAAAAAAAACAACAACATCAAAATAAAAGTCAAAGGGCAAGCCATCAAAAAGGGTATTGGACCATCAAGATTGGAAAGGGAATGAAACAAAAATAAATAAATAAACTTTTAAAAGGTGAGCACCACTAACTTTTCAGAGCAACGTGGGGTGTACCCTCAATGCTCCATTTAAGTAGCACCACCCAAATCCCAAAATTGAGGGAGGATAAAGAGAACAAATGCAAATAACCTGGTCTCTATAATCACCGTGACAGCAGGGGATGGAGGGTAACATTAATACAACATTAATTGATGAAAGGATTTGACACATCCGAAATGAGTAACACGAAATGGAAACTCGCATAGCCCAGAGTAAGTAAACTAAAAGGGAGCATTTGTGTATTTATCCGTCAATACATTTAAAGGGAGGACGACATACTCTACCGTCTGCGAGACTCTGGTGGACGAAGCCTTGTGGCCAGACCCAGGTCCCCAATCTTCACCTCCATCAAGCCACTGATGAATAAATTCGCTGATCAGAGTTGTGGGGAAGGATAGAAGATTAAAAAAAAACAAAAAAAACATCTGCATTACTATAGGCCATATAGATGCCACATATCTTTTCAATAGATGTGGAATTATTTTTCACCGCTCAACCAATAAAATCTCTAAATATCAATGTCTAGCCTTGTGTGATATTCTCAGTGTTCACACAGCAGCTTGGGAAAACAAAACCATGGTACCATTTCTAGCGAACCAAAGTATGACGACGATCAAGTTGGCCGCCCTTATACTGGCAAATGGACGAGGACGTGTTGAAAAGTAATGCCTCCTATAATTTTTATCCAAAACAGATAAAGATATTTGAATGAAACAAAGTGCAGTCTGCACACGAGTTCTTCCCACCACTGGGTGTGAACTTTGGTGATTCTAACACTCGAGGTCTCAGTGCTACATTTGTCAAGATGGCAGAGAGCAGCACGATGTTCTCAGCGCTGTGAAGCGTGAAGGGGGTGAGACGACCATTTCGATCCTGATAAAAGATTGTCAATGGAGTACTGTCACAAAGGATTACCAGCCATGACTTGGCTGCATCAGATTTTTATCTTTTCCAAACTTTGAGAACATTTTTCTTCCAATGATGTCTAGGCCGCTGTGAAGTTAAGTTAGCAAGATGCACATTTCTATCATGACAGCATCACAAAACCACTTGAACATTGGCAGAAATATGTTTACTACCGTGGTGATTATGTTGAGAAATAAATATGCATGATGGTAGAATCTGTTTCATTCAAATATCTATCCATCCGTTGGGACCATACTCTGTGCAGAGCGTTGGTGCTGCTAAGCAGTCTCCTAGGCTATTGGACACAATCCTGGACGGGTCGCCACTCCGACACAGGATACCAGCAAGCTGGCACTCATTTTGCCGACCTGAAGGATGACAGGCAGAGTCAACCCACCTGGTGTTAATTGAACATCTGAGGGGAATTTGAACTCAGGATCTGAGGATCCCAAGCCCACCACCCAAACCATTAAGCCAACAACAGGATATTCAAATATCTTTACCTGTTTCGCAGAGAAGGAATAGGAGGCATTACTTTTCAACATGCCCTCATATATAATGTTTTCAGCAGTTTATAGTGAACGTAGTGAGCTTCATACTCAACGCGTGCACATGAGAGAATAGGAAACAACAACAACAACCCAATTTTTTTTACCCCTGGTAATTTGGAATCCGTGTCGTTGGCTATGACCCTTTTGCTTCCGGTTTTTGCATGTGGAATGATGCATGCCGGGAGATAAAGGCATCGTCGGAGACATGAGAGACCCAAATAATATCAGACATGGTGTATATTTCCTCCACTGATTTAATAAAAGATATCTCCCGCATCATCAAAAAATAATTTTTAATCGTGATTTACATTATTTGATCGCTGATCCCGAATCCAGGCCGAAGTAACCGGAAATTGCGTATACAGTTGTGAACAAGTTATAGTAAAGTCAGAAGCGAATGTAAGAAGAATTCTACGTTCGCTTCTAGTATTTATTTTTTCAAATGAGATCCTGTTCTTGCGGTGTAGTTGTCGTTGTGAAGGTAAGTTTGAGGTAATATTTATTTTTTAGATGTGATCCTGTTCTAGGCGGTGTAGTTGTCGTTGTGAAGGTAATGTTGAGGTAATATTTATTTTTAGATGAGATCCTGTTCTAGGCAGTGTAGTTGTTGTTGTGAGGTAATGTTGAGGTATATTTATTTTTTAGATGAGATCCTGTTCTAGGCAGTGTAGTTGTTGTGTGAAGGTAATGTTGAGGTAAGTTGAGTTATATTAATTTTTTCAGATGAGATCCTGTTCTAGGCGGTGTAGTTGTCGTTGTGAAGGTAATGTTGAGGTAATATTTATTTTTTTAGATGAGATCCTGTTCTAGGCAGTGTAGTTGTTGTTGTGAAGGTAATGTTGAGGTATAATGTTGAGGTATATTAATTTTTTAGATGAGTCCTGTTCTTGGCGTGTAGTTGTCGTTGTGAAGGTAATGTTGAGGTAATATTATTTTTTTAGATGAGATCCTGTTCTAGGCAGTTGAGTTGTTGTTTGTGAAGGTAATGTTGAGGTATAATGTTGAGGTATATTTTATTTTTTTTTAGATGGGTCCTGTTCTAGGCGGTGTAGTTGTTGTTGTGAAGGTAATGTTGAGTAATATTAATTTTTTTAGATGAGATCCTGTTCTAGGAGGGTGTGTCGTTGTGAAGGTAATTTGAGGAATTTTTTTTTCAGATGAGATCCTGTTCTAGGCGGTGTAGTTGTTGTGAAGTAATGTTGAGGTAATATTTTTTTTTTAGATGAGATCCTGTTCTAGGCGGTTGTAGTTGTTTGAAGGTAATGTTGAGTAAAGTTATTTTTTTATATGAGATCCTGTTCTAGGCAGTGTAGTTATTGTTGTGAAGGAATGTTGAGGTAATGTTAATTTTTTTAGATGGATCCTGTTCTAGGCGGTGTAGTTGTCGTTGTGAAGGTAATGTTGAGTAATGTTAATTTTTTTAGATGAGATCCTGTTCTAGGCGGTGTAGTTGTCGTTGTAGGTAATGTTTGAGGAATTTTTTTTTTTCAGATGAGATCCTGTTCTAGGTGGTGTAGTTGTTGTTGTGAAGGTATTATGTTGAGGTAATATTTATTTTTTAGGTGAAGTCAGAAGCGAATGTAAGAAGAATTCTACGTTTGCTTCTAGGCTTTGCCTATTCCATATTAATTTTCAAAAAAATGAACAAACAAAATGTGCTCCTCAACTGGCAAGGCCACCACTTGGCTGAAGAGTCATCCAGAGAAAGCAGTGCAAAAATGGGAAGAACAAGCTACAAGATTCTGCCAAAAATGGGGAACATGTTATCATGGGTACAGGTTTGGCAATTTATTTGGTTAGGGCGCCACACCAGCAGAATGCACGGTCTACAACAACGTAATTTGATTAATGCTCGATTGGCAAAATGCTCTGCTTTCACTACATTGCAAGGTTTCATTGCAAAATGCTCTGCTTTCACTACATTGCACTACACTACATGAACTTGTGTGTGGAGGTCGGTACCGAGTTTTAGGTCTCTGTGCACAAGGCCTCGAGCATGCAGGTATTGCAGGCCAAGCAGAATATGTCGCAAGCAGCATCGCGCGTCGGCCTCTTGCATCACGTGCCTCTTCCTCAACAGGTGAGCCAATGACTGCAGGACAGACCAAATGACCACAATCAGTCACAATTTTCCAATATCACTGCATTACCATGCAACGTGACATTGTCTTAGGGTCTGTAAAACCTCAGAATGCCAGACACCGGACTGTGGGTCCAATACTAGCAATTTTAATCGCATTTCATCTCAAGCCTCACTCACCTGGTGGTTACACAGCTCAAGCAAGATGAAGATGCTGTCTTCGGTTTCAAAGTGCTTCTCAAACTTGACAACGTGCTTGTGGTGCAGCATCCGATGAACGGAAATCTCCCGCTCAACCTGAAGTCAGAGTTGAGGATGATTGCAGAAAGTAAGGAAGTTCAAGTAAGATATAAAATGTATCATAATGAGAAAGAGCAACCAGATTACAAACCCTAATCATGAGTTTTTTTGTGTGGTGTGCAGACGATACATTGACAACGTAGGTTTATGTTAATTTCGCAAACAGACTTTTTCAGTTTTATTGTGCAGATCCACGTTCCAATTGTATATATGCTAATAGTCGATAGCTTTAGAACACCCACATTTTTCCAGTTTTTACTGAAATTTAAGCAGTTCAAGTCCAGTGAATAACCTAAAATGGTACAAAGCTAAGTGGTGAACTGCCAGAGGTTAAAAATAAAGTTTAGTTAACCAAAAAATAATTTAAATTTCGGTTGTTAACAAAGGCCCTTTTCAGGGAACAAGTAATGGGTTAGCAACTGCAGCTGTTCTGCAGCAATGGAAGTAAATTAAGCTTTGAAAGTTGATGCAAACAATTCCATCAGGTGTCCTAACTTTTGTTGATTAGTTACAAACCCTCTGTCTGTATAAAAGCAGTGTTGGAACAGATTTTGTTGCTATACCCTCTGAAGAATTATTTGGACAATATTGCACTGCAGGAAGTTGTATATTGCTATCATAATGGCGAGAAAAAGACAATTAACAAAGGAAGGCAGACAGACCATTACAACCCTTAAAAGTGGAGGTCTTTCCTTTAGAGAAATTGCAAAGCAGCTAAGGTGTCAGTGAGTACAGTTTCCTACACCATCAAAAGGCACTTGGAAACTGGAGGAAACTCTGACAGGAAGAGTCTGGCAGACCCAAAGCCACAACACAATCAGAAGACAAGTTTCTGAGAGTCAACAGCTTGCGTGATAGGGCTCACAGTACAGCAGCTTCAAGCACAGCTTAACACTGGTCGAAGAAAGGAAGGCTCAGTTTCAACTGTGAAGAGAAGACTTCGAGTGCAGGTTTGACAGGTCGAGTGGCAGTAAGAAAGCCATTGCTAAGATGGCAAAATAAGAAAAAGAGGCTTTCCTCGGCCATGAAGCACCGCCAGTGACTACTGAAAACTGGAAGAAGGTCTCATGGACCGATGAATCAAAATTTGAATTTTTTGGTTCATCACGCAGGGTTTTTGTACGCCGTCCAGTTGGCAAAAGGATGATCCTCAGTGTGAGACATCAACTGTCAAACATGAAGGAGAAAGCGTGATGATCTGGGGTTCTTTTGCTGGATTCAGTCGGCAACTTGCACAGAGGCAACTTGCACCCTGAACCAAAAGAGCTACCACAGCATTTTGCAGCACCATGCAGCACCACTTTGCCGACCTCTGGTATACGCTGAGTTGGTCAGGGGTTCATCCTACAGCAAGATAACGACCCAAAACATACCTCCAGGCTTGTCAGAACTACCTGAGAAGAAAAGAACAAGACGGTAGGCTTCAAATCATGGAATGGCCAGCACAGTCTCCAGACTTAAACCCATCGAGCTGGTTTGGGATGAACTGGACAGAAGGGTGAAAGCAAAGCAACCTACAAGTGCAACACATTTGTGCGAATTCTGCAACAGTATTGGGAAGAACTTTCTGAACAATATTTGATTTCCATTGTAGAAAGAATGCCAGGAGTATGTTCGGCTGTTATATCTGTAAAAGGTGGCTACTTTGATGAGTCAAATTTTTAGATTAAATTTTGTTCAACAAAACGATTCCATGATTTATTTTTTATCTGCAATTGTTTATTTGTTCTATGCTTTAATTTCAGAGTACATTGAAACATTAAACTACTTAAATTTCAGTAAAAACTGGAAAATTGGGGTGTTCTAAAACTTTAGACCGGTGGAGTATTTTATAGATACACATACTTTTATAGTACGTACTCAAACGGAAGACTAAATACTGCATTGGAGTCATCAGAAGGAACCTGAAGAAGTACAGAGCAAAGATGGAGTCATCAGGAGGAACCTGGATAGGATTCGGGTTTCAGCCACTACTCCACTACCCTCAAACCCATCTAGGCACAGCCAAATGAGCCTTTCAGAAAGAAATTCTGCTGGAATTTGCTTCTCCTTCGACAGGTAGACAAAGAAAGAGAGAAATAAAGAGTAGAAGAAATAAAAGAAAACAAAAAGCAACAATTAGAATGAATAAAAAGAATTGTGAAAAAAAAGTAGACAGCGTGAAAGGAACAAAGAACGAAGATGTCAGGAAGAACCCGGACAGATAGATTTCAAGAGTTAGTGTCCAGGCTCAAATGCAGCAACAGGTACAAGCTACCGGAGGTCCATCAGCGGGGAGGTCCGACAGTCCACACAGCATCAGGAGGAGGAGGAGATTGGGACCATACTCTGTGCAGAGCGTTGGTGCTGCCTAAGCAGTCTCCTTGGCTATTAGGCACAATCCTGGACGGGTCGCCACTCCGACACAGTATACCAGCATTCTGGCACTCATTTTGCCGACCTCGGAAGGATGACAGGCCGAGTTAACCCCACCTGGTATTAATTCAACAGCTGAGCGGGATTTGAACTCAGGACCCTAGTATCAAAAGCCCACCACCCAAAACCAGACCCAGTCGAGATTCAAAACCAGGCTAGACAGCTCAAAGGTGAGTGTGCATACTTTTGTCCTCCCAGCCCATGTGCGCACAAGACATTAAGAAAAATCTTCAGCCCATGAGAATCAAGGCAAGGCCAGCCAAAATGCTTTAACAGTGTTGTCAAACCAAACTTTCTCATCATTGGAACATTTAATTACCTTATCCCTGTGTTGAGGCTTGGTAAGCTTGGCTCGAGAAATGACCTTAGCAGCAAACATACGGCCACTGCTCACCTCCATCAACTCATAACAGCGAGCAAACCCACCCTGCAAGGCATATAGGGCAAGGTTAACGTTTGTTTTGCATGGAAATGCATTTATAAAACAAGATTTTAAATTTCATCTAAAGAAAAAAACAAAAAGAAAAAAAGGATGTTTTTATTTTTATTTTTTTTAAAATAGGCAACATCCCATTACAGCACAACTTGTTATGACAGATAAATAAATTCAAAATGATGTACGTACATACACATGAAGAGGTAGACAAGTCATGGAAAAAGCCTCTTACAGAAATCACAGAACAAACAAGCAAGACTATCCGTCACTTTTGGTGGTTTTGAGTTACTAGAAACACCCACTCCGCAGACTGCTTGCGAAGGGAGCGGAAGAGGGGGAGAGTGGGGTAAGTGGGGCAAATATATATATATATACATGTATTTGTTCCATGGCTAATAATTCCCACCCCACCCGGTTTGCAGCAGCTGTCAGTAAAACTGCACTGCGACACATGTTCAGGTGAAAATCAGACTCCTCCACCTCTTGCGTGAGGGGTGGGGGGGGTGGGTCTTTGTGCCCACGACCTGTCCCTGGGTACGACCAACATGTATGCAAAATTTGATGGCGATCGGCCCAGCCTGTTGTTTGTTTTCTTTCCTTTTCTATGACTGACATGTACACACGTACATGCAATTTAATATAGGAGGATTGGTGCCAGACTGGCTTCTGTTTGCCATTGGCAAGCATCGATTAGCAAACAGAACTCATCTTGATTGCTGAAAGTTGTAGAAAAACAAGCAAGCCTTCACTTTGGATTTAGGCATAAAACCACCATTACCAAGTAAATAAATTTTAACGAT
>CM068958.1:42230396-42257846 GCA_035128595.1 Eptatretus atami | reverse complement strand
ATGAGTAGAGTGGAGTGGAAAAAGGTTGGGGGGGGGAGAGAAGAGAGGGGATGGAACTCAACAGCAATAATAACCCCACAGTGGAGGAAAGGAAAATCCCAATATTTCTTCATTCACCAAGTATGACTGCGTATGCAGGATATGCGAGATTACACCTGAGTTAAGGACAGAAATCACCCCCTTCGTCATTTGCACAAGTATGGACATGTTTACTTGGGCCATGCCATCCTTTTAGCTTTAAACCAAGACTAGGCTTTCATTCCACGCCCCGGTCTCCTCCCATTACGGCATTTCAATCCTTTGACCATGTGAATGGAATTGGAAACTCACTCAAACCTCGTTTTGCTTTCAGTGGCTTATTTACATTCCAAGTAGTTTTAATACCCATTGTAAAACATGATGGGTACAGTGCTTCACCCTTCCCATGTGACGTTCATGAGACCTTCAGTCTCCTTGTTCAGATGATAAACTTTAATAAAACCATTCCTCAACCTGAGTGAAAAGAGCATCACATGGCTGGTGTGCACCCTTTCTGCCAACAGCAACAAAATAGATTTCCAGTGCTGCTGTTAGGGCATGCCTCGGCCTGGCACAAGCACAAACCCAGCTTGGAACTCCCCTCCCCCAAGGTAAATAGAGCTACAATGACTGAAAAAGCCATTTTGCTAAAGGAATATTTCATTCTATTATAAGAAATAAAAATAAAAATTGTAAAGTCTCAGCTCACGAGAGGTGGTAATACACAGAGTGGGGTAGTGGGACGACGTGAATACAAGGGGGTAAATGAACAGGAGGAGGGAAATGAATAGGAGATACTATCCAAGGATGGATTTAAAATTTTAATAGTGGATAGAAAGGATTATGGCTGGGGTTGGAGGAAGACCTGAGGTGGTGGTGCACTGGCAATTTGAAGAGGGTCGGGTGGGATTGAGCACACTGAAGAAAAAAGGTCCTCAAGCAGGATAAGAGGGGGCGGGGGCAGGGGGGACGAAGGCGTGGAAATGAGCAGCGAGTCTGGATTTGGGAATAAAAATAGTTGATAATTCCAGGAAAGAATAAGTGGTCTGAGGCGGTGACACACAAGAATAAAATGGTTAAAGTTATTTGCCATAAAAGAACACAGACCGCTGAAGTTTCGGGACTTCCTCTGCATTGGAGCAAAAGAGGGACGAACTGTAAGGCCCAAAACATCAGCACTTCCAAGTTATTTTATGGTGGATAATTTTAACCATTTTATTCTCCTGGATTTTGGTAGACTCACAGACAGGGCTGTTGGAAGAAAAACAGAGCAAAACCTTGGAGAGGCAGGGGAAAACAAAGGCCAACAACCTGTGTAGAAGTAACAAAATTAAATGTACCAACTGAGTTTACATTCCTGTTGGACATTTCTCCGAAACACTTGATAGGACTTCCTTTATTTAAAATGTATTGCAATAACCAACGAGCTCTCATGCTCTCCGGGCAGGAGTACCCTTCTCGGCCCACCTTCCATGGGCAATGTGCTGTGGGACGGTCTTAGAAATGCACTGAATAATGTCATTTTTGAAAGAATCTTTTTTGGTCAGCATATACTTCATCTGTAATAATAAGTGTGTGCGTGTGTGCGTCTTTTCAGTGAGTCAGTGTGTCAGTGCGTCCATCTGTCTCCTCCAGAACTGCAAAACCATGAAACCTAGCGGCCCCAAACCTTGCATGCATACGAAGGGAACTCCAAGGTAGTACATGAATGGAAATTGGGTGTTTGAGTTAATTTAAATACCCCTTTTGAAGATGATTAATGGCCTTATTTAATTAGACCCTTTATTAAGGTGTCATCCTTTGTCAGCCCTTTGTCAGCTTGCTGGGGTCTCAATTAATTATTTTGTTTGGCCTGCTCAACAATGCCTCAACGGCTTCTTAACAACAACAAATAAAACGCTCAGGAAACGCGGCAATATTTTGGTGGGGCGTGAGGATTCAGAATTAATGAATCAATATATAATCGCTTTCATAGCTTTGCTATGAGTTCCCTTCTTGGTTACTCAGCCATTTTGGTGGATTTATCTGAAGTACCAGAGCAATACCAAGAGGAGTTATGCGAGTTGCAACAAGATGAGTCTGTGAAAACTCTTTTTAAGATCAAAGGAACCATGATGTGGCTGTCTGAGGAAAGCGAAAAGAAATACCCAAACTCGACTACTTTGGCAAGGGAAGTATGGATAAATTTTCCATCATCTTATTCCGTCGAATGTGGATTTAGTGTTGTTACCGATTTGCTGCAAGCTAAGAAATCGACTGGAAATCACGAAACGTGGTGATTTAAGGCTGAAACTGACAAAATTGGTTCCTCGAATCAAACAAATATGCAGCCAGCGTCAGGGCAGGGCTCCCATTGAAGTGAGTAGCAATTGAATAAAATTTGCAATAAAGTTTAAATAAAGCCTTTTGAATACATATGTAGTATATACTGTAGTGTCTCCAATCATGGCGGGCGTACGATTTTTTTGAAAATCAAAGTGGGGCGTGGGACAAAAAAGGTTGAGAAACACTGCAGTAGACGGTGGTGTAAATGACTTTTTAAATCACAGTGGCTGTCGTTTCTGAAAACAAAATTACAAATTGACATTCAAGACAATGTTAGGTGATGATGTAAATGAAGTGAGTATATAAATACAGTACATGTTCCGTTGTATTAGTTAAATCTGACAAAAGTTTTTTTAAGAGGCTATTTGGGGAAAGTTGTTTCCAAAACTGAAGCTCAGTGCAGATGCTGCAGGTGAATGTAATGGCAGATGAAGGAATAGCAGGTGGGAACTCATTCATTAATCATTCATTCCTTACACCTCGTCTCTGTCTCTGTCTCCAACATTCATGAAGTGACAAGTTCCCACAGGTAGTTGTGTTGTCGTTTGGAGGTGGTTATGTTGTGCTGGATGGTGTTTGTGTTGTGTTTTGCGTCCGGAGTGTGGGGGAATGTGCAAATTGGGCGGATGGGCACTTTTTTGGCGGTCGGAGCTGCTGCTGGGTTCGATTCACAGTATGAATTTTGGGATTTGGCTCGGGTTGAGAGATTCCGGTGTTTATCACATTTTGGCTGTAAAACATGTGTTGAAATTAAATAAAGGCACAAACAATGGCGTCTCCAGGCGTTTATAAGCATTGTAGCTAGGGTGTGATGAGCTCCAGGGTCTCTTGGCCGGAGCTGGGTTTCATGGTTGGGCTTGGCGGTGGGTCCGGCTACTAGAGGGGTATCGTTTGTTTGCGCATTATTTTGCACTCCAGGCGGTGTCCCCCTCGGAAAGTTCCAGTTCCAGAGTGGGTAAACAGGGTGGCAGCCACAGTTCAAGTCACATACCTCAAGGGAAGCCCATGTTATAATCTCTTTTAAAATGGTACATTCTGTTTGAAAGTGATGGGTGGTTTTGCGATCGCGTTTGAATATGCTGTTTTAACGTACCCCATTTCATTCAATCATGTACTAATGGCGGCAGACAGGACCATCCCCCCTTTCCCTTCAAGTCCCACTACTGAACTAAAGTCCAGAACATCCCATTCCCCCTCCCCACTTCACCACCACCCTCTTCACACCCCCTAACCCCATAGCAATCGCGACGTTTGGTGAAGCGTCGCTCTTCCCGCCCCCCCCCCCCAATTCCTCACTCTCCTTCCAGTCTCCGCTCTCCCCTCCCTCTCTCTCTCCCCACCCACCTCTTTGTATCAAAGATAGAGGAAGACTATTTGTAATACCGGCTACCAATGAAGATTTGTAATACCTATTTCCGCCACATGTCAATTTTGGAGTTTTGGTGACATCCACATTTGCTCCATTAGAGTAAGAAAGACCTCAAGAATAAAAATCTTAGCTATTAATAATAAAAAATTATATTATCTCGATTCATTTTCAAATATTTAGTCAGGTGTGAGAAAAACAAGTCCTTTACCTGCTGATATCAAATCTTGTGCAAAAAAATATATATATATATACAATTTGACAAAAAATAAAAATAAAAACTTTGTTTAGTGTAAGCGGTACTGTCAGGTTCCTTCATCATTTCCTATAAACTCATCGATTTATTCTGTCCCCATCCCAAAATTATCAAATCCATAATTTTTCCCTTATTTGCCGTGTTTATGGGGCCGCAAACGCTCCTCCACCGTTATCAAATTGTTGTTTGAGGATAAGTGTCCGAGAATATTGGCACACAGCTAAATTGTGAATGCAATTTTCCCACATTCATGACTCACAATTTCACCTCCCGCTCGGACGTGTTGCAGAGTTTATCTCGAGCGAGACACTTAAGAGAAGACCGGTCCCATTACAATATGCATGCAGTGCCTTCAGAAAGTATTCGCACCCCTCGACTTTTGTCACATTTTGTTGTGTTGCAGCCTGAATTTAAAATGGATTAAATTTTAAATTTGTGTCACCGATCTACACAAAATACCCCATGATGACAAAGTGAAAACATGTTTTTAGAAAAAAATTTAAATCAATTAAAAATGAAAAGCTGAAATGTCTTGCGTCAATAAGTATTCAACTCTCTGTATCAATACTTTGTAGAAGCACTTTTGGCAGCGATTATAGCTTCGAGTCTTCTTGGGTATGATGCATCAGTTTTGCACATCTAGATTTGGGGATTTTCTCCCATTCTTCCTTGTAGATTTGCTCAAGCTCGGTCAAGTTACATGTGGAGTGTCGGTTAACAGCAATCTTTAAGTCTTTTCACTGATTTTTCAATGGGATTCAAGTCTGGGTTTTGGCTGAGCCACTCAAGGACTTTCACGTTCTTGTTCTGAAGCTATTCCAGTGTTACTTCGGCTGTATACTTGGGGTCATTATCCTGTTGGAACGTAAATCTTCGCTGCAGTCTCAGGTCTTTTGCACTCTGAAGCAGGTTCTCCTCAAGGAGTTGACTGTATTTTGTTGTAAATTTGTTTACAAAGCTGTAAATTCTGACAACTTCACTTTTCATTCTTGTACACTGGGGTAATAGTTACGGTTTTGGAGATTTACCTCAGGGGAGAGCATTCATTTACATGTAGAGCTCCCCAGAATGAGTTCTAATTTCATTAGTTTACATGGTTGGTAGACGTTTGCCCCATGTCCAGGGGTTTGGGAGTGGGAAATGCATTGAGGTTAGTCTGACTATCCCTCATGTGATCTTCCCCCTCTCTTTCCGCTTTTAATCTCCTCAATCCACTTCACGAAACCTCAATTCAACAACCCCTCCCTCCTTCATCCCATCAGTCTTTCCTTCAACCTCACAGTCGGTTCATTCTCGTCCTTCGGTCCATCTGTATCCATCTCCCTCACTCCTTGATCCGACTCTTCACTCTTTTTTGATTCACTACCAACCACCTGTTCATCGTCCCTCACCGAAGACAATTAATCCTTTAGACCAGTCGAATTACCTTCCTCTTCAAATTTCAATTCAATCGGATGAAAATTGAAGATTTTAGAAATACGACCTAAGTTGTTGACCTTTGGCCGATGTTGACCTTTTGGTCTTTTGACTTCAAAAACAATAGGCTGATTCCTTATGACAAACTCTCCCATGTGATGAAGTTTCATGAAGATCAGTTTCACATTTTGACCTGTAGATGATAGACAGAGACAAATAGACAGACAGAATAACAAAATTGACTAACCAATATACTTGAAAAATCTTTGCTTTTGCAAGTAACAGACAGAAAGGAGTGAAAATATAACCTTCTTCACCTTCGGTGGTAGAAGTAATTATGCTATATGATAGTTTTTTTGGCCCCATCTCTCAATGGTGAAGAATCACTTTAAAAATTAAATAATTCTCATATCCAGATCCGGGTTCGGATCTTCACAAAAATCAAATCAATTCATCAGTCAAACACACAACCTGTCCACCAAGTTTCATCCGAATCAGTCCACAACTTTTAGAGATATCGTGCTATATATGTATTAGTTTAGCCCCATCTCTCAATGGTGAAGAATCACTTAAAAAATTATCGTACTCGAATTCGGATTCGGATGTCCACCAAAATTGAATAAACTCTTCCTTGTCACATACCAAACGAGTCCACCAAGATTCATCCAAATCGGTGCACAACCTTTTGAGATATAGTGATTATATATATATACATAAATATATATTACATACATACATACATACATACATACATCATTATTCGATGATAGAAGGGGAAAAAAATCACTCAGAGTGATACTTGGCAAAACGGAACGGCACTCGGTAGAGTGCATACCTCCGCCAGGCTGAACAGTTTAAATTTTGTATCCCACTGATAAGTCTGGATTCAGATCCGACCTAACCAAAATCAAATCAGCCTGTTCTTGTCACCTAACCGACTCTTCCACCTTGTTTTGTTACAAGTCGTCCACAACTTTTAAAGATAACATGCGATACATAGTTTTAGTCCCATCTCTCAATTGTGAAGAATCACTTCAAACTAGAGTAATTCGACTGCACGCAATCGACGGCTCTCCCGCACAAACACTTGAGTATTGACATATTTAACCCTTGACCTTTATCATATCTGGCCCACAATCTAATCAGTTAATTGCCCTGTCTAACTTTACCTTTGTACCAAGTTTGATGAAATTCTGTCCAATATTTCTTGAGTTAGGGCGTAAACAGTAAAATTTCAGAGTTTGACCTTGACCTTTATCACATCTGGCCCAAAATCTAACCACTTAATTGCCCCGTCTTACTTTACCTTTTTACCAAGTTTGATGAAATTCTACAATTTGCTTCTAGAGTTATCATGTAAACGAAAATCCGGACGGACGGACAACCCAGAAACATAATGCCTCCGCACCAAGGGTGCCGGAGGCAAAAAAATTCTCGTATCTGGATGCAGATTTGAATCTTCACCAAAATTGGATCAATTAGTCCGTTTCACGCACCCAACCGGTCCAAAATCTTTTGGGTGAATCCATCCATAACATTTTGAGATATTGTGCTACATATCATTTTTGGCCCAATCTATCAATGGTGAAGAATCATTTGGAAAAAAAAAATTCTTGAATCTGAATTCAGATTCAGATCTTCACCGAAATTGAATCAATTCTTCCTTGTCACACACCCAACATGTCCACCAATTTTCATCCAAATCCGTCTGCAACTTTCTGAGATATCATGCAATATCATGTTTAGCCCCATCTCTCAATGGTGAAGAATGAGTTAAAAATTTAATAATTCTCATATAAAGATCAGGATTTGGATCTTCACCAAAATTGAATCTATCTTTCGTGGTGGCACTCCCAACCTGTCCACCAAGTTCCGTGTGGATCCATCCATAACTTTTTGAGATATCGTGCTAAATATTGTTTTTGGCCTGATCTCTCAATGGTGAAGAATCACTTTAAAAATTCTCAGATCCGGATCCAGATTCGGATCTTCACCAAAATCAAGCGTTGGTGTCCTTGGTCAGTCTCCTACACACACAAAAAAATAAACTTCAGAACGATTGCTTGAAAACTGTGGCCAAAAATCATGTGACAAACAAACAAGCCGGTAGGCGGCGATGGGTCGCCGAGCATGGAAACTATAAGATATAGAGCAAAATGGATGCATATAGCGGATAGGGAATCACCTTAAGATTATGCATATCAAATCTCATCCAGTTCCATCTACTGATAACTACTCGGTATCCATTTGAATGAAAAGTACCGAAAATGCGGTTTGAAATCGGAAATCCACAAAGTTCGGGGGTGCTGTGGGTGACAAAAAGATCTAAATCGAAAATCCGGCTTGATCGTTTGTGCACAATGTATTCCAGACGATTAGTGTGAATTTTCATGAACATCCGACCATAACCCTAGGAGGAGTAGCATTTGGTGCGAAGGCACTCCAGCTCTCGCATATTATCGATTTTTGCACTAATTGACACTTTGCCCCTGACCTAAGCGAAATCGGTCAATATGTCCTGAGGCAAAGTTGTAGTACTCATTGAGTACCATGAACCTGCAAAGTTTCATTCGTATCGATGCACTCACCTGGTCGCTAGGGGGCCTTCAATTTTCGCCAATTTTCGCGCATACCCTAATTGTAGGGGACGCTGTGGGTAAAGTATTCCATATATCACAAAACCGGAATATATTTGATAGAGCATCACCTGTAGATCATTCGTGCCAAATTTCATAACACTAAGTGGGATAATGGCTTTCGGAATTGATTTCGCCTGAACGGTACCGATTTTGAAGGTTTTTCGGTTGTTGCTAGGGAACCAAAGCGTCCCTAGCAACCATCACAATTTCCAGAGCACTAGGTCATAGATGTACCTACACCCGAGTTTGGTCAAAATCCACCCACGTTTACTACCAATTATGCTGATGACAAACGAACAAACATCCAAACAACAACAGACAGAATTACTGACATAAAGGGTCACCTATTTTGGCGCACCCACATAAGGGTCACCTATTTCGGCGACCCAACAATAAGGGTCACCTATTTCGGCGACCCAACAGACAGACAGACGTGACCGACCAACATATAATAAGCAGACAGAGGGAGAAAACAAGCTCTTTCACCTTCGGTGGTGGAGGTAAAAATAATATAAAAAAAATAAAAATAAAAAAGGATTAATTTCCAGACTCGATGACGTGATGAAACGGTTGGAGTCTCCAGTCACGCTCTGGGAGGTTGGCGGTTCAAACCCCAGGCGAGTCATACCGACTATAAAAATGGTACACGCTGCTTCCTTGCTTGACGATCACCTTTAAATGGGTAAAGAAGACACAACCATAGGTTGGCAAGAGGAGCACACACGTTGGTGAGCCAAATGTCCTCCTCCTGCATCGAAGGTCATTTTTTAAAAAAGAATTAATGAAATCAAAGTCCTTCAATAAAACCGAGCAGGATGACAAAACAAAAATCGCTCCCCCAAAAGCACCCCATCCCCCCCATCTAGATGGAAGTTAAGCCGGGTGTCCCATCTACCAGCATCACTTGGTGAACGTTAAATATCGCACGGTGCCTTTCGCAAAGCGTGGGGGGAGTTATCGCCGGCACTCTGAACAACTCCCGAATGCTCACTGTCCATCCGGCTCGTTAAAGACTGGGGCATAAAAACTTTCCCTGGCCAATCCCAATTCCCAAGAGGTGGGAATAATAATAATTACTTGGGGCCGTTAAAGTAGTAACATCCATGATATATCCCAATCCGTCGGGGAGCGGCCCAAGTAGTACACGACAATGCGACATATCCATTCATCTCACTGTGCCAGATCACTAAAAAAACTTGATATCCCCCCCCCCCCATCGTGCTCCAGGATGCAGCACTCCGTGCAAGCATTCACTAAAGCGTTGAGGCGAGCACGCCACCGAGAGAGCTCTTCGCTCAAGCGAAACTAAATGCAAGCAGGTGAGCCCGCAAGCAGCCATGATTTAATTAGGGACATCACCTGGGACTGGAGGTGCGAACCGCGAACCGCGAACCCACCTTGCCAGGAGGCGGCCCGGTAATATCCGTTCCCTGTGGCGCGGTCCGTGACGATCCGGAATGTAGAGGTCGCGACAACGTGTCGCACCGAGTCGCTCGAGGCCCGGCGCTGGCCACCATCGGGCACTCCGAGGTGAGGGGCTCCATGCGCTGTACGGGGAAAATGGGTTCAAATCACGTCCACCCGCTCCCACTCGCACTCGCGCTCCCAGGCACGAATTCGCTTCGGCGGTTCAACATCACCGGGAAATCCTGTCCAATATACCCTACGTCATGCGGTGTGCGAGCGCTGATTGGTCGAATCGGCTTTGGGCGATTCGTATAACTTAGGGTACATCATCACCACCATCATCACCATCATCACCATCATCACCATCATCACCATCATCACCATCATCACCCATCATCACCATCACCACCATCATCACCATTAACATCACCATTAACATCACCATTAACATCACCATTAACATCATGGTACAGGAGAACACTGGTATCCTGTAATTCCCGTCTGTGCTTCAGAAAAAAATTATCGGATGTGCCTGTTCGAGTGGTCAGTGAAGGTCAAATTTACCTCCCACCCCTCTCTCCCTCACCCCTCCTCTCTACCTCACCCCCCTCTCTACCTCACCCTCCTCCTTTCTCCCTCACCACCCCTCTCTCCCTCACCCCTCCTCCTACCTCACCCCCTCTCTACCTCACCCCCTCTCTCTCTACCTCACCCCCCTCTCTCTCTAACCTCCCCCCCCTCTCTCTCCTCACCCCTCTCTACCTCACCCCCCCTCTCTACCTCACCCCCCCTCTCTACCTCACCCCCCTCTCTCTACCTCACCCCTCTCTCTCTACCTCACCCCCTCTCTACCTCACCCCCCTCTCTACCTCACCCCCCCTCTCTACCTCACCCCCCCCTCTACTCACCCCCTCTCTACCCACCCCCCCCTCTCTACCTCACCCCCCCCTCTACCTCACCCCCTCTCTCTCTACCTCACCCCCTCTCTCTACCTCACCCCCTCTCTACCTCACCCCCCTCTCTACCTCACCCCCCTCTCTACCTCACCCCCTCTCACCTCACCCCCCTCTTACCTCACCCCCCCCCCCCCCCCCAGTCAAGACAGTAACATTACTGTGCGGTTTAACTTGAACCGGCAGGAGCAACATCGGTCTTGGGTAGAGAGTACTTTAGGAAATCCTAATGCACTCGAAATCGACTAAAAACTGCCGTTCGTTGTTGCATCGTTGGCCATTTCGGAGAGGGAGGAGGAGGGAATGGGTGTTAAGCCGGCTGTCTAACAGGGGTATATCTTTTGGACACCCAGATCAGTCGTGCCGAGAAAACCTAAATTAAAAATAGATAAATGTAAGTTTGGTAAAATGGAATATAGAGAGATGGCGTGAGATCATACCAAAATAAGGAAGTGTGTGTGTGTGTGTGTGTGTTGTGTGTGTGTGTGTGTGTTGAGTGTGTTGTGTGTGTGGTGTGTGTGTGTGTGTGTGTGTGTGGTGTGTTTGTGTGTGTGTGTGTGTGTCTGTGGCCCAGTCTTAAGTAGAAACGTATAAGTGCCTTGCATCATTGTACATTTGATTATTATATTCGGTGTAACTGTGCTCTTTGTCTCCCTCTCCCCATTATAAATAAACCCCGTGTTAAATGTACCAGCTCGTTGCCTGTCGTTTCTATCATTGACCCAGCACGGTGCGGGCTTGAGAAATAGGGAGCCATTTGTGCCGTAAATTGTTAATTTGGTCCGGCAGGCTTTGGTAATCCCCGCTCGGTTACGCCGGATCCGAGTCGGTAACAGCGACTCGGTTCGGACATTCGGCCGAGGGTGTGGCTTCCCGGTAGTTAGACGGCGTGGGTACTTAGGAAATTGGAATTAGACATTTAACCCACCCCACGCCGTCAAAATATTGGCGTCCACGGTCCACTAAGGGTCCCGTGACCTTCGGAGTTATCCGAAGGTTACAACCTTCAATTCCGGTGTCCGGTGGGAGACGGCCCAACTGCTCCATGTAGCGGTCGTCCTCGCCACCGAACCCGGCACCACAACAATATTGGCCTCTTTTGTCAAGCTTGCACTTTATGACTCTCCCACTGCTTTATTTTCACTCCAATTCAATATCTGATTTCTTTTTTCATAGTTGTGAAGGTGGTTTAAGACTTGGCTGCAAAACAAAACAGGAAGAAAATTCTGCACAAAATGAAGTTTTAAAAGGGAGAATGTATTTTAATAACCGTTTCTGGTCGGGCACAATGCGGGAAGGAGGACAAGGGGGAGAGGAGTTGGTGGGAATGGGGGGAGGGGAGAAGGGAGGGTTGGGGATGGAGGTGGTTAGAGGGGTGGAGAGGGAGAGAGAGAGTGAGAGGGGAGGGGAGGAGGAGGTTGGGCATGGACCGGCGAGATGAGAGAGGATAAGGGAGGGAGAGGGATCAAGAGGAAGAGGTGGAGAGAGGAAGGAGGGGAGAGTGGAGGTGGTGGGGAGAGGAGAAGGGAGGGTTGAGATCTTGAAGTCACATTTTAAATTAAAATACGTGGAATTTCCACGGGTCCGTGCTAGTCTACATGCTAACACTCTCCTCCAGTGTGTCTGTCTGTTCAGGATGGGGCTTCCTGCATTCAGTGAGGGGCTTCAAAATTAAAAACCCCACCATTTTGTTCACTTCACTTCACTTAACTTTTGTTCAGTAAGGCTACATCTTCCAGGCTGTAGGGAGAGGGGGAGAAAGAGAGGGAGAAGGGGTCATGCCTGTGGTGCTGCTTTGGCTTCAAACAAATATGTAATTTCTTTTTTAAAACGTTATTCTTTCCACACTTTTGAAAGAAAACTCAACATTCACTTTTGAAATGACGGGTGAACAGGCATGCATAATGTTGATGCCAATTTTATTTCTCAAGCACAATATTCCGCACTCTTTTTAGACAAATACAACCACCGCCACTCGATGTTGCATCACCATTTTGTGGTGAGCGGTATAAGTAGCTCAGAACTTTGGCTCTAAGTGAAACCAAGAGTGCAACAGGATTAACCTTTTTAAAGTCCATTAAATAATTTGAAGTGATCTTCTTATTCTCCTCCTCTTCACTTAAGAAGGGGTGAGGTCTGTTGGCACCACACTTCTGCCCTGCCTTGATCACGATACTCCTCCACCCCCCTCTGTTCTCAGCCAACAATCTCCACTCTCCATCCACCCCGACCTTAGGGATATCCCTCCTCACACAATCCTCCCATCTCAACCGTGGTTGTTGATGTGTATTTACATTTATGTATATGCAAGTATGTATGGAGATGTCTTTTCCTCCTTCCTTGCTCCCTCAACTTATCCGCTCTCTTTGCCATTCTCTCTTCCCCCACCTGCACCAATTGTCCAGCCCATCTCAGCCAGCATTTCACCAATCCCCCTGTCAAACTCTTCTGCACACCAATCTCCTCCCTCAGTTCATACAGCCTACTTCTATCCACCATTTTTTTTTTTTTGAGACCATAAAGGTAGGCCGGCATTACACAAGTCACCATAACTTTCCCTTTCAAATTCCTTGATATCTTTGTGTCTGCCATTTAATCCCTCCACCCTTCTCCAAGCATTCGCACACACCTGAATCCTTCTCCACACCTCTGCCGCGTACCTTCCATACCTGGTCACCGTTCCTCCCAGATACTCAAACCTATTTTGCTGCCTGATCTCCTTCCCCTATAACCTGATATTCATTTATTAGCCCCCATTGGACTTAGTCCAAAACAGGGGCTTATGGATTTGGTCTCGATTTTCGTGCCTGTGCGTGCGTGCGTGTGTCTGCAACCGTATCTCGGACATGTATGGACCGATTTTATCCTACTTGGCACAAAGACAACACATGATGGTTATGCATATGGATATCATTTTGCTTCGCGATGTGATCAAAAATGGCCGACTGGCGGCAATTTTAGTTGTAAAAACCCCCTGTTGAACACATCCTCAACCATTTCTCGGACATGCATTTTCTGATGTTGTTCAAACTTGGTACACAGATAATGAATGATGCCATGCATATGCATGTCTTCTTTTTTGAGATCAGATCCAAGATGGCCGACTGGTGGCCATTTTGTTACTTTAATGTGTCCCCAACCATTTCTCGAACATGCATGGTCTGATTTTGTTCAAACTTGGCACAGCCACAGCGTATGATGGCATACACCTGCCCCTCACTTTGTTTTGCAATCTGATCAAAGATGGCTGACTGGTTGACTGGCGGCCATTTTAGTTGTAAAAAAAACCCTGGTGTTAAACATGTCCTCAAATATTTTGTCTGTTATCTAAGCAAGTCTGCATAAGGGGAATACATATTATGGGTAAGTCTGCTCTTCCGTGTCTTTGCCTACTTCTAAATACCTGCTTGATTAATTGCTTTGTAAATACGTGCTTCATAATTATTGCCTTGCTTTTGTGTAAATAAATAATTATCTTTCAAATCTGCCATGTTTGTGTTTTTTCTTTAATTGATCCGACATACCTTGTGCATAATTAATATACGGGAGGTTTTGGCCCACTGATTGGCTCCGCTGATTAGCCAATGCTGCACTCACAGTTCCGCTCGGGTGTGCGTTGAGGAAGCAGACCTTATTTGAGGTAATTAAGTCACCAACAGGTAACACGACATAATATTAAGAGGAATTTAACTTCTCTCTACTCATAATAACAAGCTCCAGCACTTTAACAACTAGAGAGTTCATAGAACACGATACCACGTGCTGTATTCAGGTCTAGTACTTCAATTTTAATAAAATAATGATTTTAAAGATCGTTTTAACAATCCAGGAAGTTTAGCGCTACTGAAACAGTTTTATACATCACCCTTGTACACCGTAATAAGATGACGTTGAGTCGCAGTTTCGGAGATGGAGGCTTTATTGATCACCATAGAATGCAGCGCCAATCAGCATCTTCACCCCAACCCTCTCACATGCCACTCCCTCTAATGCTATATATCGATATATAGCATGGTTCGTGGTAGTATTATGAATGCAATTTGTGTTCTACATTCTTCAAGTATATAGTTAAATTTAAAATAAAGGTTGAAAGAGGTTTCAAGGTGTATAAATAAATTCATTCTGGGTTTTACCGCCATTTTAACCAGTGTCTCTTAGACCACCCAATCTAACAGATAACATTAGTTCTCCGTGCCTGTTGTTTGTGTCCTTTATAACGTCCATAAAAACAGTAAGTTTCCTGGTTGGAATGATTTTCAATTTTGTTAGACTGCCATGCAGGCAGACATAGTAAATAAATGATCTCACTCCTCTCTGCGCATGTGCGATATGGATTAATTCAGAGCCAGGGTATGGTAAAACGAGAAATTTGTTGTCGTATTCATGGTCGGACTTGTGTTAAAAAAATATCACATTCGATTTAAATAAGTTGTTCCTCGATCACAAACTGACTATCATAAACTGATAACAGACAGAGAATGGACATGAACCAATTGCTTAACCCCGCTTTTTGCTTCGCGTGCTTGGGGTAAAAATACTACTGAGTGTTATTTCACGAAAATTACTAGAAACACCCAAATTAGTCCTGCGGCTTTTTGGAATCGGTACCACTGAGTTTTGGAGCAGCCTGTCAGATGACATCCCATGCCAGAGAATGAAAGTAAATACCATTGCCAAATATTCCCTTATTCTACCCTTTGCATGTATATTATGGTTGGACATTATTCTTGTCATATCATCATGTTTTGAAATAATTTAACTTTTGAATAACATTCATTATTTTCCTATCATAATTGACATTATCATCTTATGCATATCAAATACACTGACGCAACTCCTACTCTGCACAATCAATCCTTTTCACAAGTATCTCCAAATTTACCTTGTTAAAATGCACACTATTATATAACCTTTCGAATTTCATAGAACATATTTCCGCAATATTTTCTTGACCATTGATACAATCCAATGCATTCGGGTGCCCATTTGGTTTTTTTCTATACTTTGTAACCTCAACCCAGAAGGACCTTGAGTTCATCTCTATAATTGCAGTGGCCATTTTATCATACTTTGTCTGATCTGACTGTCCCATTCCCATTTTGCACACTTTATGATACTCTTTGATGAGTAGGACTGGCTGTTATGACGGGACTGGTACAAACCCGCAAGGAAATCCAGTCATTGAGGTCGCCAGAACTGAATGTCGAACTCTGAGCTTCTCCAACGCTCACACAATTGGACCATGGAATGTAAGATCAATGAATCCGGGAAAGTTGGGTATTATAAAGAAAGAGATGAACAGGAGAAGAACTGAAATTGTGGGGAAAAGTGAACTCCGATGGACTGGTTTTGGGCAATTTTAGTGTGACAATTACAAAGTGTTCTTTTCTGGTCTTGATGGAACTAGATAATCAAGATGAAAGGCTCATGGGGGAGCTGAAACACACACACACACACACACACACACACACACACACACACACGCACACACTTGCCGATTACCAACAAATACACTAAACAACACCAGACTTGACGTCAGACAAACTGCTACTAAGCATGGAAGAAGTGATGCAACTTCCTGGGGTACCAGCGATGCCATCTTTATGATATCACTTTTCTTTTCACACTCAGCAGGGCCATTAAGGAGAAATTTCCCCCACCTCATGGATGCCAACCGATGCTGACCTCCCAGACTCAGAGCAGATGCTCCAATCATTATGCCATCGAGTCAGTCCACTTGACTATTTGAATGGGCCTCAAGAGTGTGACTGGTGGGAGAAAGGCAATCAAGATGTTCAATCGTGTTGTGGACAGTGCACTAACTACCATGTAGCTGAAGCATCAGTGATGGATTTGGCATTTGGCAATAACAGTCACAGAAAGGAACAACGCAACCCCAGATGGCAGAACACAGCTCCCTCGTTTATAAGCTGGCATTGCCTGGGAGAACTACGATAAAAAGTTTCAAGCAGTTTCTGGTAGTGGTACACTGTACGACAGAGTTTGGACCAGCTATCAGAATATCCTGCAGCATCTGCCTGGATTTCAATGGAAACCGAAAATGACACACCTTCAGACAAGTTCTCAAATTCAGTTGAACCATCAAAGCGAAAGAGGAAGCTTGAGGCAATCCTATTTATATTTGTGTTGCAATTCGGCAACAGTTGCATTATGATGTGAATGGAATTGTTTTTGAGTGGAATATCTTGTTTATCAATATGCCAAGTAGTACTGTCATAATTTATGCAAAATACCTCACATGTAGCATTAATACCCTCATGCTGCACTGATGATACAGTGTGTGGCCACAGGGCACAACCTTTTCTGGGTTTTTTTTTTTAACCATTTGAGCTTTTGTCATCAAATTTTCAACAAACTCTTATTATGAGAATATGGGTAACACTAACTAGTAATTCAGTCAAAATTTCAAAGGGAAAAGTCACAGTGAGTACAACTCGTCCTTATCAGCCTGTCGGCCACGCGTCGATGCGAGACGGTCAGTTTTATTTATTTATTTACCATTTGAGCTTCAGTGTGTCTGTCCTGGCCATAACTGTTTTACCATTATGAGAATATTGGAGAACAATAATTAATAAATTTTACCCTTTTTTTTTTTTAGCTGTTGTTTTCGTCAAGTTTAGTTCGAGTACAAAGTGGACACAGACAGGCTTGCGTTTTGAAATCCTTTCTACTTTTTTAAATTGGGATTACAATGCTTCATTGCAGTATATTTGCTGTAAAAATGATTCATTGCTTAACGGCCATTATGAAACGATGTCATAAGATCAAAGGAGCAAAGTGACAGACAACCTGAGATTTACTGAGGAATACATCATTTTTATGTCACAACTTCATCACATCAACTTATTCATCCACGTCCACTGACCCAAATAACATGGATTGCTCATTGAAAGGGTTGCAGTAATTAAATATATGTGTGTACATCTAAGCTGTTATCTGTTACCATTGATTACTTTGATCTCTGGAGACCATCAAGATAATGTTTGGCTATATTTACCAGCAACCACTAGAGAGCCCAGCACATGCCCTTTCCATGTTTTTCAGAACATAGCTCTGTTCACCAGTACATGCTATACATTATATGTTGGGACGATAATACAAAGTATTCGGTGGAGCGCATACCTCCGCTAAGCTGAACAGCGTACATTTTGTTTCCCACCAATAGGCCGGATCTGTATCCGGACCTGAACCAAAATCGAATCGGCTTGTTCTAGTCACCTAACCAACTCATCCACCAAGTTTTGTCAAAACTCATTCACAACTTTTTGAGATAGTGCGCTATACATCGCTTTTGGCCCCATTTCTCAATGGTGAAGAATAACTGAAGAATTAAAAAAAATATTCTGGTATGATCCAGATTTTCACCAAGATCCAATAAATTCGTCCTTGTCACACACTCAACACGTCCACAAAATTTTGTCCGAATCCATCTATAACATTTTGACATATCCTGATCACAGACAGACAGACAGGCAGACAGGGGTGAAAACATGACCTCTGTTCACCTTCGGTGGTGGGAGTAATAACAGTGTTTACATTGAACCGATTTTGCAACTTCTGTCTTAAGGTTAGAAAAAGTGGGCTAGCTCGCTTGGAATTGGACAGTTTAAATTTTCTATCGTGTATATTAATTTTGAAAATAGGGGCAATGCCCCTGGGTGCTCACCTGGTATGATCCAGGAGCCACTGGTGGACATGGAAGACCCACAAAATATGTAAATTATCCGATGGTTTGAACAAACTAGTGAAAGCACCATACAGATCTGATTGCTACCAAGTTACGTCTAAATCAGGTGAAAACTTTTTGAGGAGTGAAAAGTAGCGATCCTGGAATGCTAATGACGTTTGACCTTTAAATTAACCAACTAAAGAAGCAATTTTGATGGGATTTGCAAGGCATCATGCATGAGGCATTGCTCCTCAGAAGTTCTACAAAGTTTGGTGAAAATAGGACGATTCGTTTTAGCATCACCGGTGAGGAAGGTAGTGGTCTCAAGTTTCATCGAAATTAAAGTTGTGGTCAAGTTTCATCGAAATTAAGGACGTTATCAAGTTTCATCGAAATCGTGAGTGTAGTTTCAGAGAACAAAGCAAATACCTATTTTTGGGGAGCAAACCTGGACCCACTTTGACCCCCTCATAAACTCACTTACACCCTGATTTTTTAATACCATGAATAAACGTTGGTACATCACAGGCGATGAAGGTTGTAGGACTCCATTTGAGATCTCCATTGGACATACACCTACACCTTGTGTGAGACATCATCGATGGCGATGCTCACCGTACCAGTCAGTAGGTGTGTCTGATGTATAAATGACGAATGTGGTCATCATTGGTTAGATATTTATGATGAGGGCAAATAAGCCCGACATCCAGATAGTCGGCTCCGTTTGATGGTTAACTGATGTTGACCATGCAATCTTTGTCTGTTTGACAGAGTCGCTGGGCTAAGGCCTCTGAGGTGGAGGTGAATCTTTGGTGTAGGACTATGTCCAATGGAGATCGGGGGAGTGCTCGTCACGCTCCACATGTTTCGATTTACCCACCAAACCCGATGTGGTACAGTAAATGGGGTTTATTATTATGTATGGCAGAGGATGGCAAGGAATTTGTGGGGTGCAACAAAAGGCAAGCAATTTACAAAAGCAGACACAGAGCAGACTTATCCTGTTGTATCTTCTACGATCTTAATTTATGCTACCACAGGCGTCATCACATACACAAACACACAAAACCGATGAAGATTAGTTATCCAGAAGGAAGGAGAGCAGATGAGAACTAACGGCCTCTCATTACCTGGTGCAGTCAGCTGACCGCGCAACCCAGTTCGCTTTGGGGGATGCTCCGCATGAGTAATCCTACCTTAAGAGTCGGCGCATTATCTCTTGCTTAATCACTTTGCCAGGGCTCGTGGAAATGTGTACTCCGCACTGGTCCAGAAGAACGTCTGTCGCACACCAACCCTGAATGTAGATGCAGCGACAGGCAGACAACGAGGTGCAGTGAAGGAAGGGTGGACAGAGAGGCGGAGAAGTGGGCGCGGCAAACAGGCCAAGACAGTGCGAGGTAGGCAGGTGAGAGGGAGGAGAGAGAGGGCGGATGGCTTCACGATCCGCCTTTTATAAGCCCCGGGCGAAGGGTGGGTGACGACCCGAAGCGACGTGCCGTCATCCAAATCGTACCCTTCCATTGGATCCCGGCTCTGCCCTGCCAGGCTCCTGCGGCCAGAAGTGGCCTCATTCACACATCCGGCGCGACATGGCCTGGAGCCCTGCACCAAACTGCTGGGCCGTGTTCTGGCGACTGGACGAGGGCCGTGTCAGTCCCGCATGCCCATTCAGGGCACCCCCGGCAAGCTGTGGTTGGTGCTGTTAACGTGCTTGGCCCGTCCCCATGCCATGCAGTCCGAGTGGCCGGGGCCACGCAGCACGTTCGTTTAGTGGCAAATTGCATCGATGCGGAGGTGCGTGGAGGTGCGGGGTGATTTTTCCTGTGTGTGGGAGATGTTGGTGGTCAAGGTGGTGAGCGTCTGATGAGCGAAGGTGGAGCAAGGTGAAACGCATTGTAAATCGGTGTGCAGATTCGAATGAAAGGGCACGCCATGCGCATCCTGTACAGTGTTGGTGGTGAGTCTCTCATAGGGTGGCTCCTGGGTGCGGTGCCTGCTTCGATTGTTATCATGGATAAAAGGAAAGGGTTGGAATGAAAATCAGGATTGAATGGAAGATAGAGATATAATTAGACCTAGCTATAAGACCCACACAACGCACTTCGTCCCGTTAACCCACTAGACATAAGGGGAAGGTCTGACTGCACGAAGACGAACGAGATAACTGCCTGGGATCACTGTATGTTGGGTTCCATTGCCTTAGAGGCATGCGATTATGCAGAACCACAACAATATATATATATATATATATATATATATATATATATATATATATATATATATATATATATATATATATATGTCATTCTTCGACTTGAGACAAACGCGCGTACATCACTGCTACAACGTAGTTCTGTCTGTGGTTCCTGGAAGAGCTATCTCGCAGCACTAATTACAAGATGTAATTTCAGATACTGTCACAAGTGCATAGAAAATACAGTTATAGACTGGTTTCGCCATTGTTGGGGCATCATCATCATTCATCCCTGATATGAAAATATATACAGTGGGGAGAACAAGTATTTGATACACTGCCGATTTTGCAGGTTTTCCCACTTACAAAGCACATAGAGGTCTGTAATTTTTACATAGTACACTTCAACTGTGAAAAGGGAATCTAAAACAAAAATCCTGAAAATCACATTGTACGATTTTAAAATAATTAATTTGCATTTTATTGCATGAAATAAGTATTTGATACATCAGAAAAACAGAACTTAATATTTGGTACAGAAACCTTTGTTTGCAATTACAGAGATCAGACCTTTCCTATAGTTCTTAACCAGGTGTGCACAGACTGCAGCAGGGATTTGGCCCACTCCTCCATACAGATCTTCTCCAGATCCTTCAGGTTTCGGGGCTGTCGCTGGGCAACACAGACTTTCAGCTCCCTCCAAAGATTTTCTATTGGTTCAGGTCTGGAGACTGGCTAGGCCACTCCAGGACCTTGAGATGCTTCTTACGGAGCCACTCCTTAGTTGCCCTGGCTGTGTGTTTCGGGTCGTTTTCAGCTGGAAGACCCAGCCACGCCCCATCTTCAATGCTCTTGTTGAGGAAGGAGGTTGTTGGCCACGATCTCGCGATACATGGCCCCATCCATCCTCCCCTCAATACGGTGCAGTCGTCCTGTCCCCTTTGCAGAAAAGCATCCCCAAAGAATGATGTTTCCACCTCCATGCTTCACGGTTGGGATGGTGTTCTTGGGGTTGTACTCATCCTTCTTCTTCCTCCAAGCACGGCGAGTGGAGTTTAAACCAAAAAGCTCTATTTTGGTCTCATCAGACCACATGACCTTCTCCCATTCCTCCTCTGGATCATCCAGATGGTCATTGGCAAACTTCAGACGGCCTGGACATGCGCTGGCTTGAGCAGAGGACCTTGCATGCGCTGCAGGATTTTAATCCATGATGGCGTATGTGTTACTTATGGTTTTCTTTGATACTGTGGTCCCAGCTCTCTTCAGGTCATTGACCAGGTCCTGCCGTGTAGTTCTGGGCTGATCCCTCACCTTTCTCATGATCATTGAGGCTCCACGAGGTGAGATCTTGCATGGAGCCCCAGACCGAGGGAGATTGACTGTTATCTTGAACTTCTTCCATTTCTAATAATTGCACCAACAGTTGTTGCCTTCTCACCAAGCTGCTTGCCTATTGTCCTGTAGCCCATCCCAGCATTGTGCAAGTCTACAATTTTGTCCCTGATGTCCTGAGACAGCTCTCTGGTCTTGCCCATTGTGGAGAGGTTGGAGTCTGATTGATTGAGTGTGGACAGCTGTCTTTTATGCAGATAACGAGTTCAAACAGGTGCAGTTAATACAGGTAATGAGTGGAGAATGGGAGGGCTTCTTAAAGACAAAACTAACAGGTCTGTGAGAGCCGGAATTCTTACTGGTTGGTAGGTGATCAAATACTTATTTCATGCAATAAAATGCAAATTAATTATTAAAAAATCATACAATGTGATTTTCAGGATTTTTGTTTTAGATTCCGTCTTTCACAGTTGAAGTGTACCTATGATAAAAATTACAGACCTCTACGTGCTTTGTAAGTGGGAAAACCTGCAAAATCGGCAGTGTATCAAATACTTGTTCTCCCCACTGTATATGAAAACAAGACCCAATCACATCTCTCACCTGAAATTAGAGGGAATAACCAATCAGCTCTCACCGAATCATTACCCCAGGTGGCTATTGCAGATATCCGCACACTATTACAGATGAAACAGCTGGTTTTGTGTCCACCCTAAAGGATAATGTGTAGCATCACGACTTCCATAAGAAAAGGATATAATCAGATCCCAATTCCTTCAGAATTCAAATTTGAATAGACACCTCAAGATGGAATGGCACGTTCTAACCAATTACAGTAAATGTAGTAATCATAAGGACTTACCAAGATGTTCAACTGATGTGGTCTGTCTCATCCATAATATCTTTTCAATGCCAATTGCCCATCGATGACGTGATTGTTTCAGTCACTGACCGTCTACTTCCGATTTATCCTCCAGTTTCTCTTTTCCAGTGCACCACGAAAAGTTCTAGCTGGAGGATAATATGCAGGCCTGACCCGATCTGCATTTTGGGACTGAAAACTCCACCGTTGTATTGCCCGCGGGGCGGCCAGTTGCTGCCTCCTCATTGTGTGGGCCATGTTGAGTTTTGACATCGTCGCAAAATTATTAACTGTCCGACTGCTTTTGTCCCACTGATTTTTGCCTGAATCTTGCACAATTGAGGGAAACCTATTGCGAGCTGCTCTTTGACGAAGTTTTCTGTAATACCTCAATGGCATCCTCAATTCCACTGGTGGTCCATAGCTTGGCCTCGAGCCGTCGTTAAGAAAACCTCTTCTGTTTTGAAGTGGACGTTCTACTGGTATTACTGTATTCAAAGGACCACTGTTGCCGTTGTGCTCTTGAGGCCTTTCAACCAATAAATTCCGATCTGCACTGTTCTGAGCAAATGCTCGTTCAAATGATGGAACTGATTCATGCTGTGCTCGGTTCAGTTTATTGTAGGTGTTCAAATCAAAAAGGCCAGACTTTACCAAGCACAGTAAAAACTCATTGAAGGATTTTAAAACTTCCGCACCACAGTTGTTGGAGAAGAGCTGTATAATTGCATTACCTTTAATGTTTTTTGGCTCCGCTAGGTATAAGTTTTCAATTTCGACGCTCATCGGTAAATTCCGTACATTTTCATGATCTGGATTGGGATTGATTTCTGTATCTTGAGGCCACGACTTCATGACCCCTCTGGAGTATGGCTGGATGACAGGAGAATTGTCTTCTTGCTGTGTTGCAAATGTGCGAGCATCATCATATTCATTTTCCCATGATGCATCCGGCAGCCATTTTCTTCCGGTGGGGCCTGCAAGATGAGATTACCACGAATGGTTTGAGCAAATAAATTCAGGAAAAAGAATGTACAAACACATAAGAGCATGAGAGATGCATGAGAGATGTGCAAACATTTCTTCTGTTTTACTTTCATAACCCCAATAGCTATTGAAAATACTGCACTCTTCTATTTTCAATAGCTATTGGGGTTATCATAGTAAAATAGACGAAGTGTTTGTGCATCTCTCATGCTTTCTTTAATATTCATTACTTACTATAACATTGAAACAACAGCAGTGATGCTAAATGATATTTTGGTAGCCCATGCTCATTGGACACAAACAAAAACGACAGCATATCACAGAACCGATTATGTTTACAGCCTCATGAAAGAATGTTGTGTTACTGGTAAATACATTATATGAAACAAACGTGTTGTGGATTACATCCTTTGCTCCAGTTAATGAAAATAACTCTGTAGCATTGGTAATGTATTTAAGCCTCCCCCTTTAGGATAGGAGAAGGCTGATGGATGTTGTAGGGTTTGTTTGCACAATTAGCACCCTCAAATTTTACTGGTACAAGAGAGCTTGTTACATCCTCGGGAGTATTAAACAACCATTTAGAAAGAAAAAAAAATTCTCCCAACACTCACAATTTCCAAGCCATATATTGGGACTAGCTGGGACTTTTGGAATGAAATTTTGCATCAGTAATGGGAATGTAAAGTATGCGGAGTTGACTTTTTTTATCTCGACCTAATTTTGAAGGTCATGACCTAATTATAGACATTTTAAACATTTTTCACCATAACTTGACTTGGGTTTGTCTGATCAGAATGAAATTGCCCTCTCTAGATAGCCCAGAGCAAGCTACATTTACGTTTAAGTTACATCATACCTCTCTGGGTTAAAGGTCAAGGTGTTAGGCCCCCCAGGAGTACTAAACCACCATTTAGGTTTTTCTCTTTTTACTGCCAATGTCTGAGCTGTATTTTGGAGCCGGCTGAGACTTTTGGAATTCAATTTTGCATCAATAATGGAAATACAAAGCATGTGGGTTGACATATTTATTGACCTTGGCATAATTTTAAAGGTCGTGACCCAATTACAGACATTTTAACATTTTTCACCATATCTCGACTAAGGTTCGTCCGATTGGAACCAAATTGCCCGCAACAGATAGTAGCCAAGAGCGAGGAACATTTATGCTCAATTTACATCATACTCTTCTGAGTCAAGTCTGAGGTCAAGGTCAAATGGCAGTCTGAAAAAAAATAGCGTGTTTTCTTTCATCGCTCAATTTTGCCAATGTGGAATCTCAAAGACCGCTTGGCCTTCCAACATGTTTTTACATCATAATAGTGGACCTGCATTGAAGTTATGCACTTGATATTTGTTTCATGTCCTTGACCTACTTTTTTCGGATTGTGACCTAATTACCAAAAACACCTTTTTGATCATAACTTGAAGAATTTTCCTCCAATTATCATGATGGTGAGTTTTTTGGATAGATTGGATGTGGTGACATATTTTCTTAATTTACACTCAATCCCGAAACATTGAATGTCGAGGTCATGTGGCAGTCCATACAAAATATGCCATCGTTGGATTGTAGGCCATGGGTAAGTCACGGGCAATGGTCAAGGGTAAGCCGTGGGAGGCTTACCCTTGGCCATCGCTTTGTGATCACAAATATCTAGCATAGTTTCTTGTTGCATAAGCTTGATGCCACATCAGCAGAGATAATAACATATATGACCAAGCCAAGCTAATATGTAGGGTTAACTAATTAAGAGTTATTCTACGCAAGGGACATGGAAATGACCTTAAAGTAGATTGGAAGCAGAAGATAGGGATTGGTTTATTTGAGAATCGAAGATTGCGAGATAATATTTGAAAATTTTTATGGTGCGTTTGAACCTTGGTATTTTGCTTCTTGCCAATATGCAATAATTATGTACATAGTTACCTAAGGCATTAAAAGTGATTAGTCCGAAAATTCGATTTTCAAAAGGATAAGATGTGCTGTCACAAAAGTATAATCTCAGGCTTGAACTTGAGCTCAGTCCTACATTTTACAAATACCACTCCATTACATTTTATTGTGAAAAATGTGCTGGAGTCTAGATGAACAGTGAAAATTGCAAAAGCTTTTGAAAAGCCATTAAAGACTTCTACAGCAACACACACACACACACACACACACACACACACCACACACACACACACACACACACACACACACACACACACACACACACACACCACACACAAAAATGTTTACTCCACCAAAGGTATTTATAATTGCAAACATGTTTTAATTATGCAGCTCCTTTTTATCAGAAAAAAATGATCTATAAGTTGAAAATTTGATTAAGATCAGTGAGACTACTTGAAGAGAGCAGTCTGATAGTCTGAGTCTGATATTGTTATCAAACTCTTTCTAAGCACTGACTGACTCACTGATATAAATGTTTATACCTTCTAGGTGGATGTCGCAAGCTGAAATTTTGCCTACTGCTGCAACTCGAGGCCAATATCCCAGAAAAAATCTCAAAACCGTCGGAAATTGTCTGTAAACTAAAATATCCGGGAATAAGAGTCTGCCGTTACAGGCAGGCTATGTTTGCTCACTGCTGGTAGACAATGGAGCTGACACTGGAACTGGTTGCTAGGCAATGGTAACAAGCACAGCTTCTGCCTCTTATTTTATAACTTTTGCCATGCTTACATTAATAATAACTAGAGCTGTAAACTCTTAAATAAATAGCTCATTATAATCACTAATCGTTGGTTCACTTGAGTTATCTACAGTGGTGAGAAAAAGTTTGTGAACCCTTTAGAACGTTCTGTATTTCTGCATAAATTGGACCTAAGATGTGATCAGATCTTCATATAAGTCCTAATAAGAGATAATGAGAACCTAATTAAACAAATAACATGAAAAAAAACTCTACTTTTTTCATTTATTTATTGAGCAAAATGATCCAATATTCAATTTATTTGTTGGAAAATGTATGTGAACCTCTGGGTTATTCAGCTCAATTAAGGGGTAATTACAGTCAAGTGTTTCAATCAATGGGATGACAATCAGGAGTGAGTTCGGGTGGCCCTGCCCTATATGAAAAACATAAACTTTGTTCATCACCATCAGTCTGTTCTTCACCACAGGTTTGTGGAAGTGTGCCATCCCCCAATCAAGAGAGATTTTTGAGGACCCTCAGTAAAAGAGTTCACGATGCTCATCGGTCTGGAAAGGGTTACGAAACCATTTCTAAAGATGTTTCTTCCACCAATCCACTGTAAAGGCAGATAGTGTACAAATGGAGAAAATTAAACAACATTGTTACTCTTTACAGGAGCGGTCGTCCAACGAAAAATCCATCGAAGAGCAAGGCGTACAATCAGTGCTGGATTAACCATTAGGCAGACAAGGCATGTGCCTTAGGGCCAGCCAAAAATTCGGGCCAAAAATTCTTTTCACATTAAATATTTGTCTTTTTTTGTATTAAATATTTGTTCTTGAATCAGTTCATCTTTTGTCTGGGGTCCATTTCCATGAGCCCGAGATCTAATTTAAATTTTCAGGCCATTCTCCTAAAATTTCAAAATGTGCCTTTGGGCCAGCCGAGGCTTAATCCGGCACTGCGTACAATAATCCAGGAGGTAACAAAGAGCCCCAGGGTAACGTCTAAGGATCTGCAGGCCTCTCTTGCATTGGCTAATGTCAGTGTTCATGAGTGCACCATCAGGAAAACACTGAACAAGAATGGTGTTTATGAGAGGATAGCAAGGAGGAAACCACTGCTCTCCAAGAAGAACATTGCTGCCGGTCTCAAGTTTTCCAAAGACCACCTGGATGATCGAGAAGGCTATTGCAAGAATGTTCTGTGGACAGACGAGTCGAAAGTGGAACTTTTTTGGTTTAAATGAGAAACGTTATGTTTGGCAAAAACCAAACACTGCAATCCAACATCAGAACCTCATCCCAACCGTTAAGCCTGGTGGTGGGAGTATCATGGTTTGGGGCTGCTTTGC
>CM068958.1:42207920-42226565 GCA_035128595.1 Eptatretus atami | reverse complement strand
ATATCTCGGGTTCCCACCAGACTCCCCGGAATTGCAGGCACACGGATAATTCCGTGACGCAGCGGCGTCGCTAACTGACCATGAATGCCAATAACTCAACCGCGTGACCAAGGGTCCTCCCGTCTATGGGTTAACTGGGTTACCTAATTAATCACATGATTTAATTACCAGGGAACACGCCCTTGGTACGCCTTATCTGAACCAGATCACTTTACCAGATCGGATGCAGCCGAGCGACACTGCCAAGGACATACGGGCGAAAAAAGAACGGATCATTGGGAAAAAAAAGTCCTGGCTAAGTTAGGATACGGACCATGCTGGATCAATGAAAGAACAGGCAAAAACGAGCTGGGAACATTTCTCATAATAATTTATTTATAAGCAGGCGAGGAAAGATATGTGGCACAGTGAATGGTTTTATTGTCGTCTGTAGCAGGAATAGGAAGAAATGTGAGAGGTGCGGCAACATACAAGCAACTTACAAAAGCACAGACACAGAAGCCAGAGTTATCCTGATGATAATTATTGTACAATCTTAACTTATGAGGACAGGCGCCAAGACAACACAAACACACACACACACACACACACACACACACACACACCACACACACACAACACACAAACCCGATGAAGAGGAGTTGATGAAGAGAAAAAGAGGAGAGGAGATGAGGCTAACGGTCTCTCGATACCTTACACGATTGCCCGATCGCACCACCAATACGTGGTGGGGGGGGGGATGCTCCGCTGGGTGATACCTCCCTGACAGCTGGCGCGCCGTCTCTTGCTTCATGGCACTTCGAGCAGCTAGCGTTGGTCCGAAGAATGCGACACGACCGTCGGTCGTGAAGGGAGGGACTTGGGTGGAGAAAGTGGAGTCGAGAGCGAGTGGGTGGAGTGTTAGACAGGACCAGGTGGGTGGGTAGAGTCAGCAACGTGTGGGCGGAGAAGGGCGGGAGGAGGAGGTGGAGTTGCAGGCGATGACGACAGAACGGCGGGAGTAGAAGGCGGAGTCAAGAGCGAGGGGGAGAAGACGGGCGGGTGAAGAAGGCGAAGTTAGCAGAGGGCGGAGAGATCGATCCCAGGCCGGCAGAGAACGGGACGAGCCACCAACAGCGATGGGCAAGACACCAAAACTGGAACTATGCACGGCCTCACCACCCGTTCTTTGTAGACCCTGGGGTGCAGGGTGGGGGCATTACTCCGAAGCGATGTGTCGTCACCCGAATCAGCTGCTCTGATTGGGCCCGGACCACTGCGTGGCCCAGCCGTGATGGCCGGAAGCGGCTACACTCCACTTCCGGCAAGATAACTCCAAGCTGCGGAATCGTCTCGCTCCGAGCCCCATGATATGAATCTCCCCGCACCGAACACCGCGACATGAATTGCCTTGTACCACCGATCTCCGTGACCATGCCCCAGCGACCGGCCGAGGGTCTCGTCGGCCCCACATGCCCGCCCGGGCACCCCTGATTAGCGCTGATCAATGCCTGCTCCGCAATGCGCCACGTGGCCTGAGCAATCCGAACTGCACAGCACGCCTCTGCCTCATCACGGCTTCACCAGGCGGAGAGGCGAGGAGACGTCCGCCATCCGTGGGGAACATCCGCGGCCGCCAGGGAGGACCGACCGTAAGATGTTAGGGTAATCCCATGCACAGAGGGTAAGATGTTAGGATAAACCCAGGCAGAGACCAGAACAAGATGTATGCCATTCATGTCCTGCTCTTTGCGATGATAAGGTATCACGGCTGCGAATGGGTTTGCCCACCATATAGCACGTTCCATACAGTACGTGTGGACCCGCCATGGAACACGTGGCCACGTACGCGTTCACCCATATCTGCTATCGTGTTCACGGTGTTGTGTGCCATCCGTGCCCTGCTCTGAACGATAATAAGGTGTCATGAGCTAAGCACGGGTCTGCCTGCCATCGAGCATGTTTCGTACAGTACGTGCGGATCTGCCATGGCCCACGTGGTCAGCGCTCGCGTTCGCTCGATTCTGCTATCGTGTGCGTGGGGCCAACCCCGATCTGTGTCAGGAAATGAGGGGAACGATCAGATATAATAATTAGATGGAGGTTTAGAATGAAAAAGAATATAGGTATAAGTATCAGATGGAGAAATGGAGGAAAAAAGGATGCCGATATAATTAAATCCAGAAATGGGTTGAAAAGAACGCGCCGCCCGTATCTTGCACATTTGTGTCGTGTACAACGTGCGTGGTTGTTGTTTTTCTATTATCGGCCTCTGACGATGTAGCTATTGGCACCAAGCTGCCAGCCACGCTCTCGCTGATATTGGGTCATTTGCTTCTGTGTTGTGAAAAACCACATCCGTGCAGCTTCTTTAAGAGATATTCGTTCGTTGCCTTTTCAATGCAACCAGCAATTTCATCCCAGATCATTGGAAACGTCAGACGTTCTCGAGCTTGCGGCAGAGGTTCTTTCGAGGGCATCGCTGTATCCTCACAGCTGCGCTGTCGATGCTCGTGTGGTGTTGTCGCAGCTTTCCTATTTCCCTCCCCCGGCACGTGTTGGACTCCGCGAGGACCCAAATTCGGATTAACCTCAGGAATAAGCAGAAAAGAAGAGTAGAAATGAAGTTAGAGTGGTGTAAACAGACCTAGCTGTGAGATCCGCACAACGCACTGTCCCGTTATCCCGCTAGACAAAAGGGAAGGGACTGTCTGAACGTATATTAATGGAATAACTGTCTGTGGACCGCTATATGATGGTTGCTATTGCTTTGGAGGAATGTGGTTCCCAGAACCGCAACACTATCATTCATGAGTTTGCCACAGCCAAGGCCAGGAAAGTGCACATTTATGTTTAAAACTTTGAATACATGTGTGTAGACTGTTGTCACACTTGCTTTTGTCACATAATAAAACTATAATTTGTCCGTTGGAATTATAGTGTATATTGTATCTTTGTATATCGGATAATTTGTGTGTTGGAATAAAATAAAACTACATTTGTCAAAGTTTGTGTGACTCATCATTAATGCATGTGCTATTATGGATTATGAATTTATGTTGCATATATTTAGGCCATTCCTTCCCATTAGCCTAAGGCCCTCCATACCCTTGATATGGGGCTGCTCCAACCCTGCGCTCACCTTAGCTGGCCAGTGCACTCGAGCATGGTCTCCAACTGGCCCACGCATACTCCCTTGCTCTACATTCAGGCTGGCCCATGCACACTGGTACTGACCCCCCACTGGTACTGGTCACAATAAATTGCACTGCATTTGGGCTGACAACATGCGAGCTGCGGTTCCCGTGCTCACTTTCACTGGCCCATTGAAGGTCTTTTCCAGAAGCTTTTTGAGGCTTTTTGTTGGAGGCTTTTGAAAGCTCCTTCACATGCGCTGGTTTCACAACCTCCAAGTGCTCTCCACATCTCACGTGTAACATGTTTGTGCCACCATCACCTTTCTCCATTAATCTTCCAATGGTCAGGAATGTAGTAGACTTTCACCATGCCTCAGCAACAGTAAGTTGTGTTTTCATTTCTGAGTCTTTATTAATGCCAAGTTCCCAGCTTCCCATTATTCAAATTCCCATTACACTGTCTTCTGTAAAAGTGGTTTCTGCTGGTGGTTTCCGTAAGCCTGTTATACAGTTCATCCCCCTCCCTCCCCCTGCCTGTTTTTCTGAGATAAAAAAAAATGAGAAAAAGGAAGTGATTTACTGTTTTGTATGGAAAAAGATAATTTAATAACTGAAAAGTATAGGTCCATGTATTTTTGTTTTTCCATTCCATTTTAATCTCCAGTCAAACCGATTGGTTTGAATAATCCCCTTGCTTAAGTTTGGATAAAAGTTCCACTCTTTCCCATGCCAGCACATCGACAGTTTCCACCGATTTCTAAACATAGAAAATCATATCAGACCACACAGAACAACTCGGCTCTGTGCTCACACCTTCTGTTAGAAGCAATGTGTTGTTTGGTGGTGTGTTTTGTCGATGATGTTGTGGCAAGATGAAGCGAGATAGACAAGGGAGTTCGTTGTTGTTGTTCTCCTCCTCTTCCCTTTATGAGGAGTAAGGTCTGATGGCACCAAGCTTCTGCACTGCATTGACCACGATACTCCTCCACCTCCCTCTGTCCCTCACCAACTCTCTCCACTCTCCAACCACCCCTACCTTACAAATATACCTCTTCACACAATCCTCCCATCTCAACCGCAATCTACCTCTTTTCCTCCTAATTTGCTCCCTTAATCTAGCCGCTCTCTTTGCCATTCTCTCTTCCTCCATCCACACCAAGTGTTCAGCCCATCTCAGCCAGCATTTCACCAATCTCCCCATCAAGCTCATCTGCACTCCAATCCCCCTCCCCAACCTCAGTTCATCCATCCTCCTTCTATGCACCCTCTTCACTCCAGCAATCCTCAGACCGTTGTTCTTGCAAACCTGCAGCCTCTGTTGTCTCTCTGTCAGTGCCACCATCTCCAGACCGTAAAGGTCACATAAAAGTTGGAGTTGAGTGGACAGAGGAGGATATATATATATATATATATATATATATATATAATATATATATATATATATATATATATATATGCAGAAATATATATATGTAGATATAGAAATGTAGAGATATATATATATATACGTGTGTGTAGAAATATATATAAATATATATATAACACATACAGGTGTCCAAAAAATATACAACTTTTCATCTGCAAAGAGGATGTGCATAACATATATTTTTAAAAAAGATATATGGCTGGATAGAAAGCTGAAAGGTTGAAGTTTATGTACCAATGTCAAAATTGCCACCAAAATTTAAATTTTGGTATAGAATTGTCGTTTCTTTTAGACCACATGTTCGACGTAGGTTCCACGTTGTCCGATCACTGCCTGCAAACACGTTGTCATGTTCTCCATCACTTTGGAAACGTTTCCTGAGGAATGTTCTGGATTTCTCGGTGGATGTTTTCCTTCAGCTGTCAAGAGTCTGAGGCCTAGGGTTTCCATAGATCCTGTCTTGAGATACCCCACAAGAAGAAGTCTGGAGGAGTAAAGTCAGGAATACGTGGCCACTCACCGTCTTCGCAGAGGGAAGATAAGCGGTCCTCAAAATGTTGGTTGAGAAAACGCCTTGTTTCCCTGGCTGTATGGGGCGGTGCCCATCCTGCTGGAACCACTGGGTTCTCATCTGGATCAGGTTGTTTCTCCTACGGGCCTGAGTACGTAGCTCAGGTAGATAGAATTCCTGAATCATTTCGTGATAGTTCCTCTGGTTTACTGTGCAAGTGCGTCCCTGGTCATCTTCAAAGAAGTATGGACCAATTATCCCATACCAACCAACGCCACCCACATGGTGACTTTGAGAACAGATCGAGGCACCAGTTCAGTTGATGCATACCAATTTTCAGTTCCCCAGTACCGAAAGTTTTGCTTGTTTACCTCCCCGGACAAGTGAGCATGTGAAGTTCGTCCGTTCGTTGTGAAGTTTTTTGAGGAAGTCTGCAGGAAATGAGATTCTCATTTCATTGAGGATTCATTGAGGAAATGAGATTCTTCCTCCAACTCTCCTGAGAACCAATTTGCAAAGTCTAGTCGTTTGCGTTTCTGTTGATCAGTAAGCATATTTATATATATTGCAGGGTGTCCCAAAAAAAATCAACTTTTAAATGCTTCGTTTGATCCTAAAAAAGCAGTAATTTTGTCACTAATGCTTCATTTCTTGTTGCAGAGACCCTGAAGTTTATTTTGATACCAAGCAAGCGCCAGAAAAATGCCAAGACTGACGCGTACAACGACGGACGAAAATTTGTTGAAGTTTGGCACCAGACGAAAAGTGTCATACAGGTGCACATCTTTACTCGAGACTTTCGGTATCCACTTGCGCCATGCACAAACTTCGGACAATAAAGTGCACCATCGGAAGATTTACCAATGTGGGAACCATCTGTGACTTCACAAGAGTCACAGTGGTCAGGAAGAGGACAGGTCGTAGTGAAGAAAATGTGGAAATGGTGAGACAGGCTGTCGTTCAGAGTCCAAAAAAATCGATTCGACGACTTCTGCGACGACAACAATTCATAAGAGCACCGTTCAGAGGATCTTGCCAAGACATTCATGCCTTTCCATACAAATTCAAACGGAAACGGTGCTTACTGATAACAGAAACGCAAACGACTAGACTTTTGCAAATTGGTTCTCAGGCGAGTTGGAGGAAGAATCTCATTTCCTCATGAATCCTCAATAAATGAGAAATCTCATTTCCTGCAGACTTCTCAAAAAACTTCACAACGAACGGACGAACTTCACATGCTCACTTGTCCGGGAGGTAAAACAGCAAAACTTTCAGGTACTGGGGAACTGAAAATCTGTAATGCATCAACTGAACTGGTGCCTCGTCTGTTCTCAAAGTCACCATGTGGGTGGCGGTTGGTTGGTATGGATATGTCCATACTTCTTTTGAAGATGACCAGGGACGCACTTGCACAGTAAACCAGAGGAACTATCACGAAATGATTCAGGATTCTATCTACCTGAGCTACGTACTCAGGCACGTAGGAGAACAACCATGATCCAGATGAGAACCAGTGTTCCAGCAGGATGGGGCACTGCCCATACACCAGGGAAAACAAGGCGTTTTTCTCAACAACATTTTGAGGACCGCTTTATCTCCCTCTGCGAAGACGGTGAGTGGCCACCGTATTCCCCTTGACCTTACTCCTCCAGACTCTTTGTGGGATTCTCAGGACAGGATCTATGGAACCTAGGCTCAGACTCTTGAATAAGCTGAAGGAAACATTCACCGAGAAATCCAGAAATTCCTCAGGAAACGTTCCCAAAGTGATGGAACATGAAACGTGTTTGCAGCAGTGATCGGACAACGTGGAACCTACGTCGAACACTGTGGTCTAAAATGTAAACGAATTTCTTCCAAAATTTAAATTTGGTGGCAATTTTGACATTGGTACAATAAACTTCAACCTTTTCAGCTTTCTATCCAGCCATATATCTTTTTTAAAAATATTATGTTTATGACACCTTTTGCAGATGAAAGTTGTATATTTTTTGGGACACCCTGTATGTGTTATTATAATATTTTATATATTTCTACACACACGTTATATAATATATATCTCTACATTTCTTATCTAATATATATATTTCTGCTATATTATATATTATTATATATATATATATATATATATATATATATATTATATATATATAATTATCCTCCTCTGTCCTCAACTCCCACCTTTATGTGACCTTTACGGTCTGGAGATGGTGGCACTGCAGAGAGACAACAGAGGCTGCAGTTTGCAAGAACAACTGGGCCTTGAGGATTGCTGGAGTGAAGAGGGTGCATAGAAGGAGTATGGATGAACTGAAGGTTGGGGAGGGGATTGGAGTGCAGATGAGCTTGATGGGAGATTGTGAAAGCTGGCTGAGATGGGCTGACACTTGGTGTGGATGGAGGAAGAGAGAATGGCAAAGAGAGCGGCTAGATTAAGGGAGCAATTAGAGAGGAAAAGAGGTAGATTGCGGTTGAGATGGGAGGATTGTGTGAAGAGGTATTTTGTAAGGTAGGGGTGGTGGAGAGTGGAGAGAGTTGGTGAGGGACAGAGGGAGGTGGAGGAGTATCGTAGGTCAATGCAGTGCAGAAGCTTGGTGCCATCAGACCTTATTCCTCATAAAGGAAGAGGAGGAGAACAACAACAACGACTCCCTTGTCTATCTCGCTATCTTGCCACAACATCATGACAAAAACACACCACAAACAAACACATTGCTTCTAACAGAAAGGGTGAGCACAGAGCCGAGTTGTTCTGTGTGGTCTGATATGATTTTCTATGTTTAGAATCGGTGGAAACTGTCGATGTGCTGGCATGGGAAAGAGTGAACTTTATCCAACTTAAGCAAGGGGATTATTCCAAACCAATCGGTTTGACTGGAGATTAAATGGAATGGAAAAACAAAATAATGGACTATACTTTCAGTTATTTAATTATCTTTTCCTACAAACAGTAAATCACTTCCTTTTTCTATTTTTTTTATCTCAGAAAACAGCGGGGGAGGGGAGGATGAACTGTATAACAGGCTTACGGAAACACCAGCAGAAAACCATTTTACAGAAGACAGTGTAATGGGAATTTGAATAATGGGAAGCTGGGAACTTGGCATTAAAAAGACTCAGAAATGAAAACACAACTTACTGTTGCTGAGGCCATGGTGAAAGTCTACTACATTCCTGACCATTGGAAGATTAATGAGAAAGGTGATGGTGGCACAAACATGTTACACGTGAGATGTGGAGGCACTTGGAGTTGTTGACCAGCGCATGTGAAGGAGCTTTCAAAGCTCCAACAAAAAGCCTCAAAGCTTCTGGAAAGACTTCAATGGGCCAGTGAAGTTGAGCACGGAACCCAGCTGCATGTTGTCAGCCCAATGCAGTGCAATTTATTGTGCCAGTACAGTGGGGGGTCAGTACCAGTGTGCATGGGCCAGCCTGATGTAGAGCAAGGGAGTATGCGTGGGCCAGTTGGAGCCATGCTCGAGTGCACTGGCCAGCTAAGGTGAGCGCAGGGTTGGAGCAGCCCATATCAAGGTATGGAGGGCCTTAGGCTAATGGGAAGGAAATGGCTAAATATATTGCAACATAATATCATAATCCATAATACACATGCATTAATGATGAGTCACACAAACTTGACAAATGTTAGTTTTATTTTTTCCAACACACCAAATTATCCGATATACAAAGATAACAATATACACTAAATTCCACGGACAAATTATAGTTTATTATGTGACAAAAGCAAGTGTGACAAACAGTCTCAACATGTATTCAAAGTTTTTAAACATAAATGTGCACTTTCCTGGCCTTTGGCTGTGGCAAACTCAATGAATGATATGTGTTGCGGTTCTGGGAACCACATTCTCCAAAGCAATAGCAACATCATATAGCGGTCCACAGACAGTTATTCATTATATTACGTTCAGACAGTCCTTCCCTTTTGTCTTAGCGGGATAACGGGACGTGCTTGTGCGGATCTCACAGCTAGGTCTGTTTAACACTCTACTTCATTTTACTCTTCTTTTCTGCTTATTCCTGAGGTTAATCGAATTTGGGTCCTCGCGGAGTCAACACGTGCCGGGGAGGGAAATAGGAAAGCTGCGACAACACCACACGAGCATCGACAGCGAGCTGTGAGGATACAGCGATGCCCTCGAAAGAACCTCTGCCGCAAGCTCGAGATGATCGTCTGACGTTTCCAATGATCTGGGATGAAATTGCTGGTTGCATTGAAAAGGCAGACGACGAATATCTCTTAAAGAAGCTGCACGGATGTGGTTTTTCACAACACAGAAGCAAATGACCCAATATCAGCGAGAGCGTGGCTGGCAGCTTGGTGCAATAGTACATGTCAGAGGCCGATAATAGAAAACAACAACCACGCACGTGTACACGACAAAATGTGCAAGATACGGGCGGCGCGTTCTTTCACCCATTTCTGGATTTAATTATATCGGCATCCTCTTTTTCCTCCATTTCTCCATCTGATACTTATCCCTATAATCTTTTTCATTCATAAACTCCATCTAATTATTATATCGATCGTTCCCTCATTCTGACACAGATCGGGGTTGGCCCCACGCACACGAAGCAGAATCGAGCGAACGCGAGCGCTGACCACGTGGGCCATGAGATCCGCACGTACTGTACGAAACATGCTCGATGGCAGCAGACCCGTGCTTAGCTCATGACACCTTTTATCGTTCAGAGCAGGGCACGGATGGCACACACACCAGTGAACGATAGACAATATGGGTGAACGCGTACGTGGCACGTGTTCCATGGCGGGTCACACGTATGTATGGAACGTGCTATATGGTGGGAAACCATTCGCAGCGGATTACCTTATCATCGCAAGAGCAGGAATGAATGGCATACATTTGTTCTGGCTCTGCCTGGGTTTATCCTAACATCTTACCTCTGTGCATGGGTTACCCTAACTTACGGTCGGTCCTCCCTGGCGGCCGCGGATGTTCCCACGGATGGCGGACGTCTCCTCGCTCTCGCCTGGTGAAGCGTGATGAGGCAGAGGCGTGCTGTGCAGTTCGGATTGCTCAGCCACGTGAAGCGCATTGGGAGCAGCATTGATCAGCGCTAATCAGGGGTGCCCGGGCGGGCATGTGGGGCCGACGAGACCCTCCGGCCGGTCGCTGGGGCATGGTCACGGAGATCGGTGGTACAAGGCATTCATGTCGCGGTGTTCGGTGCGGGGAGATTCATATCATGGGGCTCGGAGCGAGACGATCCGCAGCTTGGAGTTATCTGCCGGAAGTGGAGTGTAGCCGCTTCCGGCCATCACGGCTGGGCCACGCAGTGGTCCGGCCAATCAGAGCAGCTGATTCGGGTACGACACATCGCTCGGAGTAAGCCCCCCCTGCACCCAGGGTCTACAAAAAGAACGGGTGGTGAGGCCGTGCATAGTTCCAGTTTGGTGTCTTGCCCATCGTGTTGGTGCTCGTCCGTTCTCTGCCGGCCTGGGATCGATCTCTCCGCCCTCTGCTACTTCGCCTCTTCACCCGCGCCGTTCTTCTCCCTCGCTTTGACTCCGCCTTCTACTCCCGCGTTCTGTCGTCATCGCCTGCAACTCACCCTTCCTCCCGCCCTTCTCCGCCCACACGTTGCTGACTCTACCCACCCACCTGGTCCTGTCTAACACTCACCACTCGCTCTCGATCCCACTTTCTCCACCCAAGTCCTCCCTTCACACGACCGACGGTCGCTGGTCGCATTCTTCGGACCAACGCTAGCTGCTCGAAGTGCATGAAGCAAGAGACGGCGCGCCAGCTGTCAGGGAGGTATCACCCAGCGGAGCATCCCCCCCCCAAACGTATGTGGTGCGGATCGGGCAATCGTGTAAGGTATCGAGAGACGTTATCCTCATCTTCCTCTCCTCCTTTTCTTTCATCAACTCCTCTTATCTGGTTTTTGTGTGTGTGTGTGTGTGTGGTGTGTGGTGTGTGTGTGTATGTGTGTGTGTTTGTGTTTGTCTTGGCGCCTGTCCTCATAAGTTAAGATTGTACAATATTATATATCAGGATAACTCTGCTCTGTGTCTGCTTTGTAAGTTGCTTGTATGTTGCCGCACCTCTCACATTTCTCCTATTCCTGCTACAGACGACAAATAAACCATTCACTGTGCCACATATCTTTTCCTCCCCGCCTGCTTATAAATAAATTATTATGAGAAATGTTCCAGCTCGTTTTTGCTGTTCTTTCATTGACCAGCATGGTCCGTATCCTCTTAGCCAGGACTTTTTTTTCCAATGATCGTTTTTTTTTCGCCCGTATGTCTTGGCAGTGTCGCTCGGCTGCATCCGATCTGGTAAAGTGATCTGTTCAGATAGGCGTACCAAGGGCGTGTTATCCGGTAATTAAATCATGTGATTAATTAGGTAACCCAGTTAACCCATAGACGGAGGGACCCTTGGTCACGCGGTTGAGTTTTGCATTCATGGTCAGTTAGCGACGCCGCTGCGTCACGGAATTATCCGTGTGCCTGCATTCGGGAGTCTGGTGGAACCCGAGATATCTCCCCCCCCCCCCCCCCGGTGTCTTGCTCACAGACCCCCGGCCGCACAATGTCATCAAAGCTCAATGATCTCAGAAGTTCACTCTCAATACTCAACAGGGACAAGGCAGTCAGATGATATTGATTCATTGTCAATCACAAAAAGCTTTCACCCTTTCTTCAGAAAGACAGAATGAACATATGCCCCACTACAATTACTGATCATCAGTGCAGATACAGAGTAAGCCGTTCAACATTTGGGAAACATTTGATCATGTTGGATTCGAATTATAATTGAATGAACGTAACTTTTCAGTACACTTTTCTTTGTTTTCGGTGAATGTTAGCCATTCTCGTTGCCATCTGTTTGTTGGCTGCACATATTCAAATAGTGATTTTGTCAGGTAACGATTTCGTTTCGGGTATTCACACTTTGCACACAGACAGTCTGAAAGGAAAACAAGTTATATTTAAACAACCATGAACTATGGGTCAAAAATGGACCAGTCACTCCAACCAATATATATATATATATATATATATTATATATATATAATATATATATATATATATATTATTATATATATACTATATATATACAGTATATACTATTATATTATATATATAATATATATATATATATATATATATACACACACTACCCTCAAAGTTTTAGACCCCCTATTTTTCGTTTTTTACTGATCTGGTGAATAATCTGAAATGGTACAAAGCCAAGCGTAAACTTGCCAGAGGTTAAAAAAATATAGTTGAGGTTACAAATCTGAAAATAATGTAATTTAGAGTTGTTAAAGTAAATGAGGGTTCAGGGAACAAGTAATGGGTTAGCAATGCAAGGTGTTCTGCAGCAATGGAAGTAAATTAAGCTTGAAGTTGATGCAAATAATTCCTACAGGTGTCCCAACTTTGTGATTAGTTACAAATCTTGTATAAAAGCAGTGTTGTAACAGACTGTGTTGCTACACCTCTGAAGCATTATTTGGACAATATTTGCATGCAGGAAGCGTATATTGCTATCATAATGGTAGAGAAAAAGTCAATCAACAACAGGAAGACAGACGAACATTATACCCTTAAAAGTGTAGGTCTTTCCTTAGAGAATGGCAAAGACCAAGGTGTCAGTGAGTACAGTTTGCACACCATCAAAGGCATTGGAACTGGAGAAACCCTTACAGGAAGAGTGGCAGACCAAAGCCACAACACAATCAGAAGACAAGTTTCTGAGAGTCAACAGCTTGCGTTATAGGCGGCTCACAGGAAGCAGCTTCAAGCACAGCTACACACTGGTCGAAAAGAAGGAGTCTCAGTTTCAACTGTGAGAGAGACGTCAAGCTGCAGGTTTGACTGTCGAGGGCAGTTAGAAAGCCATTGCCAGATGGCAAATAAGAAAAAGAGGCTTGCCTGGGCCATGAAGCACCACCAGTGGACTACTGAAAACTGGAAAGGTCTCTGGACCGAGAATCAAATTTTGAAAATCTCGGTTCATCACGCAGTGTTTTTGTACGCCGTCGATAGCGAAAGGAGGTTCCCAGGTGTGTGACACAACTGTCAAACATGGAGGAGGAAGCGTGATGATCTGGGGCTCTTTTGCTGGACCAGAGTCGAGCAAATTGTACAGAGTGAACTGGACCCTGAACCAAAAGGGTACCACAGCATTTTGCAGCGCAGCAATACCCTCTGGTCTACGCGAGTTGGTCAGGGGTTCCTCCTTCACAGATGATGACCAACATACCTCCAGGCTATGTCAGAACTACTTTGAAGAAAGAACAAGACGGTAGGCTTTAAATCATAGGAATGGCCAGCACAGTCTCCGACTTAATCCCATCGAGCTGTTTTGGGATGAACTGGACAGAAGGTGAAAGCAAGAAACCTACAAGTGCAACACATTTGTGGGAACTTCTCAACAGTGTTGGAAGAACTTTCCACATATTTGATTTCCATTGTAAAGAATCGATCACGAGTATGTTCGGCTTTCTATCTGCAAAAGTTGCTACTTTTGATGAAGTCAATAATTTAGATAAATTTGTCAAAAAACGATTCATGATTTCTTTTATCTGCAATGTTTATTTGTTCTATGCTTTAAATTTCAGGAGGTACATTGAACAAACTGCTTCAATTCAGTAAAACTAAAATTGGGGGCATGTTCTAAAACTTTTAGACGCAGTTTTATATAATATTAGTATATTATAATATAATATATATCTATATATATTATATATATATATAGTATATATACTATAATTATAGTAATAATTTAATATTATATAAAATTACTTTTAGGTTAAATTTTGCCCGAACAAATTTCATCATTTATGAAACTAATAAAATGAACGCAAAAAAACTTCAAACTACATTGGGAATTGAAAATGTAATTTTATATGTATCAATATAAAATGTATGATATCAATAGTTATCATAATGAGATGCAACAGGAAGGACAGTGATGTTGTGGATATGGTTATGTGACAGCTATCCTGAAGCTACTCTCAAAACCAACATGATCCTCTCTTGTTGTAAAACCTTTGTCGACTGTAGTTTGTCATCCCTCATAATGCATTTTTTGATTTACGCATAAATATTTTTATTCACTATGTAATGATATATAGATAGTCGTTACTATAATTCTCGCTGACTTGGACCAAATTCGTGATTGATTACTCATAACGATGCGCATGCATGAACCCGAAGGGCATCCAGCAGTTCATGGAGGCAAGTCAAAGCGTTCACCAAGCAAATGAAAAGCGAAGCTGCTTGACTGGTTCACCTTTTTAGGGCTAATAGGCAAGATATGCGGTCCATCCACTTTTTTAAAATATGTTATATTTATTTTTAAAATCTACTTTTTTCATTCATATGATTAGAAAATAATTTGGTATTTCTCGAGAAAGAAGATCCAATAATGAATAATATAGCTGAATATTGGCTTAAATTGCATTAATATGCTTCGTTTTCGGCGTGCTGGATTATCAGATAATTTGTGTGTTTAATGTATAGTTGTTAATAGTGTTTTTCTGTTTTGATATGCAGGATATCAAAGGTTTTTCCTTTTCTGCATATGCCTGAGTATCAAGATTAGGTAATATTTGATTCGTCTTTGATTAACGATCTCAGTTTGAGGGCCATTTTAAATCGCTCTGTGTGCCTAAGCCTTGTACTTCAGTTGAAAGCCACCAACAAAAATTTACTGAACAATGCGGGTAACTGCGCGAATAGATAAAGAGAACTGATTAAACAATTTGAGTACACAAAAAAATTACTTTTTCATTAATTATTGCATCAAATAGCTCCAACATTCAATTCATTATGTGAAAAAGTATTGACCTTTACATTTCAGTAACGTGAACACTCCTTGAGCAGAATAATTCAACAAACGTTTTCCTGTAACTTTGTCAGTCTGACATCAGCTTGGAGAATGTTGGCCCATTCCTCCACAAGAACTGCTTCAACTCAGAGATAATTTGGGCTTTCTCGGCATGAACTGCTCAGTTTCAGGTTACTGCCGAACATTGTTGGAGGGTTAAGGTTGGTACTTCGCTTTGGTTACAAAATCAAAATCTCTTCTACTTCAAGCCATCTGTTGATAAGATTTACTTGTGTGCTTCAGGGATCGTTGTCTTGCGCAATGACCACTTTCTGTTAGCTTCAGCTACGAACGGATTGCCTGATTCTCCTGTAAACTTGTGGTTCAATCCAGAATTCTATATCCGTCATGATGGAATCTGGTCCTTATGGTAGCAATAGCAGCCCAAACCATGATACCCCACCACCGGACTTAACGGTTGGGATGAAGGTCTGATGTTGAGATTGCAGTGTTTTGTTTTTGGCCAAAATTACGTTTCTCATTTAAACCAAAAAAGTTCCACTTCGAACTCGTCTTGTCACGAACATTTCTGCATAGCCTTCTCGATATACAGGTGGTCTTTGAAACTTGAGAGCAGCAATGTTCTTTTGAGAGCAGTGGTTTCCTCTTGCTATACCTCTCATAACCACACAGTCTTGTTCAGTGTTTCCGTTGATGGTGCACTCAGAACACTGACATACCAATGCAAGAAGGCCTGCAATTCACTTAAGACGTTAACCCTGGGCTCTTTGTTACGTCCTGGATTATTGTACAGCAGTTGCGTTGATTTAAGAGCCTCGGCTGCAAAGGCAACCTTTTGAAATTTTTAGAAGAATGGCCTGAAAATTTAAATAGATCGTCGGGCTCATGGAATGGACCCCAGAAAAAGAATGAACTGATTCAAGAAAAAATATTTCATACAAAAAAGACAATACTTTAATGTGAAAAATATTTCTGCGCAATTTTGGCTGGCCCAAGGCAATGCCTTGTGCCTAATGGTTATCCAGCAAGTTGTTACGCCTTGCTCTTGAGTGATTTTCGTGGCGGACCGCCTGTAAGATAACAAGTTGTTTAATTTCTCCATTATTGACACTATCTGCTTTACAGGTGATGTTGGTGGGAAGAAAATCTTTAGAAAAGGTTTCGTACCTTTCAGAACCGATGAGCATCGTGAACTCTTTTACTGAGGGTCCTCAAAATCTCTCTTAGATTTTGGGGATGGCACTTCCCAAACCTGTGGTGAGAACGAGACTGATTGGGTGTAGGAAAGTTTATGTTTAATATAGGCGGGCCACCCGAACTCTACTCCTGATTGTTATTCCCATTATTGAAACACTATGACTGTAATTACCTTAATTGGCTGAATAACCAGGGTTCACCATCATTTTCCAACAAATAAATTGATATTGGGATCATTTGCCAGTAAATAAATGAAAAAAGTAGAGTTTTTTTTTCATGTTATTTGTTTAATTAGGTTCTACATTTATCTCTATTAGGACTTATATGAGATTCTGATCACATTTAGTCCAATTATGCAGAAACTACAGAACGTTCCTAAAGGGTAAAACTTTCTCACACGTAGAATACTAAAGTGAGACCAACGATTTAGTGATTATAATGACTATGTATTAGAGTTTACAAGCTCTAGTTATATTTATGTAAGCATGGCAAAAGTATAAATAGAGGCCAAGCTGTGGCTTGTACCATTGCCTAGAACCAGTTCCAGTGTCAGCTCCATTGTCTCCCAGCAGTGAGCAAACATAGCCTCTGATAACGGGAGGACTCTTATTCCGGATTTTAGTTTCAGCAATTTCCGACGGTTTTGAAATTTTTTCTGGCGTTTGCCGAGTTGCAGAGTAGGCAAAATTTCAGCTTGCTACAACCAACTAGAAGGTATAAACATTTATATCAGTGAGTCAGTCAGTGCTTAGAAAGAGTTTATTATAACATCTCAGATATCAAGTCAGGTCGTATGGAGCATATGCCCACAGAACAGGCACGTGCTGCGTCCTTCGCGGTACTCAGGGGCCTACGTTGGCCTCCCCAAAGGCAGATGCCAGGCCCAATCCCATCTACTTGAGAGGATGGTCAAACTGCTGCAATCCGAGGCACGTGTCGGCCTACTGGGCTCCTGCACATCATGAGACTCCGTCGTGAGAGAATTGGTGAACAGGGATCAAGCACAGAAAACGTCACATGTCCAACAGCGCAACTGAGCTCACTTCGGACTATGCAGGTAAAAATCTAATCCGGTCTCTCTCAGCAACCGCTCGTTGGACAAAACATCGACACACGATAGCAAGATATCTCCGAAAGATGACTGCGCCACAAGGAATTAAGTCTCGTACTCAGATTCCTGGTCAGAGTCACATCTCGCCAATAGAGGAGACTGAATACCAGGACCTGAAGACTCGGTTCTCGTCACTCCGCACAGTACCGGGCAGCGCCCACCCCATGATCCAGTGAAATCCATGACTACCCGGGCCGACCCAACGTCTATTGAACCTCTGACTCAACAGCCAGCAGAGCATGAATATCACTGGCCAACGGTAAGTATTACTTCTCCACGACTCAACATCCTCACCCAAACAGACACGAGACGGAAGCCACTCAGATGTCACCGAAAGCGGATCTTAGTATATGACCAGAAACCCGATCGCGTCGGCTCGAGTCCTCATTCAGACTCCTGAGGGCCCCAAAAGGATTCTAAAAGTCTCGCAAGATGATGCATCATCTGCAAAATCAGTCCGATAGATTTGAAATTCCAAACGATGCACCGAGCTTGATCTCTCCGTATCCATCCCTAAATCAGTCCAACAAAGTGCTGAAAAGTGTGGGAGCCAGTACACCCTGACGAACTCAGTAACACTGGAAATAAGTCAGAGATGGTACACCCACTTCACGGCACTCTCAAGTACCAGAGTAGAGTTCAGACATTCAGATCGATCAGTTTTTGGTGGCCCCACGAAGACCAAGAATCCTCGCAGAGGACATTCCCGATTTCACTGAATCGAACGCTTTACGAGATCAACATAGGCTGCAAGCAGCCGCTGCGAAACTCTCGTTGCGTTCGGTGAGGACACGAAGAGCAAGATACGGTCAAATCGTTGACCTCTTGAGTTGTAAAAGCCTGATGCTCTGGACGCTGTGCTCAGCATGGTGGCGAACCCTATCAAGAACGAGCAAAGATGCGACTGAGAGCCGCACCCCTGGGTAGGTGCGGGCGACACCCCCTCAGGAGGAAAAAGCCCCACCGGTGGGTGATGCCGTGTTCCAGGCAGGCACAAAACTGCTGCACGCCGTGCAGCATTTCCCACCAGTCCTTGGAGAAGTTCAGCATGGATCCACAGATCCCTGGAGCTTAGCCCCGTTTTCTGGTATCGCACACAGCCCGGTTCAAAGCGAGGGTGGGACACAGTTGATTCGAGGGCGACAGGACTGTAACACCGGGTTCCCTCGACGCGGGGAATCGCCGGTACACGCTTCAAAGTAACCGGCCCGCGGCCTTCACTTCAGACTCCTACTGTCAAGATCCTACCACTCTCTGCTTAACTGCAGTGCTCGAGGGATGGGCTTGGTGAACGCAATGCACTGAACCCTGTAAGCGGGACGAGAATCACCTGTCCACACGGTTGTGTCTACCCTCACAGATTCCTCGACATAGGCCTCCTGTGTCACCTCAGTACGTACGTTTACGCCTTCAGCTCCCTGATCTCTCTCTTT
>CM068958.1:42166340-42185994 GCA_035128595.1 Eptatretus atami | reverse complement strand
CACTCCGACACACTCTCCCGCAATCTGACCCAGGGATGTTACCCCGTGGTTTCCCTCCTATCATCAAAGTTTTTGGGTCCTGAAGGCTTTGCCCCAATCCCGTCATCCGGTGAGCTGCCCTGCAAAGGGAAGCTGCATCCGGAGTTCCCACGGAGTGGGTTTTCAGATTTTTTTGCGTTTTTGTGTTTTGCGGAATGAAGTGTTTACGGTGGCCGGAGTGCAAATCCCTGCCACCAACCTCCTAATAAAAAAGTAACCCAACTGCAGGGGACGTCCGCAGACACAGTTGGGCACTAGATATGGATGGCCGTTGGCTCACAAGGAGCTCCTCCGCCCTTTGACAAGGAACTCTCCGCCCTTTGACAGGTTTTTTTTTAATCCTGCTGGGTGTCCATATCCAAACACCCTCCTCACCAGAAAACCTGGTGGGGGAGAGGTTTAAGTCGCCGACAACCCGACCATGGAACAGGTTAGTACAGGTTTACATGGTACCTGTACCAGGTCACAGATCTAACCTGACCTGACATACATAATGTATGTAAGGTGCACATGTATGTAACCTGACCTGACCCCTGACCTATTATTGTTATTATTATTATCATATGATTTAAACGTGCATTTCATACTTTGATGTTTATTCTCCTTTTCATAATCCTAATTCTTCAAGATCTCCAAACATGGAACCACCCCCTCCCCAAAAATCCAAAATTCACAATGGAGGGGTCCACAGATAGGATGCTCTTTCTGATTCCCCATTTATTTATCCTTCTTTCCCTCTTCCTCGTACTCTGTAGCTGCTACGAACACAATAAATTGGTTCGGGGAAGTTATCACAAGAGAATCACGGTCGCATCGTTTCCATAGAGACCGCCATGTTGTTAAGCGGTACCGAGCACTCCGTTCCGTTGGAATGCTTGCTTAAGCGCTCTGAATCGAGCAAGGCGATTGGCAAGCGATAGCAAGCTGCTTGCTATCGGAACATAGCCCATGATCGGTGTAGAACAAGAACTGACAACTCACGAACGAACTGTCGATGTGAAAATGAATGCGAAACAATTGTTGAATGAGACGTTCTTTAAACGGGACATTTTGTAACAATGAAGAAGACCCGAGCGGAACCGGTGCTTCAGCAAAATGATAATGCAATGCATCTGCTTACCTGGCCGAACCCACACAGGTGTAAACTCGCACGGGACGCTCAAAGTCAACAGAATGATCGTTAAGAAGCTCCCAATGGCCGACGATTTCATTGTCAAAGCACGCAGCACGACGAGTGCAGTGACGCGATCTATCCATTGTGACGTCATCATACAAACGCGTCCTTTCAACAACAGGAAGCGTAAAGCTCGATGTGGACGTCATGGCAAAATGAGCATCATTCCCCCTGTCGAGTGCAAATGGTCAATGATAATTAAATCGAACTGCTATAAGGAGTGAAAGTATAACCCCTAAAGTTAATGTATATATCATCAAACACTGCTGTACAGTATTTGGAAATGAAAAGCCCCATCAGCTCTGAGCTATGTAGCATGGGTTCGAATCCCGACCCAGCTTTAAACTGTCATCCCGGTGTTTCACAGGCAGGGTGATTCATCATTGTGTGTGCCTCCCCCCTCGGGTGGACGTTAAACTGGGTATCCCGTGTACCAGGATTCGTTGGTGGACGTTAAGGATCCTCTGGTGTCCTTCGAGAAAAGTCGGCGAGTTATCGCCGGCATCACGGCCAAATTACAAGTTCCTGCCTTTAAGTTCATGCCCATTAAGGTACACATTTTGTGACCTCCCCCCTTTGGGGCTTGACCCTTTTACACTTGTCCCTTGGGATAGGGGGAACGCAGGTTCAGGCAGGAATTTTGAAAATGATGGTGCCGGCGATAGCTCGCCTACTCCTCCAGAAGGATACTGTGGGATCTTTAACATCCACCAAAAACAATGGATCCTGATAGCATATCCAATCCTTCACTATATGCATCGTTTCCAGTAAATTAAAAATCCATTTTATAAATGGAGTCATGTTTGTGTGTCTTCTGTCTGTCTGTCTGTCTGTCTGTCTGTCGTATTATAACTTGAAAACGGATTAACGGATTTCAATAAATCCAACTACAGTGGATTCAGGGAAGTCCAGGGAAGGTTTATGACAAACATATATATATATATATATATATATAAATACATTATATATATATATATTATTATTTGCCATCACAGCAAATCGACGGGTCTTATATTTCTCATAATCTATTAAAGGTCCACAGAATCAGAAAATCATGTTTGGTTTAATGAATATATATGGCTTCACTCAACACTTAACCATTGTTCTTTTCTTGATACATATCTTGAAAGGAAGATTTTAATGTTATTTGCTGCCTTTCCTGCAAGATTGACCCTGCCCCCCCCCCCCCAAAAATCTCCATTGCCGCCCCCTCTCATGACATCATCTCAACCTCTGGTCATCCACGTTCACCTCTTGGATGTGACAGCACCTTCTACATCATGATTTCACTATCGTCGTAATGTGGGGATTCTTGATCATAAAATTATTCGTCATATTCGCTTTGTGACGTGTCTGAAGCGAGTTGTGCGGCCATTAATCCATTACGTGCTGACAATCTTTCCCTCTATGACGTCACGGCAGTTTATCTGGAATTTTAGGGGCCGTACCCGACGGGTTTGCTTTGTTTTGTTTTTTAACTGTAACGCCTCTCAAAAAATTTATTCGAATTAAAAACCACATTCAGTTCTTTATATTACTTTAAAATCAATATGATGACATCAAAAAAAATTGTTTTTTTTCTGATTCCTGATTCTGTGGACCTTTAAATTCAGGAATAAAACACAATGTCCATGACTTTTGGTTTTGAGCCAAAATCATTTGGCTTACCTGGTCCCAGATGTTGCATGCACTTTAAAATCAATATGATGACATCAAAAAAATTTTTTTTTTTCTGATTCCTGATTCTGTGGACCTTTAAATTCAGGAATAAACCACATGTCCATGACTTTTGGTTTTGAGCCAAAAGCATTTGCTTACTGGTACCCAGATGTTGCATGCACTTTAAAATCAATATGATGACATCAAAAAAATTTGTTTTTTTTCTGATTCCTGATTCTGGACCTTTAAATTCAGGAATAAAAGCACATGTCCCATGACTTTCTTTTGAGCCAAAAGCATTGGCTTACCTGGTACCCAGATGTTGCATGCACTTTAAAATCAATATGATGACATCAAAAAAAAATTGTTTTTTTTCTGATTCCTGATTCCTGATTCTGTGGACCTTTAAATTAAGGAATAAAACCACATGTCCCATGACTTTTAGTTTTGAGCCAAAAGCATTTGGCTTACCTGGTACCCAGATGTTACATGCACTTTGAAATCAATATGATGACATCAAAAAAAAATTTTTTTTTTTTTCTGATTCTGATTCTGTGGACTTTAAATTCAGGAATAAAAACATGTCCATGACTTTGGTTTTCAGCCAAAAGCATTGGCTTGCCTGGTACCCAGATGTTACATGCACTTTGAAATCAATATGATGACATCAAAAAAAAATTTTTTTTTTTTCTGATTCCTGATTCTGTGGACCTTTAAATTCAGGAATAAAACACATGTCCCATGACTTTTTTGTTTTGAGCCAAAAGCATTTGGCTTCCTGGTACCCAGATGCATGCACTTTAAAATCAATATGATGACATCAAAAAAAAATTTTTTTTTTTCTGATTCCTGATTCTGGATCTGTGGCCTTTAAATTCAGGAATAAAACCACATGTCCATGACTTTTTAGTTTGAGCCAAAAGCATTTGGCTTACCGGTACCCAGTATTACATGCACTTTAAAATCAATATATGACATCAAAAAAAATTTGTTTTTTTTCTGATTTCTGATGCTGTGGACCTTTAAATTCAGGAATAAAACCACATGTCCCATGACTTTTAGTTTTGAGCCAAAAGCATTTGGCTTACCTGGTACCCAGATGTTACATGCGCTTTAAAATCAATTGATGACATCAAAAAAAAATTGTTTTTTTTTCTGATTCCTGATTCTGTGGACCTTTAAATTCAGGAATAAAAGCACATGTTCCATGACTTTTACTTTTGAGCCAAAGCATTTGGCTTACCTGGTACCCAGATGTTGCATGCACTTTAAAATCAATATGATGACATCAAAAAAAAAATTGTTTTTTTCTGATTCCTGATTCCTGATTCTGTGGACCTTTAATTCAGGAATAAAACCACATGTCCCATGACTTTTAGTTTGAGCCAAAAGCATTTGGCTTACCTGTACCCAGATGTTACATGCACTTTGAAATCAATATGATGACATCAAAAAAAAAATTTTTTTTTCTGATTCCTGATTCTGTGGACCTTTAAATTCAGGAATAAAACCACATGTCCATGACTTTTGGTTTTCAGCCAAAAGATTTGGCTTGCCTGGTACCCAGATGTTACATGCACTTTGAAATCAATATGATGACATCAAAAAAAAATTGTTTTTTCTGATTCCTGATCTGTGGACCTTTAAATTCAGAAATAAAACCACATGTCCCATGACTTTTGGTTTTGAGCCAAAAGCATTATTTTTGGCTTGCCTGGTACCCAGATGTTACATGCACTCACCGAATATGCAAGAAAATACCGGACTGGGGGCGGTTGAGGATAGCAAGGAGAGAGAGAGAGAGAGAGAGAGAGAGAGAGAGAGAGAGAGAGGAGAGAGAGAGGAGAGGAGAGAGATGAGAGAGAGAGAGAGAGAATATGCAGAGCATGTCAGCAAGCTATGAGCAAATGAACGAGGGGTGATCTGTTAGCGAAGATCATGCCTCGAGGACAGAGAGTTCTTTGAAAGGGCAAAGCCGTGTGGTCACTGTTGATGTGAGGCTCATCGTGGGAAGGAGCAGAGCCGTTTCCACGGAGACTTTAAGGATATAAATAATTAAAAAGGAGATTTACAGCATCGAGGAGGCAATCAAAGCACAACCTCGCTAGCAGCCATTAAGGCTTTCCTTTTCGATCCACACCCCATTAATCCAACTCAGATCGGTTTACTTCTCTTCTGTTCGAAGTACTAAATCACCTTCTTACCATTAGCATGCTCTTCTTGTTGTGTTGATGGAGTTGGGCGGTAAAAGGTTGCAACTGAATAACGGCAATACAAGGATTACACTGTGTATGGTGTTTGCCTTCCTCATGGTAATCTGGACAGCGTTGTCGGCGATAGCTCGCCTACTCTTCCTCGAAAGACACCGAGGTGTCTTTAACGTCCACCTCACTCATGTCAGCAGACGGGACACCCGGCTTAATGTCCATCCGATGAACTAAGCACTTTGTGGTGCATAGCCCTTCCTGCGAAGCAGCGAAGGATTGGGAATCTATAGAAGGATTGGGAATCGAACATAAACTAGACAACTCAGAGGTAAGAGCTCTACCTTGATCTGCACTACCATAATCTCACTGAACGTTGATACATTCCTTGAACATGCACGAGCAGGTAATTTGGTCCAGGTCCTGGCACACAATGACATACTCATTTTCAGAGGTTAGGATGAAATCTTTCAGGACAACTCTCCGTTTTTCGTCCCCACCCGGACAATATGGACCAAGGTGCACCCCCCACCCCTGCATCACCCCCTCCTTGCCAGCCACTGCATCAAAACGAGTTGTCAGTTAATATGGGGATGACACTAAACTTCTTCCTCGTTCGTATATGCAGCACAAGGTTGCATCATTGGCTGAGGGTGCGGTTGTTGCACTGATGCAATCAGTGCCCTCTGCTGGTTGGGGCAAAAAATTGGAATTTGTTAATGGTGCCGTCGATAGCTCGTCTCCTCTTCATGAAGGACACGATGGAATCTTTAACGTCCACCAACAAATTGTTGCAGACAGGATGCTCATTTAATGTCCATCCGAGGGACAGCACACACACACATACTACATACACACATCGATGAATCGCCCTTCTGGACTAAGGGCCCTGCCCATCATCTCCCTTTAGAAAATGATTCTTGTGGTCCACTCCTTGGCAGAGGATGAAATATTGTCTCACGTGTATATTGTCTAAATATGCCTAATTATTATTCTATCTTATCCCACATTCAGAAGTTGCGCGTCAGCGAACACTTCCTGCAGAAAGTTTGTAGTATAATTTTGGGTTACATGAAAATTTTGGTTACCCACTCAAGACTGACACCAACACAAACGTGCACAATGGCACCAGCTTTAATTGGCTACATCTGCTTTCTGTCCACGCTGCGTTAAAAATGACTCTTCTTGAGTTTATGACTATGGATATTCCCATTGTAGCGATGACCATTAATCGATCCAGACGCTACAACCTCTGACTCTATCAAGATATCTTGAAGCCCTCCATCCCCAAATCTCTTTCCAATGTATGTAGTCCAGTCAGTTAGCATGAAAATCCTGACCTGCTGGATTAACTTATGAGACTTGGCACAAATGATGTGTGGGTCACGCACAATCATTTGATCGAGGGGGAGGGGGGGATGTGAGTGACTGAGTTTCCTAGAAATCCAAGATGGCGTCCAAGATGGCCACCTAAAACACAAATGTGTCTATTTTGGCTTGTATTGGAGATAAAATATCACATGAAGGTGCAAAATATGTTCGGGGGAATCACAAACCCATATATTTACATTCCAAGACCGATACATTGATGTATTATATGACAATCCAAGATAGCTGCCATTGTTGATGATGTATATATCAAAAGTATTAATATCTCAATCTTCAGCTGGGTTGAAATGTTCATCAGCACACAAATAATATGATTTGCTGGTTGTGGAACACTGACCTAGCACTCATTCAATTAAGTTTCCAGAAGGCAACAAGTGATAATTCAATATGGCGGCCAAAATGACTCCAGTCGGTTGTTCTTGCAGACCCATTTCTGTGTACACAGGGACTCAGTCTTGCATCAACACTTGATCAGTTCTCTTCAGTTTTTTTGTGGCTTCTGGGAGTATCATCCACACTAGCTTCGAGCTGTCCTCAGATTTTGTCCAGCCAAAGTCTTCTGGACTTGGTGCGTTTTGCTGGCTCTTCAAGCTCGCTAAACAGATTCTGGTTTCATAGATACATCGATTCGTGTGTTGGATAAGTGCTTCCTGTGTTGGTGGAAAGTTTGCCATCATATGAACTATTTTACCGTGAGAAAAGACCTCTTGTCTCAAGTCATTTACTCTCTCAAGCGATGAGGTCTGATCAGACAGGAGACACGTCAACCGTTCTATCAAGGCGAAGGAGACCGATTTGTCATCCAGTGCTCAGAACTGATCCTGCTGTGGGAAAATAAATCCATCTGTTGCAGCAGGGAATGTCTTCCATGTCTTCCACGCAGATTTATTTCCTCTTCCACAGAATTGTGACGTGGTGTCGCATCCCATCAAGTCGTGGAAAAATGGAAGCACGCGGGACTTGTTTTCACCAATCTCTTGCCAGATAGAGTTGACACGGTAATATCGGAAATGTTTCCCTTTGCCGAAAGCTACCCACAGCTGAGTATCAGGGTTGTGCAATGTAAGCTCAGAGAAGATGTCTACCAGGATCACCAGAACATCTGTATCCACTGCACTGACCATAACTGGAGTTGCACCACTTAGGACTGCATCTTGGACATGGAGACACATTCTTGTGTCAGCTTCCTCGTGGTCGGAGTTTGGCATAAGATTGCTACCGCTCGACACAAGAGATTGACCAGAGGTAATATAGACGTCTTTGCCATCTGGGTAGTCAAAAACCACCATGTTAACAGTTAGTAGAGCGAATAATTCTTCCTTATTGTTGGAAATCCCAAAGGAAGGAAGCAAAGTTTACAGGTACAGTATTTTTGTCTGGGGTGACACCCCTTCTCCTAGTACCCTTCCCCCTCTTCTCTCGTGGCTTCCTTGAGACTGTCTACATTGTACATGTCCCAAACAATATCTATTATTGCGCAGTTTTGAAGTTGTCTCTTGGTCCATGGTAGGAATACCGAGGCACTGAAGTCACAAAACATCCGAATCGACTGGCAGTGCATCAAGTTTTTGAAAGGACTACATTTTTGAGTAAATCTTCATAAGTTTTCAGGGCTTCCTTGGCAGTTTTATTCCCGGAGCATTTCAGGTCATCGTCAGTCTTCACACAAATGATGCAACACTCCCAATCCAGTATCTGCAAAAAAAATTAAGGAAAAGGAAAATGTGTTATTGGGGATATATTTTGCCATAATTGTCATCAATTTATCCCATACTACTCCCGTTTGCAGAATACGAATGCTCAAATTAAGATTAGATGCATATATTTGAATTATACTCCTTCAAAAACCTATATTTAGCCATTTTCAATACTATTCTAGTCACAGAATAGACATAGCAGTGAGTATTTGTGTGCGTGATGGCCGTCTTGGATTTCTGGGAATCGAGATAACTCATTCCAGGTGAGTTCCATTCCCCATTCCAGATAACTCATTCCCCAATGAAATGATTGTCCATGACCCATACAACATTCGTGCCAAGTCTCATGTTTTCATCCGGCCGGTCACGATTTCTCTCCAAATTTGCATTAACTGACCAGGCTAATGCCAAAACGGTTCTTGCTATGTGAAAAACTCCAAGGGGGATCACAATCTTAATGGTTAGGGTGGCAGGCTTGGGATCCTAGGGTCTTGAGTTCAAATCCTGCGAGGCTGTTGAATTAATACCAGGTGGGGTTGACTCAGCCTGTCATCCTAAACTAAACTTAAAACCTACCATTCTGATATAGATAGCCCAGACTAAACTTTAAAACCGTCATTCTGATGAGGTTGAGATGGCGAGCATGTGACCAAATTATCTATCCTGTCGCTCCCTAAAATCACCCCAATTGAGGTGGCTTTTAACTCACTGTTCGACTGGTAAAATCAACACCAAACAGTTATGCTTTCAGTATTTCTATTTTTTCTTGACCTGCTACATACAGCCATTTGCTTCATTTATTAATATCGAAAAACAATGGAACATGTGTTGAAGGTTCCTTGGGTACAAATTTAAACTTCTTACGTTATTCTGGACGTTAATTGTATATGTAATTGAAATACTACCTGGGATGTCAATGGCTGAAAAATACACAAAACTTTATATTTCAAGGGTTATTTTACAAGTGTTTGGATTGGCCTCGCACTGCCAGGATGGTTTAGATTAGAGGTATGCACACTTGCTGCTAAGCTGCCTCGTCTGCGTTTGAATCCCGACCCAGCTATAAACCTTCATCCCTGTGTTTCATAGGTAGTGTGATTCATCAACGTGTGTGCAGTCATTTGGATGGACATTAAACTGGATGTCCCACCTGCCAGAATTAGTTGGTGGACGCTAACTATTCCAGTGTTGTTTGGCACATCACCGGCACACTGGCCAATTTACAAATGAATGCTCTAACCTTCGGGGGCCACTGCATCTGCGGCACAGCTGCGCCCCAGGAAATGATGCTACTCAAAACCATATGCTGAATAAGAAAGAAGAAGATGTCTAATTTGAGATGTCTCCACACAGTCACAAAAGCAGACAAGGGGAAAGATAAAAAAAAAGAAGGGATTCGCCTATTTAGCTTTCTTATCTGAGCTTATGGTTCATGATGATCATCACCCAAATTCAAATGACATATACTAGGTGTTTTGTCCATTGTCCACGAATATCCTCATAATTCACACTAACTTAGGCTGATGTCTACTCATGTATTTCTACTGCTAGCGATGTCTGTATAAGCTCCTCCACCAACGAATGTGAAGCATAATTAGCTTTATCGTAGACTGTAGTCATGTGGAATCTCCTCCCAAAAACGAGATGGTATTCATAGAATACTTACCCCGCGCAGTCTTGAGAAGGACTTGGTGTGAGCTAACTCTTCTGGTGGCAAATTTGGAATTAAACAAACAAAAAAAAAGACATAAAATATCAAAGCCCCCATTGTTTTAGTAATTTTGCTGTACGGAGTTAAATGGCTAGCTAGCTCATATTTATGTACAACTAAAATGGCTGCCAGTCTACCAGTCGACCATCTTTGATCAGATCGCAAAATAAGATGAGCGGCACGTGTATGCCATTATACACTGTGATTGTGCCATGTTTGAACAAAATCAGACCATTCATATCTGAGAAATGGTTGGGGACACATATAAGTAACAATATGGCCACCAGTCGGCCATCTTGGAGTGGATGTCGTAAAAAAACAACATGATGTGCATATGCATACCATCATGTGCTGTCTTTGTGCCAAGTATGAATAAAATCAGTCCATACATGATTGTGCCGAGATATGATTGCGGACGCACGCACGCACGCACGCACGCACGGACATGAAAATCGAGACCAAATTCACAGGCTCCGTTTCGGACTACGTCCAACGGGGGCTAAAAATATTAAACTCAAATCAAACGAAGACCAAATAAAATAAGTACTGCGTTGGAGTCGTCAGAAGGAACCGAAACAAGCAAAAAGCAAAGATGAAGTCATCGAGAGGAACCTGGATAGGACTCAAGTTTCAACTGCTACTCCTCTCCCCTCAAACCCATCCAGGCGCAGCCAAATGAGTCTTATTTTTAAAAAAAGAATAGAATGCAGGTTCAAAAATTTAAATAATTCGGGCTGCCAGACCATGCGTCCAATCACTTCGAAATTTAAAATATATAATCCCCATCACTACCAGATCATAATTTTGAAGTTTCACGTCGATTGATGCAGTGAGAGAATTTTTCTCGAGAGCGAAAGAAAAGTGAGAGAAAGAGAATTAGCGAGAAGTGAAAGAATTAAAGAGTTTTTTTTTTAATAACTTCCTACAATCCAATATGGCTGCCAAACCATGTGACCTATGAATTATTCATGAACACTGTGGTATCCCCGAGGCTTGGGAAACATGTGGGTGAAGTTTCCCCTCAATCTATCCAGCCGTTCTGGAGAAGAATATTTTTCTGGGTTTTAGGGTTAACCCAATATGGCTGCCAAACCACGTGACCTATGATGCCAGAGGTCAGGAATTTTTTGTTCCTCGTGGATAGGGAGTCAAACCTACAAAGTTTCTCCTCAATATATTCAGCTATTTCGGGGAAGAAGATTTTTGAATGTTTCATGAATATTGTCATATACAGGGGGTTAAATTAATTATCCCATTCCCGATCCAGATGTCGTGGAAGGGCGGTTAACACCGACCTGGACGGATAACCGGACGGTTCTACCTTGGAGGCAAACAACCGAGATCCTTGGAGATCATGGTGCATGTGGGACGGAAGGCGACAAGGGCGCGCAACAAATGGAAGCACACAGGTTTATACTCGAACCCACAACAAATAGACGAACGGTAGAATTAACAAATGAGGGCTAAATAAAAATCATTCAACGATTCTTAATGAAAATAAATCAACGCAGGATAATAAAAATAAATCCAAGTGTGAGGTAATGAAACATGAGGGAAACTAAAGCCTAATTTGAGACGTCTCCACACAGTCACAAAAGCAGACAAGGGGAAAGATAAAAACAAAAGAAAATCCTCCCTTTATTCTGGCACTTGGCTGTGTGTCCAGAGGTGATCTTTTAGGAGTCTGGCAATCGAACCGCGCAGTCGCCATGCAGGAAACCGCACCCAAAATGGCGCCAATTCGCTCTCTGCGTGGGAAACGTACATGAGGTGATTTGCACGGATGGCCTCCAATTCCAGGACCTACAAACCACCATATAGTTTCTTTTCATGATCGAACTGCCAACACCGCTCCTCTTTTAACACTAGGGCCGCTTGCAGCCAATGGCACAGCCTTTCTCTTCGCACATACAATGGGATGCTGCCGAGTTATTGCTCAGAGACGCGCTCTTCTTCTCCTCCTCCTCTTCTCCTCGTCAGAAACGTACAAACTTCATGACCCAACCGAATTGACAATGGCTGGCATTTCATTTCAGTTCGTGAATGAACTCACACCAGCACGAATAACGAGAATCATGCTATTCCGTCGTGCTGAGATGAGAGCAAAAACGAGACCCCTCTTTCTCAACAGCATTCCTCCTCCAGGATCTGGTAGATCCAATGTTCTCAGATACACTCCCATAAAAACTGTGGCCACTGCTAGAATCCAGACAGACATTCCCATAGAGCGGTAATATTCCCATATAAACCCAGTTAAAATGTATCTCTTGGGTGCACCAGGATGAGGGCAGAACAAATCCATTATTTGCTGATTTACAACCAGTATGATGACAATAATTACCGGGTATGCATGGACGATGGCAACCTTACTCCACCATCCACGATAGACAAAAGCCAGACAAACAGCCACTCTGGTTAACGCATATGCCATCACCATCATCATAGCTGTCCTCTGGGTCTGGAAGCAGATTTTTGGGAGCACAGCTGTTGAGTGGGCTTGGCGAATCGGTAAAATCGTGCCCCAAGGACTCCAAAACTGACCAGGACCAACCACACTGTCATCATCAGAGCCGCGTTTATTTTGAGGTATGCTGGTCCACATCTCCCAACCATCTCCACTGGTGGTCCAGTTGGTATGATTTCCCCTCAATATCCCATGCTGATGAATCTGTAGGACTGACATCTGGAAAGGATTCCTGGGGTACATCAGCAACTGCAAGTTCATCCAATGAAAAATGCTGAGCATCATCTTCATCACTAGAATCCTCTACATTCACACCAAGTGGGGGCATTTTCTCTTCAAAGCTTGCACTTGTCTCACTTTGGTTTGATTCAAGATGAGCCTCTTGCTCAACTAATAGGAAGTTACGGTTGCAGCAACTCTCTTCCTCGACACATTTTTCTTGGGATTGTCCCAATATTGGCTCATCAAAAGAAACTTCAAAATTTGCCTTCTTATAAGTGCCAAGTTCAGGAAGCAATGCTTCAGGAACATTACTTTCCTCATCCAGCACCTTCGCAACCTCAGTCATTTTCTTCACAGTATCCAATGTGTCATTCCCTATTGTACAATCATCAAAAAACATTTCTGTACATCCATTCTCAGCTACAGCAGTACCATCTGCCTTACAACAGTGAGAAGCACGAAACTCGTCATAACCTTCTGCCTTGGCATCACTTCCACAAGGTTCATAAACGGTGAGCATTTGGCCTTTAGAACTACTATCCAGATCTGAATTCTGGGATTGGTTCTGCAAATTCCATTCAAAAACATCACTTTCTCACTTATCCATTTAACAAACACCCCGCTCTTCCTCTTGAGATCCATCTGTGACTGTTAAACCGCCTTGTACTTTTTGAAATTGGGCAATTCTCTCTCCAGAGTTTACATCAGCAAGCTCTCTTTCGATTGTTTCAAGATTAGCCACGTGTTTGGCACTTGGCATGTCAACGTTACTGTCGTTCTCCTCTAATACATGCTCTGCAAATTATTCAAACATTGGCTCTGCCAAAACTGCTCAACCCTTTTCGGTAACATCCCCAATGCCAAAGTGCAGCAAGTCCAGTTTAACTTCACCATTGGCTTTGTATGAGTCAATCAGCCCAAGCATGGTCTCAACAGAACCATCAACATCACCTTTGAGAATAACAGAAACTTTTGGTTCTACCACCTATCCCTTGATGGCATTGTCCCAAGTGTTCGGCTGCTCCTGTAACATCTCATTCATCCTTTCCCCAGTCAATTGTGGCCCCCACAAGCCTTTATCAATTAACACCCACTCTTGTTCTATTACACGGGCCTCCCATCTCTTTCACCTCCTCAGCCAAACTATCGCCCTGGAGCTGAACGCAACCCCCACTCTTCTACCTGCTGTCACATTCTGGCACCCGCACAGGCGCAACAGCCCTCCAGGCCCTTATTTACTCTGTCAATTCTTATATCTGTTTAACCAATGTTTCAAAATACCATTTATTTCTCCATTTCCCCAATTTCACTCCTTTGTTCCTCAATTTCGCCCATAACATTCCTTGTTCCTGTTCCATCAATTTGTGCCCCCAATTCCTGTGTTATTCCCTCCATAATTTCGTTCATTTGTTCACTTTGTTCATTCATTTATTCATTAATTGTTGTAACATGACCCGGAGAGTCATCGCATCCACTCCCTGCATCTCATTCTCCGCCACTGTGGGGGAGTGGGAACTGACGCTCGGGACAGGGGAATCTTCTATCCTGTCGTCCTCGAACAACTCCACTCCCAGCTGGCTTCCTTCATCCTCGCTGTCTTCCCACGTGTGTTCAATGTCCTCAGAAAAAGAAAATATTTCCCTTAAATTTCCAAGCGTTTTTTTTTTCTCCTGACACCAATTAACGATACAATTTATACCTCGATCACAACAACCTACCTCGATGGTAGAAGATCATTAAAAAAAATTTAAATTCCCAATTTTTTTTCTTTCTTAAAGCTGAGCGCGCTCCGACACCAAATGGCGTGGTCCCATGGTTGCAAAAATCCCACTCCTGATCAACAATTGTTCATCAGGGTTCGAATCCCACACTCCTCACAACAGATGTCGAGTGTGGGGAGGGGGGGGTTCGAAAAATCCGCTCTGACATTATTTTGTGAGCGGTTCGAATATCCCACACTCCTGACAGCAGTTGGTGAGTGTGGGTGGGGTGGGGGATTCGAAAAATCCCACTCTGACACCAGTTTGTCGTGTTCGGGTGGGGGTTAGAAAATATCCCACTCCTGACCCAGTTGTCCGTCCAGGGAGGCATTAAATTAATTATCCAACTCAAGATCCAGATGTCTTGGACGGGCGGTTAACGCCTACCTGGACGGAGATCAACCGAAAACACCCGAGATCTTTGGAGATTATGGCGCGCGTGGGACGGAAGGCGGCAAGGGCGCGCAGCAGACGGAAGCACACGGGTTTATGCTCTAACCTACAATGAATAGACAAACACAGTAGAATTACAAATGAGGGTTTCATAAAAAGAATTAAATGATTCTTAATGAAAGTGAGGTAAACTAAAACCTAATCTGAGACATCTCCACAGTCACAAAAACAGACAAGGGGAAAGATAAAAATAAAAGAAAATCCTCCCTTTATTCTGGCACTGAGCTGCGTGTCCAGAGATGACGTTGTAGGAGCCTGACAATCGAACCGCGTACTCACCACGTGGGAAACCACACCCAAAGCGGTGCCAAGTCACTCTCTGCGCGGGAATTGCTGCCGAGTTATTGCTCAGAAATGCGCTCTTCTTCTCCTTCTCCTCTTCTCCTCAAAAACGTACAAACTTCATAACCCAGCCGAACAGTCAATGGCTCGCGTCATATTCCAGTACGTGAACAAATTCACACCAGCACGAACAACGAGAATCGCGCTGCCTTTTTGACCGTGTCGATGACAGCAAAAAAACGAGATCCTCTGTCTCAACCGTGTTCCTCACACCAACTCGCCATCCTCTCTCATGTCACGCCGACCAATCCTAAGCCTTGGGGGTGTGGCCAGCCAGCACAAAACCGCGAAGGTGGGGTTTTTGCCTGCTCAGAAATGTTTGGCTCTGTTGTTGTTGTTGTTGTTGTTATAAGAATGTGGTTCTTTTATTGCTGGCTTTGCTAATGCAAAAATGTAGGAAAAGGTCACGGGGGCGATCACATGCTGGGAGAAACTAGCCTTAAACCCTACCTGGTTAAAACAGCATCACCTTTTGAGTGGTAACACACAACAATCTTAAGCTGACAGTTTTCCCACTTAATTTACATCGAAATTTCTCCTACCCATCCACGGACCATGCTACACTATACAATCCTACCTTTATTCTTAAACTCCTCCATCTACCCCACAAACATAACAATGTGTATATATACATAAATATATACATATATATACATATATATATATATATATATATATATATATATATATATATATATATATATATATATATATATATATGTAGATATACATCTGCCAAACCACGTGATTAATGACATCATAATTTTTTTTCTATTGACAATCTATCCCCAGTTGACCCTCAAAAATTTTATACTGATCGGGTATAGCGTTCTACATATGCAATTATGACCTCATAACGAAGTCACCAATGACATCATATTAAAAAAATCACATTTATTCCCCATCCAGAGCACTTCACATGTGCCAAGTTTCAATTTTTTCCATGTAGCAATTTTGAAGATACAGAGGTCCAATGTTTCTCCTTCTTTCCAACATGGCTGCCACACCACGTGACCTATGTCATAATTATCATTATAACATTCTACATGAGTAGCAGCGCTTATGATGAAAATTTTGTGTCAATCAGATAAGCGATTCCAGAGAAAAGGGAATAACAAAATGCAGACAAATATGTACGTACACACGTACTGGACCAATCGCTTAACCCCGCTTTTCGCTTAGCAAGCGTGGGGTATTAAGGCAAATGTGGGTCAATAGGCAGAAAGTTTTGAGCTGTTTATATAAAACAGAGTGCCAGTATTTTATCGTATGGTCAGAGGGGTGTTTAAGAAGATGGGTGCATGCAGGTACCGAAAGATGATTTCTTACAGGTGCTTTCTCAATGGCAATTAAAACCCAACAGCAGACCTATAACAGTCACGTCTGATGTGGCAAAATCGTGAAAGAGCATGTTGAACCTTGTACCACGTTCACACCACTGAGTATTCCATTCCAAGGGGTATAATGGCTAAGAGGTGTTCCAAGCTGTGAGAAGACATGATTGCATGATTGTATACATATGTGTTTTGAGCCATTGCAGACTTATTTCCAAGGACAGCATCAGATTTCCCATTGTACCAGAAAGTAGGTGATGGCCTACTTTCCCTATTGGTGTCCTTCATCTGCTTTTATGAAATTTCACATTTCGTATTTTATCCAAACATTGTTTCTCAGAATGATGTAAGCCTTTGGAGAATAGCTGTGTTGAGATGCAACTTAACACCTTTTCATGACTTTAACTTGATGTGGTTCAACCTTCGTATTCTTTTCCACCCAAAATACAGGTTAGCCTGGTTATTTAGTAATGGAGTTACCATTAGGGTGAGGGTTTGGGTAATGGTAAGCGTTTGGATTGAGCTTAAAATTTAGATTTGGGTTAGGATTTGGATTAGCATTGCATTTTTGCTGAAGTAGCTAAGTTATTTCATGAAAGAGTTAACCTTCACGTTATATTGGGCTACACGCTGCATTTGTGCTGAGGTTCGCATTGCTGGTGATGGAGTTTTTTTTTTGTATAAGCTTACATGATCGAGGCTCATGGACGAGCTGGAGCAGAACGGCAGGGAACAAAATTGAAATGGGGAAACACCAACAGCATAGTAGAAATGAGAGTGAGAGTGAGATCAAGGGAGGGAGGAGGGGACATATGGAGGTGAACAAGCTGCGCTCAAGCTGAATGAAACACAGCAAGAAGAGGAAGTGGAAAGTGGGGATGAAATACAAAAGCAACTGGAACGGCACTCAGTAGAGCATGTACCTCCACCAGGATGAACAGTTTATGTTTTGTATTCCACTGATGGGCTGGATCTGAACCAAAATCAAATCAGCTTGTTCTGGTCGGCTAACCAACTCATCCACCTAGTTTTGTCATAACTCATCCACAATGTTTTTGGCCCTATCTCTCAGTGTGAGAAATTAGGCCTATATTGACATTTTGACATCAAAAATAATTGGTGGCTGAATTCAGTGACCTGATATGCAAATCCTCTTCAAGTTTCAAGTCAATTGGATGAAAATTGAGGATTTTTAGAAATTGCACCAAAGTTGTTGACCTTTTTGATTTAAGTCGACCTTTTCACCGATGTTGACGTCAAAAGTAATTGGCTAGTTGAATTCAATGACTTCAAATATAAATCCTCTTCAAATTTCAAGTCAATCGGATGAAAATTAAGGATTTTGGAAATCTCACATAAGTTGTTGACCTTTGGCCTATGTTGACCTTTTGACCTATCTAGTCAAAAAACATTGACAGCCTCACTTTTGTCCTTCAGAATCCTCTGGTAAAGTGTGATGAAGATAGCTGAAAGCGTTCGCGAGTTATCACACTCAGACATACAAGCAAACAAACTAACAAACTAACTAACCGAACAGATCAACATACTTGACAAAAATTTTGGTATGCCAAATAACAAACAGTGGTGAAAACAACCTTTGTCCATCTTCGGTGGTGGAGGTAACAAACCAACCGACAACTATTAGATGAACATAGGTAATGGAGAGTGGGTGGGGGTCAAAATAACCTGGAAAAGGGAGTGCTTGGGAATGGGGTTGTGGAAATTTGGTTTGTGCAAATTGTTGTACTCTGTGATAAAACAACTTGGAAGCAAAACTTCCAACTCACCAGAGCTAGGAAGTGCAGATAGCCGATGATCACCACAAAGATGGTAGATGGGAATTGATCCATTGGATATCCAAAGTGGTCCTTATATGTGTCGAGTCACTGCATCGCGTTTATGCCCAATGACGAACTCGTAATACAAATGTGACGTTAGGTGATCGAAAGTAGTCAATAAAAATTAAATTCAGAATCACGGTTCTTATCGAATATTCTCAACGTGAATAAGGTGGGAAAAAGCTAGCCAGCTAGGCCGAGTTAACAACAACCAGAACGAGGTGGAATGTTAGTTTGGTTAAATCAAAACCGAGAGCATGAAGTTCCCGCATTATTTGCTGTGCGGAACAGCAGTATAATTTAAAACCAGTAACTTGGGACACATGTAAATGATCGGTTATATCACAGTAAGGTACACCGTTGGTTATTGATAACTTGTATTGATTGATTGACATATTATCAATCAGTGTAGCTATGGACCTCGTTGATCTATAAATTAAGGGTACACAAAAGTTACTGAGAATTGAATCGAGTTAATATATTAAGTTGAGGAACTTACATAATATTGAAGGAGGGTCTATGTTATTAAATTGATTGACAGATTGGTCAATAATATATACTAGGAATCATAAGTTAACTGTAAGGGGAAATCAATATATGAGGGGAATCAGCATGGTATTTACATAAGCAGAATGGCTGTAAGAATGGCTGTAAGAATGGCTGTAAGAATGGCTGTAAGAATGGCTGACCACAGCAATTATGAAATCAATTCATGGAATTAGGAATTGTACCATGTATTGTAATTGTATTGCTCTCACTGGTTAGTAGCTGGTACTGGCCTAACTGTAATTTAAGTAAAATGCCTCCATATTTTGTGGAAAGACAAATCGGTCAGAGTGTAAAAATTATATTATTTAAATTAGTGCAATGACGCCACAAGCCAATTAAAATATTACCTATTTTATTTGCTTTCTGATTAAATGGACAGGTGCATGATTTTTGATTAAGTGGTACTTCTTGTACGTTTTTTAAGTAAGTTGAGGTATTTCTAACAATGACTTGACCATCATTCCTCAGTACGGAAGTGCTAAGTTAGCTAAAAATAAAAAATATATAAAAAATGGCAGTTGCTTTGGAACTGTCTGTGAATGAAACTGGATTGTTAAACAGATATGAATATTAAAATGATTGCAAATGTTAAAATGGTAACTATGCAAAATCGAATCGCTTTGGATTTGGTACTTGCTCCAAAAGGGGGGGGGGAGCCTGTCCTCTTGTTGGGTTTGAGTGTTGTACTTATAATGTAGCTCAGACAAATTAAAATCCATTGAAGAAGAAGAGAAAGAAGCTAACTTTCATAATTATTGTACAGATGATGGAATATATTTCTTGACGAGAAGGGATCTTTGGAGGATGGTGGACAAAATT
>CM068958.1:42131793-42147449 GCA_035128595.1 Eptatretus atami | reverse complement strand
CTGTCTTCCTCTCTTCTCTCTCTCTCTCTTCTCTCTCTCTCTCCATCTCGATCTTCCTATCTCTCTCTTCTCTCTCTCTCTTCTCTCTCTCTCTCTCTCTCACTCCTCATCTGTATCTCTCTCTACCATTCTTTTTGTTCTGTTAAATCCTGATCAAGTCTGTGTTCTAGCTCCTCCACAAGCCTGGACACTTGACACATATATGAAGATAAAGGCACAAATAACTAATGTTGCGTGTTAATATAAGGTGGTGTAAAAGACGCTATGTCAATGGGGTAAACTTCCAGAATTTTTTTTTCGACAAAGTTTAAAATCTTTATTTTATTCAATTGCATTACAGTCACCTCCCGCTTCAATCATCGCGGTTCCTAGCTATCGCGCCCACGGTTCAATCGCGGGTTTTCCTTGGAACGTAACTAATTTTTTTCTGCGGATTCCCCGGTACATCGCAGTAATAATGTATAAAATATAAATTATTTAACAATAATTAAACGCGTGGTGCTGACCAGTCACACCAACGCACGAGCAAAGTTTCGCTTGTGAACCTTAGAATATTTTCTACGTTTTTTCTCAGCCCACAATGCCGCCCAAACGCCCTGCACTTCTAAAGCTTCGGCAGAGGAACCGAAGCGCCAGAGGAAGGTCTGGGACGCTCCAGGAGAAGGTTAAGGTAAAGGTGCTCGTATATGCTTCGGGAAGAAAAAGATTTGCCCGGTTGGACGAGCACTGCTCATACCCAGCACCTCAAAACCGACCAGACCAGACTAGTCGATCTCCGCATCTCAAACCATCCTAACTGCCAAACCGACCAGACCAGACTAGTCGATCTCCGGCACCTCAAACCAATAACTGCCAACCGACCAGACCAGACTAGTCGACTTCCCGGCACTCAACCCAATCACTGCAAACCGACCAGAACCAGACTATCGATCTGCCGGCACTCAACCCAATCACTGCCAAACGACGCAGACCAGACAGTTGATCTCCGGACCTCAAACCCAATCACTGCTAAAGCGATCAGACAGTCGAATCGATTTTTTGGGAGGCGTCCATTCATCGCGGATTTTCACTTAGCGCGGGAGGTTGGAACTAACCCCGCGAGAAACGGGGGATTACTGTATAAACACTTAAACACTGAAGAACACAAATTTCCTTCTTGGCACTTTCAAACCCTTCTCTTTCCGCAGCTGCTTGGACAAAATATTATGGCATTTTACATACATCTTGACCAATCAAATTTGTTGTTGGCAGACCCTGCCATGTCCTTATTTCTCAACACTGAAGAGATTAATGTGTTCTATGAACTCTCCCAGTTTTTATTTTCTGGGGGGAATCGTAGCATAATGATTATTTTTTTAAATATTGGCTGTCAATGATACATATATTGCATTGGGTCATTAACCCCCATCCACCTTTGGTGATGAAGTTAGTTTTTCACCTCCTGTTTGTTACTTGCAAGATTTTTCAGTATATTGGTTGGTCTTGTGCGTTATTCTGTCTGTTTGTTGTCTTTTCTTTGTTGTTTGTCTGTTTTGTTGTCCTGTTTTATGTCAATCGCCTTCAAGTCACAATTTTAAATCGATCTTCACGAACTTCACAAATGGTGGAGTTGGTCATAAGGAAGAAGCCTATTGATTTGACGTCAAAAGGCCACAATTGGTCAAAGTCAACAACTTTGTCGAATTTTAAAATCATCAATTTTCATCTGATTTGAGTTGAATTGAGACAATTCCACATCGGTACCTGAATTCAAACACTAATTATTTTTAGGTCAACATAGGCCAAAAGTCATATAAGCCAAGGTCAACAACTTAGTTGGGATTTATATAATCCTCAATTTTCATCGATTTACTTGAAATTTGAAGAGGATTCACACGTCAGATCACTGAATCAACCACAACTATTTTTATGGTCAAATTTGTTTTAAGGATTTGCAAGTATCGTGCTCTGCGCGACATGTATCTTGTTTGTTTGTTTTGTCTGTTTGTGAGCAGGATATCTCAAAAAGATATGGACAGATTCAGATGAACATGGTGGCATGTTGGATGTGTGACAGGACGAATTGATTAGATTTTGGTGATATCGCGGATACTAGAATCCTTAAAGTAATTTTCACAATTGAGAGATGGACAAAAACTATGCATAACAATGATATCTCAAAAATGTTGTGGATGAGTTTTGGCAGTTGAGAAGAACAAGCGATTAGATTTTGATTCAAGTCTGATGCAGATCCGGCCAATCAGTGATACAAAATGTATACTGTTTAACCTGGCGGGGTATGCGCTCTTCCGAGTGCCATCTATTTCCCATACCACTGGCCTTTAAACTTTATCATTGATTTTTGAAAACTTTTCACAACAATTGCTTATTTGCCAACTTCTTTGCAAGCCACACTGCTGGAACTTTGTGTTTTAGCATCCCTGTTTTACTGTGCATTTGTTTGTAGATGCTAACAATCAATATATAATATATGTAATATATGTATATTTAGATATATAATATATATATTATTATATATATATATATATATATATATATAATATATGTCCATTGTGGTGTTGGTTACCTGACCAATATTTTTATTCCTCTGCTGACGATGTCGCCGAAGGCATAATGTTTTTGGGTTGTCTGTCGTACGTACGTACCTACTTACGTACGTACATCTGGCCATGAAAATTTTTCTTTTCTCTGCAACCACTCATCCAATTGACACAAAATTTTCACAATATGTGCGACTACTCATGTAAAATATTTTAATGATAATTATGATTCATAGGTCATGTGATGTGAGCCATGTTGGAAAAAGGAAAAACTTTGGACCTCTGTCTCTGAACTGCTCCATGTAAAAATTGAACCTTTCCACATGTCAAGTGTTCCCCATGGGAAAGAATGAGATTTTTTTTTGATGATGTCATCGGTGGCTTCGTTGTGACATCATAAGCATACATCGAACGCTTTATCTGATGAGTATGAAAACTTTTGAGGGTCATCTAGGGCTATTTGTATCGAGGGAAAACCATATGAATGTCATCATCACATGGTTTAGCAGCCATATTTAAAAAAAACACAAAAAAAAATTTATATATATATATATACATGAGGCCCGGCAAGGAGGAGTGATGTTAAGCGACATTTTTTTTAATGATATGATGATGATAGGCTCGATGATAGGGGAAGGGTTAAAATAGTGCTATATGGCATTAAACTCCAAAATGGCCGAGTGTGGCCTTACATCGCTCCTCGCGGCGCCTCATATATAAACCATCAAAAAATCTTCTCCGAAACGGCTGATCAGATTGAGGTGAAACTACAGGTATATCGCCTGTCCACGGGAAAATAAGTTCTCCACTATGATTCATAGTTCACATGGCTTTGGCAGCGATGATTTCTGAAGAATAAACCTTTAAAAATCTCTTCTCCAGAACGGCTTGACAGATCGAGAAGAAACTCACCCACATGTTCCCAAGCTTGGGGATACAGGTGTTCAGAATAATTAATAGGTCATGTTCGACAGCATTTTGGATTGGAACGCAAATCTTAAAAAAAATTATTTCTCTTGAACCGCTTCATCCAATCGACGATGAAACACTACAGTTATGATCCAGTTATCAAGGGGAATAAATGTTTTCATTTCACCTGATCGGATGCATGTTTTGGCAGACAGAATTATTAATGCTTTGAACATTAGTTCAGAGATTTAAATCAACATGATACAGTATTATATTGATATAATAATGTGGTTGAGGCATATTCGTGATGATGTCACAACGTCAAAGAATGCCCTTCTTGTGATTCCTGTCCTTATCTATGGAATGGAAGTTGAGACTTTATCAGGATGATAGCCAGACTTCATGATGAAGAATTGGCATCGCATTGTGTTTGAGAGAGAGATCTCAAATCATTAAATAACTGGCCTTTGACTGTAATTTGTGGTTGCCTGTATATTTTATTTTTGGGTAATCTTCTGCTTGCCATGCAGGCATGTACTGGATAGAAAACATTGATGAAGCCATCACTCTTCTCGAGCAGAATAACTGGGACTGCTTGTAAGTACTGAAATGTTGACAATGTCAATTTTGGATACAGTCAAATCATGTTGATATGATCGGTTTAATCGACAAGAATGTATTTGTATACAATGTCAAGGCTTGTGGAGGAACTAGAACACAGAATTGATCAGGATTTAAACAGAACAAAAAGAATAGGAGAGAGACAGAGACAGAGACAGAGACAGAGACAAGAGACAGACATCAATTGCAGGTTGAGGACAAAATAGAGAGATGCCTGGAGAAACAGGGGCTGTGGGGAAGAACAAGGGTAAGGGGAGGACACAGGGGGTGAACAAGATGATACAGCCACAACCTCTCAATCACAGAAGTGGAGTACTAACTGGAAACTTGGAAAGAGATGAGTTTGGGGATGGTTAATGGGGGTAAGAAATGACATATGATGCACATGTGTATCTTTTTTGTTGTGTATGGTGGTGGATAACAGACATTTTTGAAGCCCTTGAGGGGAGAATGAGATTTAAAGAGAAGTTTGTTCCACAGGTGGGGAAAAAGAGGAGTGAATGAATTTCACCAGAAGGGTTACTCGGCAGACCGTGTGGCACTCTTCAGGATTCTTGTGGTGGAGCACCGAAAAGGGGAGGTGCAAGACCAGAAAGGAGGTGATGGAAGAGAGAAGAGAGGACCACCAACCTCCTGTGATGGGAAATTGAAGAGCCAAGAGACTCGGCTCATCGCTGGAGATTCCAATGATTTTGAAACCCTTGGTTTCCATCGCGTCAAGCTGGTAAAAGTGTGAGGGTGCCAGCCCAGAGAGTAGAGCCATCCTCCATCAAGCTATGGATGAAAGTCTTGCAGGTTGATAAAAATTCAGACTGTGCCAAGGAAGACTTTGCACCATGGAGGATGCGCAGGCAGACTGGCTTGGAGGTCAACTTCGAAATGTGGTTTCCCAAGAAAGATAAATGGCTGATGGTGAGGTCTAAAACTTTGAGTGACTTTCTTACTTTCAGAAGATTGTGAGGAAGTCATTGGGAGGAATTGTCGATGCTTTTTAAGAGACAGAGTGAGAGTTTGATGTTGATCAGGATTGAAAGACATATTCCGAGTGTTTTGACCAGCTCGTGATTCATCAAGGTGTGCATGAGAGGGGAGATGCTGCTGCCTGTTTATCTAAGGATGACAGTTGTCACGACAGGGTGAGTCATCAGCAATGAGATAAAGAGGATTTACGGAGAGTTAGAAAGATCCGTTGGTGAAACATTAGGGAATTACCTGGGCCAGAACACAAGAACATCTCACTCTGTTGGAACGTTAGAGTCAAAATAATGTAAGCTGACATTCTTTGTGCATTTGGCCCATTCGTTGAAAACAGGATGTTGGAGACTCAAACGAAAAGTTTCAATAATTTTTAGCCCCTGTTCGAAGAATCAAAGCGGTATAGCATACCCCCCGGCGCGTGACGGCGCGTGAAATGTTAAGCTTTTGTGCAAGTCTATTTCCTTTTAATTTTTTAGCTGCCCTGTTCGAAAACAGAGAGCGATTAGCGATACCTCCCCGGCATGAGTGTGAGCGTCAGCCGTCGTGTGAGCGTGAAATGTTAAGTTTTTGGGTTGGTTGCAAGTTATTCCTTTCTAATGTTTTTATCTCCATCACACTAGTTTTTTACTGATACAATATACAAATACATATATTGCCTTTTTTAAAATTATTGGATCCAGACTTCACATGCCACATGCTTTATAAAAATATATTTAGCACGGTCTTTTAACGACGCTAAAAATAACAATTAAATGTGATAAAAGCTGGCTTTCTGAACACCAACTCTCTGGTTACTATTTCACATTGACTGAAGGCTATCGGATTATACTTGGCCAACTTCCAAGTTATAATACTATCGTATTGGATTATGCAGACACACTTGGCCTTTCACTAAAAGTCTAATAATTGTCGCAAATTTAATTTTTCCATTGGCACAATCATTTTGCATGGAATCGAGCAATGATATGTAGGCAGATCGTTGGGTTACTCTAGGGTTCTTTGTTTTTGAAAGTAACTTTGTAATTTCATGTGTTTTTGTGTTTGGTCCAGGAGTCAACGATGGTATAAGTTTCCAAGCAAACATCAACCTTCTCCGTATTTATTATTCATTTTATTATTTATTTCATGTTGAAGGCATGTCAAATTATTCTGCACTTAAAAAATAAATAAAAACAATTTCCACTCGCACTCTCAGACACAGACTTTCAATTGTTGTTTGTTTGAAAGGGCTTAAACAAATGAATGTTGACAGTAATTTTGAAATGTTCAATTATGCCATGTTTTCTTCCAGGCGCAATTTATGGAGTGATTTCTCAGAGAAAAATGGCGATGCAAGGTTGGGGCTGAGTATTCTTTCATGCTTTCGATGAATTAATCTTAGTGGGTAGTTTTTGATTTGTCTTGTCTTGATTTCCTCAAAACCGATGAATGATGAATTGTATGACAATTTGAAGCGTTAGCTTAGGGGGTTTTTGAACTTTGATATTTTCTCTATTTGTTCCGTCCATTCCTATTCGGGTTTTTTTTCTTGTTTGTTTTTTTTACTATGCATTAACTTTGTAAACTACTTAAACAGGATTTCAACAACTTGGCATAAGTGGGGACCTATAATACCAAAAAATGAAGCGACTATATGGGCTCAACATGTTCAAGTCATGTGGCCTTTTATAAATTATTCTCAGACCCATAACTTGAGTTATAAGCATCAATGGTGTTATCTACTTATCCTCTCTGTCTCTGTCATCTCCTCCTCTCTCATTCGTCCTCTCTCCTCGTCTCTCTCGTCTCTCTCTCTCCTCTCTTCTCTCTCTCTCTGCTCCTGGTCTTCTTGTCTCTTCTGTCCTCCTCTCTCTTCCCTCGTCTTCTTGTCTCTGGCCTCCTGTTCTGTCTTCTGTCTCTGTCTTCCTCTCTTCTTCCCCCCCCCCCTTTCTCATGGTCTTTCGTCTCTCCTTCTCCCCCCCCCCCTCCCTCCTCTATTCTCTCTTTCTCCTCTTTTTTGTTGTATACCTTTGTCGCAGCTCGTTGTGAACCTGCTGAACACGAAACACGCAGATCAGCAAGGAGGCATGAAGACAAGAGAGCGGGAGTGGGAGTGACAACACAGGTGGGGAAACAGAGACAATTTGGGAAGATCTGTGGAAGGGAGGAGGGCACTCAGGGACATGGACAACATGCGGACTATACACCGAAGATGGACAATAAATGGGACATTTAAGCCTGCAAGGAAAGCAGGGAATTTGAAGAGGTGGGCATTGGGTGATTATCGGGGGGTCGCGTCTCTGCTCTCTCTCTCTCTCTCTCTCTCTCCTTTCTTCTCTCTCTTCTCTCTTTTCTCTTCCTCTCTCTCTGTCTCGTCTTGCGTCTCTCCATGTGTCTCCTCCCCTCCCTCTCTCTCTCTCTGCTTCACTGTTCTCCTCCCCTCTCATCGAACCTTAATTTTATCATGTGACTTCAAATTAAGTCAAACATAAACAGATGGGTTGACATCTATATGAAAGTGGAGGCTTATATACCATCACCACATTCGTTTCAATTCGATTTATACCTCTGCCACACGACAGGTGAAGGAGGTTTTATGTTGAAATTGTCTTGTGTTAATTAGTGTGTGTAAGAAGTGGCAGAAAAGAAAAATTGAGGCACATTTCATAATTTCAACCAATAATTTCGTGTCAAATGCCATTATTAAAAAAAAACTGTTCAAACGCATCATGAGGATCTTTAACAATTTTTATGAATTGAGGAAACGACAAGCTTCACAATCCTTCCAAAGAACAACGACTCCATGGAGTACACTCTGTCCGTGCAACATGAGGCATGACAGTTTGATTTCGATGATCTATCATCGAACATCGGTTTCAAGCATTTTTGTATTGTGTGGCAAGTTACAGGGTGTCCACCACTAAATATTCTCTTGTTTGCACTCTGACTGTATTTGTCAGAATCTGGTTTTTATGCCAGTTATATTTAATAATATGGCTCTTCTGGTGAGTGTAATTAATTGTTGATCACGTCGTAGTTAATTTGCAGGCACATGGGTCAAAAGTGCTTAAAAGTTCTGACTCATTTTGCTTTGGAACTTGCAGTCAACAGTTTAGGGTGCGCTTTGTGTAAACATTGTTGGACATTATGTAATGGAGAGAGTAAAGATTTTTCGCGGCAGGAAGTGTTTAAGCACACATGCTCGTAATGCCTTCTGCAGTGGCTGGGTGTGATCGCCAGAGTAACACGCGGTCCTCAGCTGGCGTCCTCCTCCCCTACACATGTCAACCGAGTCTCATCTGTCATCCCTATATGTTGGCCATTGCTTGGAGGCGACAACCCCGCTTTCTAACTTTGGCCATCGAGTACAAGAACCGCAGCATTGAATGTGAGTCTCGAGATCTCGAAGCACAATTGGTGAGTTTAGTATTTATTTTTATTTTTTTAAGGAAAAAACATCCTGAACATTTGGGTTAATGAAAAAGAATTTGCGTTCTTTGAGTGTTTTTATCCGCAATTGCAATGCAGTAACTTTGCTTATGTTTATGATTAAATCTGATTACCCTTTTTGAGGTGATGCATCATCAAACCTTGAAATAGGAATTCTATAATCTGAATTTATCGGTAAATGGTTGTTACATCCCATAATCTGCAAAATTTTAACCTATTATTATATTCCTTCAAGCATCGAAGACAAAGGTTGTGAACTTAAGGCCCCATAAACTTGTGTGAATTAATTTTATTTTTACGGAAGATTTTCAATTTTAATTTCAGAACCAGCAAATGCAACCCGTCGCTTTGCTGACGGGTAATATTAAGGGGGGATGGGGTTGGGTGGGAGAGAAGGGAGGGGAGGGGAGGGATAGTGGAGGACCTAAAGGAGGATCGGAAGAGAGTGGGTAATGGGGAGTGGAAGCGGATGTTCTGGACATTGGATTGATAGGGGGGCTGAGGGAAAGCTGAGGGTAAAAAAATCAAAATGCAAAGCAAAAAAAGACCTTTCATTTGTCCATTGCAAACTTCTTTGACATGCTTTCCTCTCCTCCACCTCTGGAGAGTTGTATGGTGGGGGAGAGGGTTTTGGAGGAGGAGTAGCGTTGGGGAGGGAAGGGAAGGCTGCTGAGGGGGTGGAAGGCAGCGTGAGGGGAGGGGGAGGCAGCAGACGTGGGAAAGCAGTGTGGAGGGGGAGGCAGCGTGGAGGGAAAGGGAGGGACGGGGAAGGCAGCTCGATGAGTACGGGGAGGGAAGGCAGCGTGAAGAGAGAGGGCAAGGCAAGGGAAGGCAGCGTGAGGGGAGGGCATAGACAAGGGAAGGCAGCGTGAGGGGAGGGCAGGCAAAGGAAGAGCGTGAGGGAGGTCCATCCAGACATAACCACCATTTGGACACGTCCAGAAGATAACCCATCTTCCGGAGATAACTCACCATCAGATATGTGCGGAAATAACACCTTTTGGATACATATACGAAGATAACCACCCATCTGGGTATAATCCCATCCAGAATACGTTCAGCAAGACAGCAGAGAGGGTTGTGGGAGAAATTTGCACTGTATTAGGAGGGATGGAGTGAGGTTGAGATATATATATAATATGGGAAGGGTAGTTAGCAGAGAGGTATGCTTATGAAACAAAACTTCACGCACACACAACGTTATGTGACAGGTTGGAAAAATTCGGCTCTGTAATTGAGAACACGTTAATACAGCAAATGGCTCGAAAATTGGGTTTGTTATCAAACGTAATTTTGCTTTTAAACTCACAAAGAGAAACCCATTTATAACGCTTTGTAAAGCACTGCACTAAGCGGGAGTTTTGTACACCGTACGCCTGAACTACTCACCTCAGTTTTGGCCTAGCACACCAAACTTCTGTGGAATGTTTTGTAGTCCAGCCGGTGTTTTTACAGTGGATGGGAGGTTTTATAAATACCTCAATAAATTATGGTTTTTGAGTGTTCGATCCCGTACTGGAAGAAGCTGCTCCCAATCCGGATATAGTCAGAATTGCGTTTCTCTTCGTTTACCTCATGGAGTGTTTGTAAAAAAAAGAAATGTTTTTATGAATAATTTAATTATGACATCATTAGGTCCACGTGGTGTTGGCAGCCATGTTGGAAAAACTTTGGACCTCGTATTTCTGAAACCGCACAAAGGGAAAAATTGAAACATTAGCACATGGCAAAGTACTCCTCATGGGGAATTGTGATTTTTTTTATGACGTATGGGTGTCTTCGTATGACGTCATAATTGCATCAAGGAGACCGCACAATGTGAATAGTGGAAAATTTTTGAGGGTTAAATAGAGATAAATGGTCCACAGAAAAAAATGATGACATCATCGGTCACGTGATTTCAGCAGGCATATTGTTTTTTTCAATAAAAACCTTCAAAAACTTCTTCTCTGAAGTGGCTGAAACAGTCGGGGCGAAACTTAACACGTATGACTGCCTATCCATGAGGAACAAAAGGTTCACACATATGACATCATAGGCCACATGGTTTTGGCAGCCATATTGGATCTACCCTAAAACCTTAAAAATCTTCTCCAGAACAGCTGGACAGATCTTGAGGAAAATCTTCACACAAATGTCCCAAGACCTTGGGTGTACAGTTTTGTTCAGAATAATGAAGTCATACATGGTTTGGCAGCCATAATTAAGATTAGGAAATATTAAATGATTTCTCTGGAACCACTTAATCAATCAACATGAAACTCACAATTATGATCAAGTAAGTGATGAGGAAATACAGTTATAAATTTCAACTTGATCGGAACGCTGTTCTGGCAACAATAATATTTAGTTTTCATGATCTGGGTTTTGTTTTTTTAAAAAATTTTTTGAAAAAAGGCTCACATTGGCTCACATCTAAAAAGGCCGGACCCAGGCAACAATAAGTCAGCGGACCCAGCCGACATTAACTGCAGCCGGACCTCAACGACATTAACTGCGGCCGGGCTCATTAAACCTTTTTCAAAGACAGCTTGGAGAAGAAAAGTGCATCGCTCTAAGCATCCCTGCCAAGCCCGCTGTGTTCGTATTATTATCATTGTGATTATCATTGGACGAAATTGAACAATTAATTTGTGGGGTTGACGAAGAAATAACTTTTGATGACATAGATGCCTGGATTCGGATTGGAGGAAAGATGTATCAAAACCTAAGGTATGCTGCATCGACACCACTCTGTTGCAGAAAGTATAAAGGGCTTGGTGAAACATTGCTGCTGACAGTCGAAGAAGGATAAGTGAAAAAGCTGGTCTTTATTTAAACTTGTAAAAAGATTAAACTCTTGTCACTGGAAGATTGATGTGTTCAATTGAAAAACTATGCGTGTGGAAAGTTTAGTCTTCCTGGGTTCTAGGATTGAAGTGACTGGAGCATGAAGGAGGGAAAATTATAGCTGTTATATTGTTGCGGGAAGTACAGCAATGTCAGGATTGACAAAGATCTGGAAAGACAATGATTGTGACAAAATAAACCTAAGAGGAAGGCTGGTGAATGCTCTGGTATTTCCAGTTGCAATGTATGGATGTGATTCATGGGAACAGTGAAAAGGGAAGGAAGAATATTGAGAGTTTTTAAATATGGTGTTGTAGATGAACTTTTAATTCTATGGATTGCTTGAAGATGACCAAGACAAAAGAGTGCTTTGAAGAAATTAGACCACTGTCATGTACATTCCGAAGCCTTTCCGCTAAAATTGAAACTGCCATAACTTTGGACACGTCCAATATGTGGCAGAAAACTGAAGTCTGGAGAAGCCAACCATAGCTGTTGGTCGGGTTGAGGGAAGATACGAAGGCAGACTTTTATATGTCTGATCGATGGGGTAAAGGCTGTGCACCAAGCTGTCTTTGCCAGAAGCTCTGGAAAGCAGTGCAGGAGAGGGATTTTTGGAGAAATCTGATCATGAATGTCACCAAAAGTCAGTCATGGCTTGATGAAACTTGATGAACCTGGTTGTTGTCTTGTTCTCCTCCACTTCCTTTTATAAGGGTGAGGTCTGATGGCAACCGGAACGCTTCTGTCTCCTTGACATGATAATCACCACCTCCCGTCTATCCTCAGCGTTAACTCCCTCCACTCTCCATCCTCCCCTACTTACAGATATCCTCCTCACACCAATCCTCCCATCTCAACTGTGTGACCTCTTTCCTCCTTCTTGCTCCTAATATCTGCTGCTCTTTGCCATCTCTGTCTTCCCCCATCCGCACTAATTGTCCAGCCTATCACAGCCTGCGTTCACAATCTCCCTCCTACGTCAAGCTCATCTCACACCAATCTCCCTCCTCAGGTTCATCCATCCTCTATCCACCCGTTCTTTCACTCCTGCAATCCCTCTGGCACAGTTGTTCTCACAAACCTGCAGCCTCTCTTGTTTGTCTCGCTCTGTCAGTGCCAACCGTCTCCAGACCGTTAAAGGTAGGCCGGCGTTACGACATCAGAACCTTCCGGCTTTCAATATCCTTGCAATATATTTCTGTCTTTTGCCTTACTCCTCCCCCTCTTACCAACACATTCGCACCTACCTGAATTCCTCTTCGCAACCTGCTGCTCAACTTACATCCCCGGTCCTGTTTCTTCTCCAAATACTCAAACCTATTTCCCTTCAGATCTCCCTCTACCAGGGGGGGGTGGGGGGTGAATATTCATTTATTTCTCTGCTGCCTGAACCACAACACTTCAGTCTTCTCCATACTATCTTCAGGCCCATGCATGCCCAAATCTTCCTTCCACTCCCAGTACTTCCTGCATCTCCTACCACTCTCCACCACAACAGCCAGATCATCGCATACACCAACCATCCAATTCATACCCCCAAGCTCACCTTCCTGCTACGCAGCTCGCTCACCATGATAAACATGCGTGGGGTGAGAGAGCTTCCTTGCCTCAAAAACGATGTTACTGGCTGAGCTCGTAAACATCCAGGACCAACGCAAACTCTTCCCTTCGTTCCTTGTACATCCCTTCTGCATACCTAAACTTCTGCTTCTGGCACTCACATCCATCTCAGTGTCATGGTTGCAATAATTTTTATTTCCAAATAGGTTATCGGAACCGCGTCTGTATTTGGATACACCGACCTGTGTAAGTAACGTCCAATTTTCTCCAAATTTCCCTCAGGTGAGTATTAAACCATGCAACCAATCTTAGGAATGAGGTTATGCATCAAATATGGTTCACAATTTGGGCCCGTAAGGGTGTCAGTAGCAAATCCCACGTCAACAGTTGAAACTATGGCAGGAGAAATCATGTATGAAGGGCCCAATATATGTTGTAAACAATACACATACATCCAATATAATGTGGATCTGGCTCGAAAATCGGACAGGCAATGGGAACCCATCATTTTTGCGTAAAGACTCATTTAAACACCTGGTATTAGCTAAAGATATTTGCACTTACCGGAGGTCTAGAAATCGAAATGGGGCACATGTAATGTCAATATTGATGGGACTCCCTACTGTAACGTGAGGATCGAAAAAAACTGGATTGCAAACAGCAGATAGAAACGAGAGCTAGGCATTTGTTTGATATTGATGGTGATATATGCATCGTGCCTCACGATTGCTGTCCAGAATTATGTGTGCATTTGATTGGCCATGTTGAAGGTTGATGTGTGGTCCCTTCACTCGCGACTTCAAATGGTCAGCTGACCACAGATAAGTTTGCAGACAATTCTGTGGCCATTCGTGTGATGGCTATATTTCCCCAGTTTGTCAGTGTATGATTGGTTTGTGTTGATGACAATCCGACTCTGAATGACTATACCCTCTCTTTACACCATCTTCTCTCTAATAGTGATACTGATACTGCAAGGACTTGTGGAAAGATATTTATGTCGAGCATAATGTCAGAGTAAAACAGGATGGCAAATTAGAAGTTGATTTCTCTGCATCCTTCAAACAAGAGGAATGACCAATGCGATGGAAAAATACGGATACTGAGAAGTCCTCTCCAAAGAACCAAAACTTTATCTGATATGCAGCTCTACACAGCAGTACTTTCATCACCTGAACGATAGTTTATCATGTTTCAGTCAAAAGAAAACAAGGTTGACAAGCTACATGGTGAGCAGAACAGTTGACCCACAAAGTTTCTTTGAACTCATCAATTCTCTGAGGTTTTTCATGTCGAAACTGTTTAACCTACAAGTATCAGACATCAGCAATCATCTTCTCCTGGAGAAGTATCTTCATCTGGAAAGTCAAACAGGGGCATCTTGTCAGCTACGGCAAAGAAACAACCAACAGTCACACACTTATGGAGAAAAACTAGGAAGCTAACATCTGATGCAGCATCCCCTGTTTGTCAAAGATGCCAATCAACTATCTTCTCAAGCCCTGTCAGCTTTGATGAGGCAGCATGATTGGTTACGAACTTGATCAAAGGATAGGAACATGATGACTGTTATACGAGGGTCAAAAGCATTACAGCATCAATGACAGTTGCCTGGATCCTCTTGCCTGCAAAGATGAAAAGCTGGACTTGTGGAAAAAGCTGGATGGGGAAAAGTGGGAGATATCCAATTTCTCAACTTGTGTTGTCAAAGCATACTCTTCCTGTTTCCCATGGCCCCGATGGTGGTGGAGTACTTCCAACATGGGGAACATATTGGATGAACATGCCCCAAATTGAAGAGAGAGCCAAACATTGCTATGCAAGACAGTCAAGTATGATCTATTGTCCTATTCTGTTTGAGATGTTTACATTTCTGAAGCCAAAGTTGGGCCACAGGTGAACACCTGTCTTGTGCAGAACTTTCATCTGGCATATTGACAAGCAGGCCCTGAAAGAAGTGAAAATTCTTTGAAAGAAAAAATAAAAATGCACATCAAGTGGTGTTGTGGTTTCAAACCAAGGTTCCTCTGTTAAAGATGAAAAGTTCCATGAACGACTTGTGAAGAGACAGAGAAGGCTCGAATTGACATAGAGCAGCTTGTGTCAAAAATCATAAAACTGTAGTAATTTGTATATAATCAAGAGTAATGACCAAAGAGAACTGTTTTGAGTAAGGGACTCTTGTTCATTAAATTGCTTGCACTTACTCAACCGTTTGATTGCATTACTTTAATTTTATGCTCAATTCCATGCCATCCTCATTGGACAACTCTGTGCAGAGCGTTTGTGCTGCCTAAGCATTTCTCCTGACTATTGGACACAATCCTGGATGGTCGTCCACTCCGACACAGGATACCAACAAGCGGCACTCATTTTTCCGACCTCAGAAGGATGGCAGGCAGAGTCCAACCCCCTGGTATTAAATTCAACAGCTGACAGGGTTTTGGAACTCAGGACCATAGGATCCAAGCCACCACTCTCTCTCTCACTCTCTCTGTATCTCTCTCTACCATTCTTTTTGTTCTGTTAAATCCTGATCAAGTCTGTGTTCTAGCTCCTCCACAAGCCTTGACACACTTGACACATATATGAAGATAAAGGCACAAATAACTAATGTTGCGTGTTAATTAAGGTGGTGTAAAAGACGCTATGTCAATGGCGGTAAACTTCCAGAATTTTTTTTTCGACAACGTTTAAAATCTTTATTTTATTTTCAATTGCATTACAGTCAACCCCCGCTTCATCGCGGTTCACCTATCGCGCCCCCGGTTCATCGCGGGTTTTCCC
>CM068958.1:42116490-42129810 GCA_035128595.1 Eptatretus atami | reverse complement strand
ATATATATATATATATATATATATATATATATATATATATATATATATATATATATAGTCCATTGTGTGCTGGTTACCTGACCAATATTTTTATTCCTCTGCTGACGATGTCGCCGAAGGCATAATGTTTTTGGGTTGTCTGTCTGTACGTACGTACCTACTTACGTACGTACATCTGGCCATGATAATTTTCTGTTTTCTCTGCAACCACTCATCCAATTGACACAAAATTTTCACAATATGTGCGACTACTCATGTAGAATATTTTAATGATAATTATGATGTCATAGGTCATGTGATGTGGCAGCCATGTTGGAAAAAGGAAAAACTTTGGACCTCTGTCTCTGAAACTGCTCCATGTAAAAAATTGAACCTTTCCACATGTCAAGTGTTCCCCATGGGAAAGAATTGAGATTTTTTTTTGATGATGTCATCGGTGGCTTCGTTGTGACATCATAATTGCATACATCGAACGCTTTATCTGATGAGTATGAAAACTTTTGAGGGTCATCTAGGGCTATATTGTATCGAGGGAAAACCATATGATGTCATCAGTCACATGGTTTAGCAGCCATATTTAAAAAAAAAATAAATAAATAAAAATATATATATATACATGAGGCCCGGCAAGGAGGAGTGATGTAAGCGACATTTTTTAATGATATGATGATGATAGGCTCGGATGATAGGGGAAGGGTTAAAATAGTGCTATATGGCATTAACTCCAAAATGGCCGATGTGGCCCTTACATCACTCCTCGCGGCGCCTCATATATAAACCATCAAAAATCTTCTCCGAAACGGCTGATCAGATTGAGGTGAAACTACAGGTATAATCGCCTGTCCACGGGGAACATAAAGTTCTCCACCTATGATGTCATAGTTCACATGGCTTGGCAGCGATGATTTTCTGAAGAATAAACCTTTAAAAATCCTCTTCTCCAGAACGGCTTGACAGATCGAGGAGAAACTTCACCCACATGTTCCCCAAGCCTTGGGGATACCAGGGTGTTCATGAATAATTAATAGGTCATGTTCTGACAGCCATTTTGGATTGGAACGCAAATCTTAAAAAAAATATATTTCTCTTGAACCGCTTCATCAATCGACGTGAAACACTACAGTTATGATCCAGTTATCATGGGGAATAAATGTTTTACATTTCAACCTGATCGGATGCATGTTTTGGCAGACAGAATTATTTAATGCTTTGAACATGAGTTCAGAGATTTAAATCAAGCATGATACAAGTATTATATTGATATAATAATGTGGGTGGAGGCATATCTGGTGATGTCACAACGTCAAAGAATGCCCTTCTTGCTGATTCCTGTCCTTATCTATGGCATGGAAGTTGGAGCACTTTATCAGGATGATAGCCAGACTCTATGAATGAAGCTTGGCATCGCATGTGTTTGAGAGAGAGATCTCAAATCATTAAATAACTGGCCTTTGAACTGTAATTTGTGGTTGCCTGTTATATTTTATTTTTGGTAATCTTCTGCTTGCCATGCAGGCATGTACTGGGATAGAAAACATTGATGAAGCCATCACTCTTCTCGAGCAGAATAACTGGGACCTGCTTGTAAGTACTGTAAATGTGTTACAATGTCAATTTTGGATACAGTCAAATCATGTTGATATGATCGGTTTAATCGACAAGAAATGTATTTTTGTATACAATGTCAAGGCTTGTGGAGGAACTAGAACACAGAATTGATCAGGATTTAACAGAACAAAAAGAATAGGAGAGAGACAGAGACAGAGACAGAGACAGAGACAGAGACAGACATCAATTGCAGGTTTGAGGGACAAAATAGAGAGATGCCTGGAGAAACAGGGGCTGTGGGGAAGAACAAGGGTAAGGGGAGGACACAGGGGGTGAACAAGATGGATACAGCCACAACCTCTCAATCACAGAAGTGGGAGTACTAACTGGAAACTTGGAAAAGATGAGTTTGGGGATGGTTAATGGGGGTAGAAAATGACATATGATGCACATGTGTATCTTTTTTGTTGTGTATGGTGGTGAACAGACATTTTGAAGCCCTTGAGGGGAGAATGAGATTTAAGAGAAGTTTGTTCCACAGGTGGGGAAAAAGAGGAGTGAATGAATTTCACCAGAAGGGTTACTGGCAGACCGTGTGCACTCTTCAGGATTCTTGTGGAGGGGGCGAGGGGAGGTGGTGGAGCACCGAAAAGGGGAGGGTGCAAGACCAGAAAGTAGGTGATGGAAGAGAGAGAGACCACCAACCTCTCTGTGATGGGAAATTGAGAGGCTCAGAGACTCAGCTTCATCGCTGGAGATTCCAATGATTTTGAAACCCTTGGTTTCCATCGCGTCAAGCTGAGTAAAGTGTGAGGGGTGCCAGCCCAGAGAGTAGAGCCATCCTCCATCAAGCTATGGATGAAAGTCTTGCAGGTTGATAAAAATTCAGATGTGCCAAGGACTTTGCACCATGGAGGATGCGCAGGCGGACTGGCTTTGGAGGTCAACTTCGAAATGTGGTTTGCCCAAGAAAGATAATGGCTGATGGTGAGGTCTAAAAGTTTGAGTAACTTTCTTACTTCAAGAAGATTGTGAAGGAAGTCATTGGAAGGAATTGTCAGATGGTCTTTTTAGAGAGACAGAGTGAGAGTTTGATGTTGATCAGGATTGAAAGACATATTCCGAGTGTTTGACCAGCTCGTGATTCAATCAAGGTGTGCAGAGAGGGGAGATGCTGCTGCCTGTTTATCTAAAGGATGACAGTTGTCACGACAGGGTGAGTCATCAGCAATGAGATAAAGAGGATTTTACGGAGAGTTAGAAAGATCGTTGGTGAACATTAGGGAATATACCTGGGCCCAGAACACAAGAACAATGCTCACATCTGTTGGAAGTAGAGTCAAATAATGTAAAGCTGACATTTCGTGCATTTGCCCTTCGTTGAAACAGGATTGGAGACTAAACGAAAGTTTCAATTTTTAGCTCGCCTGTTCGAAGAACAGAGCTATAGCGATACCCCCGGCGTGAGCGTGAGCGTGAAAATGTTAAAGTTTTTGGTGCAAGTTATTTCCTTTCTAATGTTTTTAGCTCGCCTGTTCGAAGAACAGAGAGCTATAGCGATACCCCCGGCATGAGTGTGAGCGTCAGCGTCAGTGTGAGCGTGAAAATGTTAAAGTTTTTGGTGCAAGTTATTTCCTTTCTAATGTTTTTATCTACCACACTATTTTTTACTGATTACAATATACAAATACATATATTGCTTTAAAATTATTTGGATCAGACTTCACTGCAATGCTTTATAAAAAATATTATTAGACGAGTCTTTTAACGAGCTAAAAACAATAAATGTATAAACAGGCGAGCATTGGGTGGCTTTGACACCAACTCTCTGGTTACTTATTACATTGACTGAAGGCTTATGGATGTATACCTTGGCCAACTTCCAGTTGATAATAGCTATCGTTTGGATTATGCAGACACACTTGCCTTCACAAAGTCTAATAATTCGCAAAATTTATTTTTCCATCTGGCACAATCACTTGTGCAATGGACATCGAGCAGTGATATGTAGCAGATCGTTGGTACTCTAGGGTTCTTTGTTTTTGTGAAAAGTCAACTTTGTAATTCATGTTTTTGTGTTTGGCTCACAGGTAGTCAACGATGAGTATAAGTTTACCAAGCAACATCAACCTTTCGTTTATTTTCATTTTTATATTTTATTTCATTTGAGCATGTCAAATTATTCTGCACTTAAAAAATAAATAAAAACAATTTCCACTCGCATCTCAGAACAGACTTTCAATTGTTGTTTGTTGAAGAAGGCTTAACAAATGAATGTTTGACAGAATTTGAAATGTTTATGCCATGTTTGTCTTCCAGGCAGCAATTAATGGAGTGATTCCTCAAGAAAATGGCATCGCAAGGTTGGGCTGAGTATTCTCTCTTCATGCTTCATGATTAATCTTAGTGGAGTTTTTGATTTGTCTTGTCTTGATTCCTCAAAACCGATGATGATGTAATTGTATGACACATTTGAAGCGTAGCTTTAGGGTTTTTGAACTTTGTATTTTCTCGTATTGTTCCGTCCATTCCTTATCGGGGTTCTTTTTTTTCTTTGTTTTTGTGTTACTGCATTAACTTGTGAACTACTAAAAGGATTTCAACCAAACTTGGCATAAGTGGGGACTATAATACAAAAATGAACTGACTATATTTTGGGCTCAACATGTCAAAGGTCATGTGCCTTTTATAAATTATTTCTCAGACCATAACTTGAGTTATAAGCATCAGATGTGTTTCTACTTATCTCTCTCTGTCTCTGTAATCTCTTCTCTCTCTTTCTCTCTCTCTCGTCTCTCTCTCTCTCTCTCTCTCTCTTCTCTCTCTCTCTCTCTCTGTCTCTGTCTCTGTCTCTCTGTCCTCTCTCTCTTCTCTGTCTCTGTCTCTGTGGCCCTCCTGTCTCTGTCTCTGTCTCTTGTCTTCTCTCTCTCTCTTCCCCCCCCTTCTCTGTCTTTGTCTCTCTCTCTCCCCCTCCCCTCCCTCTCTTTCTCTCTCTTTTTTTTTTTGTATACCTTGTCGAGGCTCGTGTGAGAGCTAACACACAACGCACAGCAAGGGAGGCATGAGACAAGAGAGGCGGGAGTGGGAAGGACAACACAGTGGGGAACAGAGACATTTGGAGATCTGTGGAAGGGAGAGGGATGGGGCAGGAAACATGCGGAATAACAAGATGGACATACAGGGACTTTCAGGAAGGAAAGCAGGGAATTTGAAGGAGGTGGGCTTGGGTGGATTATCGGGGGTTCTTCTCTCTCTCTCTCTCTCTCTCTCTCTCCTCTCTCTTCTCTCTCTCTCTCTCTTTCTCTTCTCTCTCTCTGTCTCTCTGCGTCTCTCTCTGTGTCTCCCCCCCTCTCTCTCTCTCTTGCTCACTCCTTCCCCTCTCATTCGACCTTTAATTTTTCATGTGACCTTCAATTAAGGTCAAACATAACAATGGGTTGACATCTAATGAAAGTGGAGGCATATCCATCACCACATTCGTTTCAAATTCGATTTTTACCTCTGCCACCGAAGGTGAAGGAGGTTATGTTGAAATTGTCTTTGTGTTAATTAGTGTTGTAAGAAGTGGCAGAAAAGAAAAATTGAGGCACCATTTCATAATTTCACCATAATTTCGTGTCAAATGCCATTATAAAAAAAAACTGTTCAAAACCATCATGAGGATCTTTAACATTTTTATGAATTGAGGAAACGACAAGCTTCACATCCCTTCCAAAGAACAACGACTCCATGGAGTACACTCTGTCCGTGCAACATGAGCATGACAGTTTGATTTCGATGATCTATCATCCGGAACATCGGTTTCAGCATATTTTGTATTGTGTGGCAAGTTACAGGGTGTCACAATATTCTCTTGTTTGCACTCTGACTGTATTTGTCAGAATCTGTTTTTATGCAGTTATTATTTAATAATATGGCTCTTCTGGTGAGTGTAATTAATTGTTGATCACGTCGTAGTTATTTGCAGGCACATGGGTCAAAAGTGCTTAAAAGTTCTGACTGATTTTTCTTTGGAACTTGCAGTCACAGTTTAGGGTGGCTTTGTGTAAACATTGTTGGATTATGTAATGGAGAGAGGTAAAGATTTTTCGAGGAAGTGTTTAAGCACACATGCTCGTAATGCCTTCTGCAGTGCTGGTGTGAATCGCCAGAGTACACCGAGTCCCTCAGCTGGCGTCTCCTCCCCTACACATGTCACCGAGTCCTCATCTGTCATCCCTATATGTTGGCCATTGCTGGAGCGACAACCCCGCTTTCTAAACTTTGCCATCGAGTACAAGAACCGCAGCATTGATGTGATTCTCGAGGATTCGAGCACAATTGGTGAGTTTCAAGTATTTATTTATTTATTTTTAAAGGAAAAACATCCCTGAACATTTGGGTTAATGAAAAACGAATTGACGTTCTTTGAGGTTTTTATCCGCAATTGCAATGCAGTAACTTTGCTTATGTTTATGAATTAAATCTGATTACCCTTTTTGAGGTGATGCATCATCAAAGCCTTGAAATAGGAATTCTATATCTGAATTTATCTGGTAAATGGTTGTTACATCCCATAATCTGCAAAATTTAACCTATTATTATATTCCTTCAAAGCATCGAAAAGGTGTGAACTTAAGGCCCCATAAACTTGTGTGAATTAATTTTATTTTACGGAAGTTTCAATTTATTTCAGACCAGCAAATGCAACCCGTCGCTTTGCTGACGGGTATATTAAGGGGGATGGGTTGGGTGGGAGAGAAGGGAGGGGAGGGGAGGGATAGTGGAGGAATAAAGGAGGATCGGAAAGAGAGTGGGGTAATGGGAGTGGAAGGGGATGTTCTGGACATGCATTTGATAGGGGGCTTGAGGGAAAGCTGAGGGGTAAAAAATCAAAAACTGCAAACAAAAAAAGACCTTTCATTTGTCCAATTCAAACATTCTTGACATGCTTTCCTCTCCTCCACCTCTGGAGAGTTGTATGGTGGGGGAGAGGGTTTTGGAGGAGGATAGCGTGAGGGGAGGGAAGGGAAGGCTGCTTGAGGGGAGTGGAGCAGCGTGAGGGAGGGGGAAGGCAGCATGACGTGGGGGAAAGCAGTGTGGAGGGGGAGCAGCGTGAGGGAAAGGGGAGGGACGGGGAAGCAGCGCGATGAGACGGGAGGGAAGGCAGCGTGAAGAGAGAGGGCAAGGCAAGAGGCACTGGGGGGGCAAGACAAGGAAGGCAGCGTAGAGGGAGGGCAAGGCAAAGGAAGGCAGCGTGAGGGAAGGTCCATCAGACATAACCACCATTTGGACACGTCCAGAATAACCATCTTCCGGAGATAACCACCATCCAGATATGTGCGGAAATAACCACCTTTTGGATACATATAGAGATAACCACCATCTGGGTATAATCACCATCCAGATACGTTCAGAGACAGAAAGAGAGGGTTGTGGGAGAATTCTGCACTGTATTAGGAGGGGATGGAGTGAGGTTGAGATATATATATATATATGGGAAGGGTAGTTAGCAGAGAATGGTATGCTTTATGAACAAAACTCACGCACACACACACGTTATGTGACAGTGGAAAAAATTCGGCTCTGTAATTGAGAGAAAACACGTTAATACAGCAAATGGCTCGGAAATTGGGTGTTATCAAACGTATTTTGCTTTTAAACTCACAAAGAGAAACCATTTATAACCTTTGTAAAGCACTGCACCAAAGCGGGAGTGTTTGTACGACCGACCCTGAACTACTCCCTCAGTTTTGGGCCTAGCACCACCAAACCTTCTGTGGAATGTTTTGTAGTCCCAGCCGGTGTTTTACAGTGGATGGGAGGTTTTATAAATACCTCAATACAATTATGGTTTTGAGTTTCGATCCGTACTGGAAGAAGCTGCTCCCAATCCGGATATAACGTCAGAATTGCGTTTCTCTTCGTTTACCTCATGAGTGTTTGTAAAAAAAAGAATGTTTTAATGATAATTTAATTATGACATCATAGGTCACGTGGTGTGGCAGCCATGTTGGAAAAACTTTGGACCTCCGTATTTCTGAAACCGCACAAAGGAAAAAATTGAAACATAGCACATGGCAAGTACTCCTCATGGGGAATGTGTGATTTTTTTTATGACGTCATGGGTGTCTTCGTTATGACGTCATAATTGCACAAGGAGACCGCTACATGTGATCAGTGAAAATTTTTGAGGGTTAAATAGAGATAAAATGGTCCACAGAAAAAAAAATTGATGACATCATCGGTCACGTGATTCAGCAGGCATATTGTTTTTTCAAAAAAACCTTCAAAAATCTTCTTCTCTGAAGTGGCTGAACAGATCGGGGCGAAACTTAACACGTATGACTGCCTATCCATGAGGAACAAAAGGTTCACACATATGACATCATAGGCCACATGGTTTGGCAGCCATATTGGATTTACCCTAAAACCTATAAAAAATCTTCTCCAGAACAGCTGGACAGATCGAGGGAAATCTTCACACAAATGTTCCCCAAGACTTGGGTGTACATGTTTGTTCAGGAATAATTGATAGGTCACATGGTTTGGCAGCCATATTAGATTGAGGAAAAATATTAAATGATTTCTCTGGAACCACTTAATCAATCAACATGAAACTTCACAATTATGATCAAGTAGTGATGAGGAATACATGTTATAAATTTCAACTTGATCGGACGCATGTTCTGGCAACAATAATTATTTAGTTTTCATGATCTGGGTTGTTTTTTAAAAAATTTTTTGAAAAAGGCTCACTTGGCTCACATTAAAAAGGCCGGACCCAGGCCAACAATAAGTCAGCCGGACCCAGGCCGACATTAACTCAGCCGGACTCAGACCGACATTAACTCGGCCGGACTCATTAAACCTTTTTCAAAAGACAGCTTGGAGAAGAAAGTGCATCGCTCTAAGCCATCCTGCCAGCCCCTGTGTTAGTATTATTATCATTGTGCCATTATCATTGGACGAAATTGAACAATTAATTTGTGGGGTTGACGAAGAATATAACTTTGATGACATAGATGCTGGATTCGGGATTGGAGGAAGATGTATCAACAACCTAAGGTATGCTGATGACACCACTCTGTTGGCAGAAAGTATAAAGGGCTTGGTGAAACTTGCTGCTGACAGTGAAGAAGGAAAGTGAAAAAGCTAGTCTTTATTTAAACTTGTAAAAGATTAAAATCTTGTCAACTGAGAAGATTGATGTGTTCAGATTGGAAAACTATCGTGTGGAAAGTTTAGTCTTCCTGGGTTCTAGGATTGAAGTGACTGGAGCATGAGGAGGGGAAATTAATAGACTGTTATTGTTGGGGAGTACAGCAATGTCAGGATTGACAAAGATCTGGAAAGACAATGATGTGACAAAATAAACTAAGAGGAGGCTGGTGAATGCTCTGGTATTTCCAGTTGCAATGTATGGATGTGATTCATGGACAGTGAAAAGGGAAGGAAGAATATTGAGAGTTTTTAAATATGGTGTTGTAGATGAATTTTAATTCTATGGATTGCTTGAAGATGACCAAACAAAAGAGTGCTTGAAGAAATTAGACCACTGTCATGTACATTCGAAGCACTTTCGCTAAAATTGAAACTGCCATACTTTGGACACGTCATATGTGCAGAAAACTGAAGTCTGGAGAAGCCAACCATGCTGTGTCGGGTTGAGGGAAGATGACGAGGCAGACTTTTATATGTCTGATCGATGGGGTAAAGGCTGTGCAACCAAGCTGTCTTTGCCAGAGCTCTGGAAAGCAGTGCAGGAGAGGGATTTTTGGAGAAATCTGATCATGAATGTCACCAAAAGTCAGTCATGGCTTGATGAAACTTGATGACTGGTTGTTGTTCTTGTTCTCCTCCACTTCCTTTTATAAGGGGTGAGGTCTGATGGCACCACGCTTCTGTCCTGCCTTGACCATGATAATCAACCACCTCCCTCTATCCTCAGCGAACTCCCTCCACTCTCCATCCTCCCCTACCTTACAGATATCCCTCCTCACACAATCCTCCCATCTCAACTGTGGTCGACCTCTTTTCCTCCTTCCTTGCTCCCTCAACCTATCTGCTCTCTTTGCCATTCTCTCTTCCCCCATCCGCACTAATTGTCCAGCCTATCACAGCCTGCGTTTCACCAATCTCCACGTCAAGCTCATCTGCACACCAATCTCCTCCCTCAGTTCATCCATCCTCCTATCCACCGTCTTCACTCCTGCAATCCTCCTGGCACAGTTGTTCTCACAAACCTGCAGCCTCTCTTGTTGTCTCTCTGTCAGTGCCACCGTCTCCAGACCGTAAAGGTAGGCCGGCGTTACGACATCAGAACCTTCCCTTTCAATATCCTTGATATATTTCTGTCTGCCATTACTCCCTCCACCCTCTTCCACACATTCGCACCTACCTGAATCCTCTTCTGCACCTCTGCCTCAGACTTACCATCCCCGGTCACTGTTTCTCCCAAATACTCAAACCTATTTCCCCTTCAGATCTTCCCCTCTAACCTGATATTCATTTATTTTCTCTGCTGCCTGAACCACAACACTTCAGTCTTCTCCATACTCATCTTCAGCCCATGCATCCCAAATGCTTCCTTCCACTCCCCCAGTACTTCCTGCATCTCCTACCCACTCTCCACCACAACAGCCAGATCATCCGCATACACCAACCTCCCAATTCTACCCCTCAAGCTCACCTTCCTGCCTACCAGCTCCATCACCATGATAAACATGCGTGGGCTGAGAGAGCTTCCTTGCCTCAAAACGATGTTCACGCTGAGCTCCGTAAACATCCCAGGACCAACCAAAACTCTTCCCTTCGTTCCCTTGTACATCCCTTCTGCCAACCTAACTTCTGCTTCTGGCACTCCCATCCATCTCAGTGTCATGGTTGCAATAATTTTTATTTCCAATAGGTATGCGGACCAGCGTCTGTAATTTGGATACACCGCCCATGTGTAAGTACGTCCAATTTTCTCCAAATTTCCCTCAGGTGAGTATTAAACCATGCCAACCAATCTTAGGAATGAGGTTATGCATCAAATATAGGTCACAATTGGGCCGTAAGGGTGTCAGTAGCAATATCCCACGTCACAGTTGAAACTATGGCAAGGAGAAATCATGTATGAGGCCCCAATATATGTTGTAAACAATACACATACAATCCACATATAATGTGATCATGGCTCGAAAAATCGGACAGGCAATGGGACCCATCATTTATGCGTAAAGACTCATTTAAACACCTGTATTAGCTAAAGATCATTGCCACTTACCTGGAGGTCTAGAAAATCGAAATGGGGCAATGTAATGTCAATATTGATGGACTCACCTACTGTAACGTGAGGATCGAAAACTGGATTGCAAACACAGATAAGAAACGAGAGCTAGGCATTTGTTTGATATTGATGGTGATATATGTCATCGTGCTCACATTGCTGTCCAGAAATTATGTGTGCCATTTGATTGCCATGTTGAAGGTTTGATGTGTGGTCTTCACTCCGACTTCAAATGGTCAGCTGACCACAGATAAGTTTTGCAGACAATCTGTGCCATTCGTGGTGATGGCTATATTTCCCACAGGCTGTTGTCAGTGTATGATGTTTGTGTTGATGCAATCCGACTCTGATGACTATACCATCTTCTTTACACCATTTCTCTCTAATAGTGATACTGATACCTGCAAGGACATTGTGGAAGATATTTATGTCGAGCATAATGTCAATGAGTAAAACAGGATGGCAATTCAGAAGTTGATTTCTCTCATCCTTCAAAAGAGGATGACCATCGATGGAAAATACGGATACTTGAGAAAGTCCTCTACCAAAGAACCAAAACTTATCTGATCATGCAGCTCTACACAGCAGTACTTCATCACCTGAACGAATATGTTATCATGTTTCAGTCAAAAGAAAACAAGGTTGACAAGCTACATGGTGAGCAGAAACAGTTGACCACAAAGTTTCTTTGGAACTCCATCAATCCTCTGAGGTTTTCATGTCAGAAACTGGTTTACCTACAAGTATCAGACATCAGCAATCATCTTCTCCTGGAGAAGTATCTTCACTGGAAGTCAAACAAGGGGCATCTTGTCAAGCTACGGCAAGGACAACACAGTCACACACTTATGGAGAAAACTAAGGAAGCTAACATCTGATGCAGCATCCCCTTGTTGTCAAAGATGCCAATCAACTATCTTCTCAAAGCCATGTCAGCCTTTGATGAGGCAGCATGATTGGTTACGAACTTGATCAAGGATAGGACATGAATGACTGATATAGAGGTCAGAGCATTACAGCATCAATGACAGGTTGCCTGGACCTCTTGCCTGCAAAGATGAAAAGCTGGACTTGTGGAAAAGCTGGAATGGGGAAAAGTGGGAGATATCCATTTCTCACTTGTGTTGTCAAAGCCATACTCTCCTGTTTCCATGGCCCCATGGTGGTGAGTACTTCCAACATGGGGAACATATTGGATGAAACATGCCCCAAATTGAAGAGAGAGCCAAACATTGCTATGCAGACAGTCAAGTATGATCTATTGTCCTATTCTGTTGAGATGTTTTACATTTCTGAGCCAAAGTGGGCCAAGGTGAACCCTGTCTTGTGCAAAAACTTTCATCTGGCATATTGCACAAGCCAGGCCCTGAAAGAAGTGAAAACTTTGAAAGAAAAATAAAAATGCACATCAAGTGGTGTTGTGGTTTCAACCAAGGTTCCTCTGTTAAAGATGAAGTTCCATGAAACGATTGCGAAAGAGACAGAGAAGGCTCGAATTGCACATGAGAGCAGGCTTGTGTCAAAAATCATAAAACTGTAGTAATTGTATATATCAAGAGTATGACCAAAGAGACTGTTTGAGTTGAAGGGACTCTTCGTTCATTCAAATTGCTTGCACTTCTCAACCGTTATGATTGCATTACTTTAATTTTATGCTCAATTCCATCCATCCATCCATTGGGACCATACTCTGTGCAGAGCGTTTGTGCTGCCTAAGCATTCTCCTTGACTATTGGACACAATCCTGGATGGGTCGCCACTCCGACACAGGATACCAACAAGCTGGCACTCATTTTTCCGACCTCAGAAGGATGGCAGGCAGAGTCAACCCCACCTGGTATTAATTCAACAGCTGAGAGGGTTTTGAACTCAGGACCATAGGATCCCAAAGCCACCACCCTAACCATTAAGCCAACACCAGGCATATGCTCAATTGGAATGTAAATATTTAATGTTGCAGAAACTGTTTGCAGAAGACTTGCTTTGCTTTGTACCCTCATTTGTCATTTCTGTGAATTTAACCCTCATCCTACCAACAAGGATCTTTTTGGACCCCAGGCCTACATTTTGATGTGTTATTTCCATATTAGTTGTTTAATTTCATGTTTTATGAATTCCTTCACCAATATAATCCGGTAATAAATATATATGATGATTTAAGGTCCCACATTGCTGAACAGAGTTGTAAGCAAATCCTTTCTATTGTCCAAAAAGACCCCAGTTGTTTTTGTTCATTTTTTTTTTTGCAGATGCAGTATTATTACTTCACGTGGTATTTGTATTGAGCAAGTCCTCTAATTTTTTGTGTTTTTTATGCTTATGTTTGTTTACTTTATCACCAAAACATCATCCAATCAAAATATTTTTGTTTCCTTATTGATGTGAAACTTCAGCAGATTGAAGGAATTTAGTGCTTCTGAGTTGGGGTCATAAAAGTCCCCAGTTGGAAGGTTAATTTTAGATTTTAGATTTATTTTTCTTTTTCTTATGTTTGTTGACGTTAATAATAAAACACCATT
>CM068958.1:42102790-42116480 GCA_035128595.1 Eptatretus atami | reverse complement strand
TGTATGTATGTATGTATGTATGTATGTACGTACGTACATACATACACAAAAATCTGTGAGACTGAAGCAGGGCAAGTTGTACACCGGATTCTCACAACAGATAAGTGGAAATCTTACAGTATGTGCTGAGACTGTTCCATGAAATGATCGAAGACGATCCAGATTACAGAGCTGAGTTTTGTGAAAGGTTTCAAGGGAAGGTGGACGAGAATGCACGGTTTGTGGACATGATTGTTTGGTTATGTGAGGCAACATGGTATGATGCAGTGAACAAACATAATTGTGTGTATTGGGTCCTCTGAAAATCCGAACATTCATGTGGAGATCGCAGCTATCCCAGCAGATACATTGGTGAATGTTTGTCATTCAGTTGTTTGCCGCTATCACCATGTGACTAGTAGCTGACGGTGGTCAATTTGAACATCTGTGATGGTTCACCATGTGCCAGAAACTATTGCTTCTGCACACACCAAATATCGACCTTTTCTGAGTTGTGTAATGGGTAGTTTTTCTTTTTTTTTTAAATGTGTACTCCATACATCCTTTTGAGAGGAGCTTTAGAATGTGTAAGCATCTTTTTGAGACACCCTGTATATCTACAAATTCACTTTTATAGCATAGATGATGATGTTGATTGTTTATCCACAGGAGACATCAAAAGCTTTCTGCAGAAAGAGATTCAAATCCCGGTGGAGAGGATGGAACTGCGAGGCTGGAAGACGGGCGAAATTTCGAATTCTGTAAGTTACCAATTGGGCCATGTAACATTTTATTAGTTCAACAATGCTTATATTTGCTACTCGGCTTTTTCTCATATGGTGCAAAGAGCTCAGCTTGGCTATTTGCACCATAATTAAGTTGCGTTGTTTCTCTAACTGTTCTAACATTATCTTACACTTCAGGAGTTGGGGTGTTCGAGGTATTATCGATGTGTTTAAAAAAATATCCTTGTGCCGATGTATCACCTTTTGCTCCTTTCTCCTTACTCCATGCTCACCTACCATCTATTACCCTCTTACTCTTCTCAATCTGGTGTTTTTACAATCTCCACTCCTCCCTCTTCACTTTTAATTACATTATGAATTGATAACCGCATAACTAATTTGGCTACCCAAGCTGTGAACGAGTCAGGAGAAAGGCATAAGAATACTCTGTAGTGCAAGTTATGTCAGAAATGCACACTTGCAATGAAATTTTTATATTTCTGACATTCTGCTTGTATTATTTGATGACGACGACGATGTCAAATCCTTTTACGACCATTACTCTCTTTTATACAGGGATGTGAGCAAATTATGGCATTCCTCAAATATGTATGCTATCCATTGTGTCAGTTTCATATAAACCCAAACATTCTGTATCTTGACGTTTGCAATCCATGTCTTTTTTTTCTTTTTTTTTTTCTTTTTTGTCGGACGTCCTCTCAGCTTTCTTCCTTCAAACACAAACTTTATTGCTTTCTTTGCAGGTTCATCTTCTGACCACTTGTAATGTTTAATAGACAGGCAAAACAAAATCGAACAAGAAAAAGAGCAATCGGAGATTGCAGACCCGCACCAGGACTTGTTTTGTGTGGTGTTTGTGCAGTTTGGTATGGCATTTGTGTACTGGTTTGTTCCGTAATTAATAAGAGACGTAATTAGAACTGCCACTATATAAATGCTGGCAGTGATGACTGGTTTAGCCATTTCAGAGAAAAAGATATTTGAAGGTTTACAAAAAATAATAATAATATGGCTGTCAAATCACGTGACCGATGACGTCATCAAAAAAATTGGAACATTTTCTCCCTAGATAACCCTCAAAAATGTTCATACTGATCGGATCTAGCTTTCTACATATGCATTTATGAAGGCATCTGTGATGACATAACAAAATCACACTCATTCCATGAGGAGTACTTGCTATGCCAAGTTTCAATTTTTTTCGTTGGTGCGGTTTCAGAGATACAGAGGTTCAATTTTTTCCCATTTTTCCACACAGCTGCCACATTCGCGTGACTATGACATCAGAATTATCATTAAAACATTCTACATGAGTCGTCGCACCAATGGTGAAAATTTTGTCTCAATCCGACAAGCGGTTGCAGAGAAAAACACGAAAGTTCTGTGCGGACAAAGAAACAGACAAACAACGAACAAACAAGAAGACTACACCGTGCGGAGCACGATACTTGCAAAATCCATAAAACAAATTTGACCTCAAAAATAATTGGTGGTTGAATTCAATGACCTCCTCTTCAAATTTTAAGTCAATCGGATGAAAATTGACAATTTTAGAATTTCGGCCGATGTCCTCTTGGCCGATGTTGACCTCAAAAATAATTGGCTAGTTGAATTCAGTGACCGGAAATATAAATCCTCTTCAAATTTCAAGTCAATGGGATGAAAATTGAGGATTTTAGAAATACCACCTCAGTTGTTGACCTTTGGCTGATGGTGACCTTTTGGTCTATATTGACCATTTTTTTTGTATACATTGTCGAGGCTCGTATGAGAGTTAACGCACAAGCAAGGGTGGCATGAGACGAGGGTGGGAGTGGGAAGGACAAAACAGTGGGGAACAGAGACATGAGATCTGTGGAAGGGAGAGGGATGGGGCAGGGAAACAGGGTATACAATATGGACATTACAGGGATTTTCAGGAAGGAAACAAGTGAAAAAAACCTTAAAAAGATAAACTTAAAAAATAATTGGCTGGTTGATTTCAGTGACCTGAAATATATATCCTCTTCAAATTTCAAGTCAATCAGATGAAAATTGAGGATTTTAGAAATACACCTTAGTTTTAACCTTTGGCCGATGTTGACCTTTTGACTAACAAAATAGGCTTCTTCCTTATGACAAACTCCACCATGTGGTTAAGTTTCGTGAAGATTGGTTTAAAATTGTGACTCGTAGGCGACAGACAGAAGAACAAAATCGACTGACCAATATACTGGAAAAATCTTTGATTTTCAAAGTAACAAATAGACCCAAATGCAATACCCTCTCCTTCGGCGAGGGTAACTAGATGGCCACTCGGTAGAGCGCCACGCAATGCTTCAGCCACGCAATGTCTGATCCACGAGAACATGTAGGGCCCAATACATTTTTGAAATATCATTCTATATATCGTTTTTGGCTTTGTATACTATCATTGAACATTTTTGAACATTGTATATACATATCTTTCAATGGTGAAGAATCACTTCAAAAATATTAACCAATTCTCATATCCAGATCCGGATTCGAACCTTCATCAAAACCGAATCAATTTGTCCTTGCCACACACCCAACCTGTCCACTAAGTTTCATCCGAATCCATCCACAACTTTTTGAAATATCGTGTTGTATATTAGTTTATCCCTTTCTATCCATGGTGAAGAATCATTTAAAAACTATCAGATCCAGATCCGGATTCAGATCTTTACCAAAATTGAATTAATTTTTTCTTGTCGCACACCTAACGTGTGCACCAAGTTTTGTCCGAATCCGTCGACAACTTTTGGAGGTATCCTGTTCACAGACAGACAGACAGACAGGGGTGAAAACATAACCACCTTCACCTTCGGTGGCGGAGGTAATAAAAATAAACGAGGTTGAAATGCTTGTTTGATTGTGAAGTCCGGAGAGTTTCTGAGGTTATCAAATTGGAAAACTAGAGAGTTTATATTATGACCTTACCCCACACCGTCTTGAGAAAAAGGACATGAGAAGGGTCTTTTTAACTCTTGATTTGGGTTTATGACCACGATCTACATTAGTTTTTTTTCTTGGACATTGAAATGTAGGCGCGATAGTAACCATATGCTTGGTGCCGCCATATTTGTCTGAATGCTGAATCTCAGAGTTACTCTGCCCTTAGAGCATGAGATGGCATGAATATTTTTTCCAAGTGCTGCTAAATGGAAGAAAAAAAAGCGGGAGAGAGATTATGACTGGCTAGGATTTTTATACTCAATCTCTCGATATATATTGGACATAGAGCTTTGAGGAACAAGAAAAAGATATAGTGGTGGAAATGTTTTGTAGTCCCGAGCGGTGTTTTTAGCATGGATGGGAGGTTTTACTTAAATACCTAATACATTATGGTTTTTGAGTTTCGATCCGTACTGGAGAGACTGCTCCCAATCGGATATACGTCAGAAGTTGCGTTTTCTCGTTTACCTCATGAGGTTTTGTAAAAAAAAGAATGTTCTTAATGATAATTTAATTATGAATCATAGGGTCACGTGGTGTGCGCAGCCTGTTGGAAAAACTTTGGACCTCCGTATTTCTGAAACCGCCAAAAGGAAAAAATTGAAACATAGCACATGCAGTAATCCTCATAGGGGAGTGTGATTTTTTTTATGAGCAGTATGGGTGTTTCGTTATTGACGTCATAATTGACAAGGAGACCGTACATGTGATCAGTGAAAATTCTTTGAGGGTTATAGAGATAAATGGTCACAGAAAAAAAAATTGATGACCATCAGCGCACGTGATTCAGGCAGGCCTATATTGTTTTTTTCAAAAAACTTCAAAAATCTTCTTCTCTAGGGGCTGAACAGATCGGGGGAACTTAACACGTGATGACTGCTATCCATGGGAACAAAAAGGTTCACACATATGACATCATAGGCCACATGGTTTGGCAGCATATTGGATTACCCTAAAACTATAAAAAATCTTCTCCGAACAGCTGGACAGATGAGGGAAAATCTTCACACAAATGTTCCCCAAGACTTGGGTTTGTACTGTTTGTTCAGGATTAATTGATAGGTTCACATGTTTGGCAGGCCATTATTAGATTGAGGAAAATATTAAATGATTTCTCTGGAACACTTAATCAAATCACGATGAACTTCACAATTATGATCAATAGTGATGAGGAATACATGTTATAAATTTCAACTTGATCGGATCGCGATGTTCTGGCAACAATAATTATTTAGTTTTCCATGATCTGGGTTGTTTTTTAAAAAATTTTTTTGAAGAAAGGCTCACCTTGGCTCAATTAAAAAGGCGACACAGGCACAATAGTTCAGCCGGACCCAGCCGACATTAACTGCAGCCGGCATCAAGACCGACATTAATCGAACCGGGACTCATTAAACTTTTATCAAAAGAAGTTGGAGAAGAAGTGCATCGTTAAAGCCATCTGCAGCCCCTGTGTTAGTTATTTTAATCTTGTGCATATCATTGGACGAAACTTGAACAATTAATTTGTGGGGTGACGAGAATAATTTGAGACATAGATGCTGGATTCGGGGAATTGGAGGAAGATGTATCAACAACTAAGGTATGCTGATGACACCACTCATGTTGGCAGAAAGTATAAGGGCTTGGTGAAACTTGCTGCTGACAGTGAAAAGGAAAGTGAAAAAGCTGGTCTTTATTAAACTTGTAAAACGATTTAAAATCTGTCAACTGAGAAGATTGATGTGTTTCAGATTGGAAAACTACGTGGTGAAAGTTTAGTCTCCTGGGTTCTAGGATTGAAGTGACTGGAGCTGAGGAGGGAAAATTATAGACTGTTTATTGTTGGGGAGGTAGCAGCAATGTCAGGATGAACCAAAAGATCTGGAAAGACATATGATGTAGACAAAATGAAACTAAGAGGAGCAAGCTGGTGATGCTCTGGTATTCCAGTTGAATGTAATGGATTGATTCATGGACAGTGAAAAGGGTAAGGAAGAATTTGAGAGTTTTAAATATGGTGTTGTAGATGAATTTAATTCTATGGCATTGCTTTGAAGAGACACAAAAATAGGTGCTTGAGAAATTAGCCACTGTCATGTACATTCGATAGCATTTCGCTAAAATTGAAAATGCCATATCTTTGGACACGTCATATGGAGAAAACTGAAGTCTGGAGAAGCCACACCATGCTGTGTCGCGTGTTGAGGGAAGATGACTGGGCAGAACTTTTTATGTTGATCGATGGGTATAAGGTGTTGCAACCAAGCTGTTTGCCAGAGGCTCTGAAAGGCAGTGCATGAGAGGGTTTTTGGGAGAAATCTCGATCATGAATGTCACCAAAATCAGTCATGCTTTGATGAACTTGATGACTGGTTGTTGTTCTTGTTCTCCTCGCACTTCCTTTTATAAGGGGTGAGGTTTGATGGCACGACGCTTGCTGTCCTGCCTTGACCATGATAATCACACCTTCCCTGCTATCCTCAGGAACTCCTCACTCTCCATCTCCCCTACTTACAATATCCTCCTCACAAATCTCTCATTCGTCAACTGGGGTCGACTCTTTTCACTCCTTCCTGGCTCCCTCACCTATTCTGCTCTCTTTGCATTCTTCTGATCCCATCCGCACATAATGTCAGCCTATCACAGCCTGCGTCTCACCAATCTCCACGTCAAGCTCATCTGTACACCAATCTCTCCCTCATTCAATCATCCTCCTATCCACCGTCTTCAATCCTGCGACATCAGCCCTCAATGGACAGTTGTTCTCACAACACCTGCAGCTCTCTTGTTGCTCTCTTGTCGAGTGCCACGTCTCAAGACGTAATAGCGCGGCGTTACGACATCAGAACTTCCTTTCAATATCTTGATATATTCTGTCTGCCATTACTCCCTTCCACCTCTTTCCACAATTCGACCTACCTGAATCTCTTCTGCACTCTGCTCAGACTTCCATCCGGTCAATGTTTCTCCCAAATACTCAAACTATTTCTTCGATCTTCCCTCTACCTGATATTCATTTATTTTTCTCTGCTGCCTGAAAACAACACTTCAGTCTTCTCATACTATCTCGCCATGATCCCCAAATGCTCTTCCACTCCATACTTCCTGCCATTCTACCCAATCTCCACAACAACAGCCAGATCATCCGCATACACCAACCTCCCATTCTACCCCTCAAGCTCACTTCCTGCCTACAGCTCCATCACCAATGATAACATGCGTGGGTGAGAGAGTTCTTGTCAAAACGAATGTTCACGCTGAGCTCGTAAACATCCCAGGACCAACCAAACTTTCCTCGTTCCTTGTACATCCTCTGCAACCTAACTTCTGCTTCTGGACTCCATCCATCAGTGTCATGGTTGCAATAATTTTTATTCCAATAGGTATGCGGACAGCGTCTGTATTTGATACACGCCATGTGTAAGTAAGTCCAATTCTCCAAATTCCTCTCAGTGATATTAAACCATGCAACCAATCTAGGATGAGGTTAGCTCATAATATAGGTCACATTGGGCCGTAAGGGTGTCAGTAGCATATCCACGTAAAAGTTGACTATGGAAGGAGAAAATCATGTATGAGCCAATATATGTGTAAACATACACATTACAATCACATATAATGTGATCATGGCTCAAAATCGGACAGGCATGGGACCCATCATTTATGCGTAAAGACTATTAAACACTGTATTAGCTAAAGATATTGCCATTACCTGGAGGTCTAGAAAATCGAAATGGGCAATGTAATGTCAATATTGATGGACTCACTACTTGTAACGTGAGGATCGAAAACTGTGATTGCAAACACAGATAAGAAACGAGAGCTAGGCATTTGTTTGATATTGATGGTGATATATGTCATCGTGCTCACATTGCTGTCCAGAAATTATGTGTGCATTTGATTGCCATGTTGAAGGTTGATGTGTGGTTCTTCACTCGATTCAAATGTCAGCTGACACAGATAAGTTTGCAGACAATCTGTGCCATTCGTGGTGATGGCTATTTCCCACAGGCTGTTGTCAGTGTATGATGTTTGTGTTGATGCATCCGACTCTGATGACTTAACATCTTCTTACACCATTTTCTCTCTAATAGTGATACTGATATGCAAGGACATTGTGGAAGATATTATGCGGATAATGTCAATGAGTAAACAGGATGGCAATTCAGAAGTTGATTTCTCTATCCTTCAAAAGGGATGACATCGATGGAAATAACGGATACTTGAGAAAGTCTCTACCAAGAACCAAAACTTATCTGATCATGCAGCTCTACACAGCAGTACTTCATCACTGAAGAATATGTATCATGTTTCAGTCAAAAGAAAACAAGGTTGACAGCTACATGGTGAGCAGAAACATTTGACGCACAAAGTTTCTTTTGGATCCATCAATCCTCTGAGGTTTTCATGTCAGAAACTGGTTTTACCCTACAGTATCAGAATCAGCAATCATTTCTCCTGGAGAAGTATCTTCAATGGAAGTCAAACAAGGGGCATCTTGTCAAGTACGGCAAGCAAACAGTCACACACTTATGAGAAAACTAAGGAAGCTAACATCTGATGCAGCATCCCCTTGTTGTCAAAATGCATCAACTACTTCTCAAAGCATGTCAGCTCTTGATGAGCAGCATGATTGGTTACAACTTGATCAAGGATAGACATGAATGACTGATATAGAGGTCAGAGCATTCAGATCAATGACAGGTTGCTGGACTTTGCCTGCAAGATGAAAGCTGGACTTGTGGAAAAGCTGGAAGGAAAGGTGGAGATATCCATTTCTCACTTGTGTTGTCAAAGCTACTCTCTGTTTCCATGGCCCATGGTGGTGAGTATCCAACATGGGAACATATTGGATGAACATGCCCACATTGAGAGAGAGCCAAACATTGCCTATGCAACAGTCAGCGTATGATCTATTGTCCTATTCTGTTGAATGTTTTACATTTCTGAGCCAAGTGGGCAAGGTGAACCCTGTCTTGTGAAAAACTTTCATCTGGATATTGCACAAGCAGGCCCTGAAAGAAGTGAAAACTTTGAAAGAAAATAAAAATGCACATCAAGTTGGTGTTGTGGTTTCAACCAAGGTTCCTCTGTTAAAGATGAAGTTCATGAACGATTGTGAAAGAGACAGAGAAGGCTCAAAATTGCACATGAGAGCAGGCTTGTGTCAAAAATCATAAACTGTAGTATTGATATATAAGAGTATGACCAAAGAGACTGTTGAGTTGAAGGATCTTTCGTTCATTCAAATTGCTTGCACTTCTCAACCGTTATGATTGCATTACTTTATTTTATGCTTAATTCCATATCCATCCATGTGGGACCATACTCTGTGCAGAGCGTTTGTGCTGCTAAGCATCTCCTTGACATATTGGACACAATCCTGATGGTCGCCACTCGACCAGGATACCAACACTGGCACTATTTTTCGACCTCAGAAGGATGGCAGGCAGAGTCAACCCACCTGGTATTAATTCAACAGCTGAGAGGGTTTTGAACTCAGGACCATAGGATCCCAAAGCCACCACCTAACATTAAGCCAACACAGGCATATGCCAATTGGAATGTAAATATTTAATGTTGCAGAAACTGTTTGCAGAAGACTTGCTTTGCTTTGTACCCTCATTGTCATTTCTGTGAATTTAACCCTCATCCTACCAACAAGGATCTCTTTTGGACCCCAGGCCTACATTTTGATGTGTATTCTCATATTAGTTGTTTAATTTATGTTTTATGAATTCCTTCACCATTATAATCCGGTAATAAATATATATGATGATTTAAGGTCCCAATTGCTGAACAGAGTTTGTAAGCAAATCTTTCTATTGTCCAAAAGACCCCAGTTGTTTTTTGTTTCTTTTTTTTGCAGATGCAGTATTATTAATTCACGTGGTATTTGTATTGAGCAAGTCCTCTAATTTTTGTGTTTTTTATGCTTTGTTTTTTTACTTTATCACAAAACATATCCATCTAAAATATTTTTGTTTCCTTATGTGATGTGAACTTCGCAGATTGAAGGAATTTAGTGCTTCTGAGTTGGGGTCATAAAGTCCCCATTGGAAGGTTAATTTTAGATTTAGATTTATTTTTCTTTTTCTTATGTTGTTGACGTTAATAATAAACACCATTATATATATATATGTATGTAGTATGTATGTATGTATGTACGTACGACATAATACACAAAAACTGTGAGACTGAAAGCAGGCAAGTTGTACACCGGTTCTCACAACAGATAAGTGGAAATCTTACAGTATGTGCTGAGACTGTTCCATGAAATGATCGAAGACGATCCAGATTACAGAGCTGATTTGTTGTGAAAGGTTCAAGGGAAGGTGGACGAGAATGCACGGTTTGTGGACATGATTGTTTGGTTATGTGAGGCAACATGGATGACAGTGAAAAACATAATTGTGTGTATGGGTCCTCTGAAATCCGAACATCATGTGAGATGCAGCTACCCAGCAGATACATTGGTGAATGTTGTCATTCAGTTGTTTGCGCTATCACATGTGACTAGTAGTGACGGTGGTCAATTGAACATCTGTGATGGTTCACCATGTGCCAGAAATTGCTTCTGCACACACCAAATATCGACCTTTTCTGAGTTGTGTAATGGGTAGTTTTTCTTTTTTTTTAAATGTGTACTCCATACATCTTTTGAAGAGGAGCCTTTAGAATGTGTAAGCATTTTTTGAGACACCTGTATATCAAAAATTCACTTTTATAGCATGAATGATGATGTTGATTGTTTATCCAAGGAGACATCAAAAGCTTTCTGCAGAAAGAGATTCAAATCCGGTTGGGAGGATGGAACTGCGAGGCTGGAAGACGGGCGAAATTTCGAATTCTGTAAGTTACCAATTGGCCATGTAACATTTTATTGTCAACATGCTTATATTTGCTACTCGGCTTTTCTCATATGGTGCAAAGAGCTCAGCTTGGCTATTTGCACCATAATTAAGTTGGTTGTTTCTCTAACTGTTCTAACATTATCTTACACTTCAGGAGTTGGGGTTCGAGGTATTATGATGTGTTTAAAAAATTCCTTGTGCGATGTATCACCTTTTGCTTCTTTCTCCTTACTCCATGCTCACCTACCATCTATTACCTCTTTACTCTTCTCAAATGCTGGTGTTTTACAATCTCACTCTCCTCTCTCACTTTTAATAACATTATGAATTGATAAAGCATAACTAATTTGGCTACCAGCTGTGAAGAGTCAGGAGAAAGGCTTAGAATCTGTAGTGCAAGTTATGTCAGAAATGCACACTTGCATGAATTTTTTATATTCTGACAATCTGCTGTATATTGATGACGACGACGATGTCAAATCCTTTTACGACATTACTCTCTTTTATACAGGGAGTGAGCAAATTATGGCATTCCTCAAATATGTATGCTATCCATTGCTGTCAGTTTATATAAACAACATTCTGTATCTTGTTTGCAATCATGTCTTTTTTTCTTTTTTTTTTTTCTTTTTTGTCGGACTCCTCTCAGCTTTCTTCCTTCAAAAAAACTATTGCTTTCTTTGCAGGTTTCTTCTGACCACTTTAATGTTAATAGAACAGGCAAAACAAAATCGAACAAGAAAAGAGCAATCGGAGATTGCAGAACCGCACCAGACTTGTTTTGTGTGGTGTTTGTGCAGTTTGGTATGGCATTTGTGTACTGGTTTGTTCCGTAATTAATAGAGAGACGTAATTAGAACTGCACTATATAAATGTCTGGCAGTGATTGACTGGTTTAGGCCATTTTCAGAGAAAAAGATATTTGAAGGTTTACAAAAATAATAATAATATGGCTGTCAAATCACGTGACCGCTGACGTCATCAAAAAAATTGGAACATTTTTCTCTCCTAGATAACCCTCAAAAATGTTCATAAGATCGGATCTAGCTTTCTACATATGCATTTATGAGGATCTGTGATGACATAACAAAATCACACTCATTCCCCATGAGGAGTACTTGCTATGCCAAGTTTCAATTTTTTTTCGTTGGTGCGGTTTCAGAGATACAGAGGTTCAATTTTTTCCCATTTTTCCACACACAGCTGCCAATCGCGTGACTTATGACATCAGAATTATCATTAAAACATTCTACATGAGTCGTCGCACCAATGGTGAAAATTTTGTCTCAATCCGACAAGCGGTTGCAGAGAAAAACACGAAAGTTCTGTGCGGACAAAGAAACAGACAAACAACGAACAAACAAGAAGACTACACCGTGCGGAGCACGATACTTGCAAAATCATAAAACAATTTGACCTCAAAAATAATTGGTGGTTGAATTCAATGACCTCCTCTTAAATTTAAGTCAATCGGATGAAAATTGACAATTTTAGAATTTCGGCGATGTCCTCTTGGCCGATGTTGACCTCAAAAATAATTGCTAGTTGAATTCAGTGACCGGAAATATAAATCCTCTTCAAATTTCAAGTCAATGGGATGAAAATTGAGGATTTTAGAAATACCACTCAGTTTGTGACCTTTGGCTGATGGTGACCTTTTGGTCTATATGACCATGTTTTTTTGTATACTTGTCGAGGCTCGTATGAGAGTTAACGCACAGCAAGGGTGGCATGAGACGAGGGGTGGGAGTGGGAAGGACAAAACAGTGGGGAACAGAGACATGAGATCTGTGGAAGGGAGAGGGATGGGGCAGGGAACACAGGGTATACAATATGGACATTACAGGATTTCAGGAAGGAAACAAGTGAAAAAAACCTTAAAAAGATAAAACTTAAAAAATAATTGGCTGGTTGATTTCATGACCTGAATATATAATCCTCTTCAAATTTCAAGTCAATCAGATGAAAATTGAGGATTTTAGAAATACACCTTAGTGTTTAACCTTTGGCCGATGTTGACCTTTTGACCTCAACAAAATAGGCTTCTTCCTTATGACAAATCCACCATGTGGTTAAGTTTCGTGAAGATTGGTTTAAAATTGTGACTCGTAGGCGACAGACAGAAAAAAAATCGACTGACCAATATACTGTAAAAATCTTTGATTTTAAAAAGTAAATAGACCCAAATGCAATACCCTCTCCTTCGGCGAGGGTAACTAGATGGCCACTCGTGTAGAGCGCACAATGCTTCAGCACGCACTGTCTGATCCACGAGAACATGTAGGGCCCAATACATTTTTGAAATATCATTCTATATATCGTTTTTGGCTTTGTAATACTATCATTGACATTTTTGAACATTGTCATATACATATCTTTCAATGGTGAAGAATCACTTCAAAAATATTAAACAATTCTCATATCCAGATCCGGATTCGAACCTTCATCAAAACCGAATCAATTTGTCCTTGCCACACACCCAACTGTCCACTAATTTCATCCGAATCCATCCACAACTTTTTGAAATATCGTGTTGTATATTAGTTTATCCTATCTATCCATGGTGAAAGAATCATTTAAAACTATCAGATCCAGATCCGGATTCAGATCTTTACCAAAATTGAATTAATTTTTTCTTGTCGCACACCTAACGTGTGCACCAAGTTTTGTCCGAATCCGTGACAACTTTTGGAGGTAATCCTGTTCACAGACAGACAGACAGACAGGGGTGAAACATAACCACCTTCACCTTCGGTGGCGGAGGTAATAAAATAAACGAGGTTGAAATGCTTGTTTGATTGTGAAGTCCGGAGAGTTCTGAGGTTATCAAATTGGAAAACTAGAGAGTTTATATTATGACCTTACCCCACACCGTCTTGAGAAAAGGACATGAGAAGGGTCTTTTTAACTCTTGATTTGGGTTTATGACCACGATCTACATTAGTTTTTTTCTTGGACATTGAAATGTAGGCGCGATAGTAACCATATGCTTGGTGCCGCCATATTTGTCTGAATGCTGAATCTCAGAGTTACTCTGCCCTTAGAGCATGAGATGAAATGAATATTTTTTCCAAGTGCTGCTAAATGGAAGCCTTTTGAAAATGCCAACAAGGTGATTGTGTTCTACAGTGCAGTGTTGAAGTACAGTATAATTCAATTGAAATAAAATATCGG
>CM068958.1:42087146-42098579 GCA_035128595.1 Eptatretus atami | reverse complement strand
GGTATGCACTCCACCGAGTACCGTTCTAGTTCTTCATGTTTCTCACTTTGCACTGTAGTTCTGCCTTGACTCTTCAAAGCTAATTGCTTGGTCAATCTTGTGTTCCGGTTTTTGACAGTTTTATTTGCTATCCGTTTTGCATCGAAGAGGTTCCCGATTTCGATATTATTTTTATCAAACCAATCCGCATTTTTTTCATTCACGAATAACTTTTAAGGACGTTTAATAGATGGAGTCGCTGAGCTGCTTCCACTGATGGCCAGCATCACCATCAAACACAATGTTGCTCAACCAACTCTGCAATCTAATTTTCGAACTTAAGTTGGATGTCGACATTCTCTAGTTTGTGCACATGGAGTTTCTTCACAGTTTTTGTTTTTTTTGTCCCTGTTTTGTTTTATCTGGTGTGATCTTTAGTTTGCAAATACTGCAAATGAGGAAGTGATCAGTTGAGAATTATGCCCCTCGCATTGCTTAAGTTGATATCATGTAGTTAATATCATATCTTCTTGTAATAATGCAGTCAAGTAGGTTTTACTTTTTGTCAGGCATTCTACAAAATGTATTGGTGATAGCCAGGCCCTTTTCATTGCAAAATTCAAGCACTCTTTCACCATAAGAGTTGGACTTTGCCAAAAGTACGCAGAATAACCCCAAGTCTTACATTCTGCTCCAGCCCTGGCATTAAGTCTCCCATCAGAAGGAACTTGTTCGAGCATGAAATGATTTCAAGAGGGTATAGCCCATCAGAATAGAATAGGTATTTTGCTTCCTCATTGTTTGTCATGGGTAGGCACATAAACAGAGGTAAGAGTAGCATGTCTATCTTTATCAATTTGGAGTCTGAGGATCATCACAATCTGTCTGAGATTGCAAGAGGGTATAATTTAAGTTTGACAATCATCTTTTTTAAGGAAACATAAATGACACTAATGTCATCTGTGAGGCCCATGACATCTGCCCATTCTCACAACAAAGGGAGTTCCAGTTATTGTAGTCATTGGAAGGAAAGAGATGCTACACCTGTGGAACTTGGGCCAGTACAGATAATTATTAACCTCCGCCATCGAAGATCGGAGGTTACTGTTTTCACCCCTCTGTTGTTACTGCCAAAACGAAGTTTTTGCAAGAATATGTTAGTCACGTCTGTATGTTTTTTTGTGTTGTTGTGTTTGTTGTTTGTTTGTCTGTAATCACGAAAAAAAAATTCTGCAGAGCACAGTTTTCATTGAAATTTTTGTAACTTGCATATCAGAGGCCTATGGAGGTCCCTTTCAGGCATAAATTTTGAAGGTCAAGGTCAAAGGTCAAGGTCACTTTTTCGCAATCAGTGTAACGACGACAAAACCCTCATTTTTTGAGTAATTTTGATCGGATCGTCTTCAAACTTCATGGGAATATATTCATCGGTCTGCGCTCAGCTGATTAATTTTGGTGGCGATTGGCCTTGATCTTCATGTGTTTTTTTGTTGTTGTTGTTTTTTTTTATCTGTAATCACGTATAAATCACTCTGCAGAGCACAGTTTTCATTGGAAATTTTTGTAACTTCGCATATCAGAGGCCTATGGAGGTCCCTTTCAGGCATAAAATTTGAAGGTCAAGGTCAAAGGTCAAGGTCACTGTCGCAAATCAGGGGAATCGACAAACCCTTATTTTTTGAGTAATTTTGATCGGATCGTCTTCAAACTTCATGGGAATATAGGTCATGGTCTGGCGCTCAGCGATTAATTTTTGGTGCGATTGGCCTTGACCTTCATGGTTAACGCCTAAGGTCAAACTATTGACCCCAAGGTCAAATTTTCAAGTTTAGGAACCATATCGTGTAGTACCTCAAATTGAACACCTCGATGAGTGCTTTCTAGATTATCAAGCTTGAGACATTATGACGTGATTTGGTGACGTTATGAGGCAAACGCATATTTTCATGGTTACTCTGTAGAACGATTCTCATCGGAATCTCGTAGGCAGATATTCCTCAAGGAGTTGCTCCTGGTGGATAGCAGCTCTGTTCACCTCAGTGTGACCTTAAAGAAGTCACGTGGTCACCTTTTGGCAAGATACGGATCACCCTACGGGTGACATTGGATTTTATTTGTTTGTTTGTTTGTGAACAGATATTACGGAAAAACTCCTCGACGGATTTCGACGAAACTTGGTGGGGATTAGGTAGGTCCAAGGATCATGCCATTATATTTTGGACTTGGTCCAAAACCAATATGGCCGCTATGGCGGCCATTTGAAAAAATATTTGAATTTTTTTTTTCATTTCTACATGTTTAATTGATTTCCAACCCCCCCCCCCCACAAAAAAAAATTGTTAGAGAAAAAAAAATTTGCAACTTTTTTTTTAAACAAATTTCGATTTTTTTTGTATTTCTACATGTTAAGTGATTCCAACAAAAAACATGCCAAAATTATAATTGCGGCTGATTTTGGAACTTCAGGATATACCCACGTAAAATCAATTTCTGTCTCAAGGAATCTAGTTATGACGAATGATTGATATGTAAAAGTTAAAAGTAAAAGGGAAAGTTGCAAACTATAACTCTGTGAGCACTGTTGACGTAATTGAATGAATAGGATATCAGGTTCACTTGAGTGACTAGCAGTATTGCGGCGGAGGTTTTGCACTCTACCGAGTGCTCCCCTCTAGTTATTATTGCCAAAACGAAGTTTTGCAAGATATGTTAGTCAGTTGTGTGTTTTTTTTTTTGTTTGTTTTTTTGTTTGTCTGTAATCACGAAAAAAAAATTCTGCAGAGCACAGTTTTCATGGAATTTTTGTAACTTCGCATATCAGAGGCCTATAGAGGTCCCTTCAGCGCATAAAATTTTGAAGGTCAAGGTCAAGGTCAAGGTCACTTGTCGCAAATCAGTGTAATCGACAAAACCCTTATTTTTGAGTAATTTTGATCGGATCGTCTTCAAACTTCATGGGAATAGTTCATGGTCTGGCGCTCAGCTGATTAATTTTGGTGGCGATTGGCCTTGACCTTCATGTGTTTTTTTTTTCGTTTGTTTTTTTTTTGTCTGTAATCACGTATAAATACTCTGCAGAGCACAGTTTTCATTGGAAATTTTTGTAACTTCGCATATCAGAGGCCATAGAGGTCCCTTTCAGCGCATAAAATTTTGAAGGTCAAGGTCAAAGGTCAAGGTCACTTTGTCGCAAATCAAGGGAGTCGACGAAACCTTATTTTTTAGTAATTTTGATCAGATCGTCTTCAAACTTCATGGAATATAGTTCATGGTCTGGCGCTCAGCTGATTAATTTTTGGTGGCGATTGGCCTGACATTCATGGTTAGCGCCTAAGTCAAACATTATTGACCCAAGGTCAAATTTTCAAGTTTAGGAACCATATCGTGTAGTACCTCAATTGAACACCTCGATGAGTGCTTTCTAGATATATCAAGCTTGAGACATTATGACGTCATTTGGTGACGTTAGAGGCAAACGCATATTTCATGGTTACTCTGTAGAACGATTCTCATCGGAATCTCTCGTAGGCAGATATTCCTCAAGGAGTCGCTCCTGGTGGATAGCAGCTCTGTTCACCTCAGTGTGACCTTAAAGAAGTCACACGTGGTCACCTTTTGGCAAGATACGGTCACCCTAAGGTGACATTGGTTTATATTATTATTACTTACAGCTATTATTGTAACCCGACGATGGACAAACATGCTAAATCTGTCAGGCATTCACCACATTGATGGGCTGACACTGTCAAAAAACTGCACAGGCAATTGCCCGAAAAAAAAAATTATAGACCCAAGTTATACCCACTCCCTCTGGGAGCGAAATATGTTGTCCCTGAATCACTAACATGATGTTATGTCTTATCGTTTCCACACTCCTCGATACCCCCTTCGCTCCGGCAAAGGTTTTGAAGGAGTTGGAGAGGGAGAATTGTTTGCCATCTGACTTGAGCAAAGACCTTGGGAAAGAAGTTTTGTTTTGTTTTTTAATCACTGTACTGGTTCCTTGCCTCGTGCATGCACCTTTTATGACATGCCACATGTCTCTGCCCCTCTCTTCTATCTTTCACATTTCAGACCATTCTGCGATCTCTCCATCTTCCAAAGCACAACAGCCTGTATTTGCTCACTACTGACTGCCTGGCTTCAACCTCAGGAAGTCATCCAGATAGGTGTGGCCTCTCGTCATAGTCATTTCTTGCAACGTATCCTCACCCAACTACGTCGTACCCTGATTCTCTTCCCCTCAAAGTGGTTTGCAGTGTTTGGCCTTTCCCTGAGATCATCTCCTACCCTTTGCTGGTTATACCTTACGCAGCTGTACCTCAACTGTCACAGTGCATTGTTTTGTTGTTGTTTATCTGTGTGCTTCTTTTTTTTTTCAGTGTGTTTACGATGTGCAGGTTACAGAGAGATTTTTTGCTGGACATCACTAACCTGGAGACGCACAAGGACTACAAGCTGTCCTTCAGGGGCAACAACAGTGTGCAGGATGTAAGTTGAAATGTTTGCTCTTTTCTTTTGTTTATTTTTTATTTCATTTCTCCGTGAATTCGCATTTTGTTCTGTGTGTGTGTTTCATATAATAAGCCCCTCAAAGTGGTTTGCCGTGTCTGGCCTTTCCCTGAGATCATCTCCTACCCTTTGCTGGTTATTTCATATATAATTCCTCTTTCATATATAATATAATATATATTTTCATATATAATAAGCCCATCATAATTTTTTATTTTTTTACCTTGGGGTTCTGGTTAATGCTTAGTTGTATGAAAAATAACAATTTAGGATTTTGACTGATTTCCTTCCCAAGGGTTGGGTGCCTTCTTAAGTCCATGTAAAGCTGATTTATTCTGTTGGTGTTTCTGTGTGTTTCTTTGAACAGCGGTGTTGATGAGTCTTTCACCAAATGCAACTAAAGTTGGAAGTTACATTTTTACTGTATTACCTCATTTTCTGGCTTCAACTTAAAATATTTGTTGACTATAATTGGTAACTAAACAGGGTGAATTTGTGGCAGCACCTCCTTTTAGTCAGGACCATTGTAGCAATCACCATTCCATGGTGTTCATGATCACCATTCCAGTTAAGAGGTGCAATAACTGATACTACCTCATGGGGTGCCTTGCCAATTTAACTTTTGGGGGTTGATGGTGGTTGTGTTCTGTCCATGCTGATTAAGGCTACTCAACAAGAAACACATCAGTGGATCAATTCTTTTTCCAAGGGAGTGGGCTGGCATTGCCAACAAATAGCTTCTGAAGCCTTTGTGGGCTCATAAAACTTTCTGTTCCACTTTTGCCACCAATGTTGATGTCAAATGGATTAATATTTGAGACGTTGTTAAGCAAACTGGGCTATAGCCTATACCTCATCCAGGGCTAAATTTACTGCAGTGGACAAAAGTAATAGTTCAGGCTCAATATATCCTTTGTGCTAATTGCAGTTCTGAACCAATTTGTCTGAAACTGGTACTGATCTTTCTTCCTCAGCATATGAATTGGAACCTGCATATTGCATCCATTTAGCCTGGTGTTGGCGTAGTGGTTAGGGTAGTGGCTTGGGATCCAAAAGGTCCTGAGTTCAAGTCCCGTTGGCCGCTTAAATTAATACACACCAGAAGGTTGACTCAGCTTGTCATCCTTCCGAGGTCGGCGAAGTGAGTACCAGTGTACTGGGCCCGGTGTATACCCCGGTTAGAATAGGTGTACCATATCCCTGTGTCGTAAGAGGCGACCAGGGTTGTGTCAGGAAGGGCATCCGGCGTAAAACCTGTGCCAAATCATTATGTGGATCATAATGGATGATCCGCTGTGGCAACCCCTAACGGGAGCAGCCGAAAGAAGAAGAAGAAGAAGATATTGCATCCATTTCATTTTTCAAAAATCTTGTCATGTGCAATACTACATATATATCCACCGTCTGCAAAAACCCAACTGCTCCTGGACCATGTGTCTTTTGCACCTTAGAAGGTGGTGACTTTTCTGGCATCCCTCAACTTTAATTCTGCAACTGGACTCCAAAGCCATTCACCGACTGTGTATCCTCCGTCGTACAAATTCCTTCCTTGGCACACTGAACTCCTATCCACTTGCAAGGCCTTTATCCTCAACTTCATGGAGTACTGCTCCCCCCTCTGGGCTGGTGCCCCTGCCTCACACTTTGCTCAGCTCGATGCCATGGAAACAAAGGCCTTCAAGATCATTGAAATCTCCTACGTTGAAACTGAGTCCATGGGCAATAACTTCCCATCACAGACAGGTTAGTGGTCTCTCACGTCTTCTGCTACTTCCTTTCTGATCTTGCACCCTCTTTTCTTTCCGTGCTTTGTCTCTCCCAGGTTTTTTTCAGGCCGCATGCAGTCCACCATCAACCCCCTTCTGGTGAAACTCCTAAAATCCAGAATTACTGTTCCCCTCCATTCATTCGTTCCTCTTTTTTTTCTCCACCTGTAGAACCAACATTCACATTCTCTTCAATTTCACCCTTCCCTCCAGGTCTTCAAAACTGCTGTTCACCACCATCTCAGACCATTCCCAATCCAAAACGAAGAACTTTTCTACCTCCTTTCAAATTTCCAGTTTTTCCTTCCTGAGAGTTTGCTTCTGTATCCATCTTATCCACCCTGTGCGACCTCCCATCCCGCTCTTTCCTCCCACTTCCCTTATTTGTACAACTCTTGTTTTGATTACTAGGGGTTCATTATTCCTCCTCTATGTTTACTTTTTATGCCTCCGTTGACGAAGTCGCATTATGTTTTCAGGTTGTCCTTCTGTCCGTATGTACGTCCGTTAATCCGTGATAATTTTCTCTGTTTTCTCTGCAACTGCTTATCTGATGGACACAAAATTTTCACCATGATCGCCAATCCATGAGAAACAAAAAGTTCTCCACCTGTGACGTCATAGTTCACGTGGTTTGGCAGCTATGATTTTTTTTGAAGAATATACCTTTAAAAATCTTCTTCTCCAAAATGGCTTGACAGATCGAGGGGAAACTTCACCCACATGTTCCCTAATCCTTCGGGATACAAGGTTGTTCACGAATAATTAATAGGTCACATGGTCTGGCAGCCATATTGGATTGAACAAAAATCTTAAAAATAAGTATTTCTCTTGAACCACTTCATTAATCGATGTGAAGCTTCACAATTATGATCTAGTAGTCATAAGGAATATATGAACATTTTAAATTTCAATGTGATCAGATGCATGGTCTGGCAGCCAGAATTATTTAATATTTTTAATCTGGGTCCAGTGATTCAAATCAAACTTGGTACAAGTATGTGCCCTTCTAGTTTATTTAGAGGTTTCTTTTTCTTTTTTTTTCCTGATGGTGGGCTAGGATTAACAAAAAAGTATTCCACAACATTATACACAAGGCTTTTTGTACTAATTGGCAACTTAAAAGTTTTAAGTAATATCACAGAAGCAAAATCGAACAAAAAAAAAAAAACGGTATGAAACTTTTGAGTAAACAAGCAGAAGCAGGACTTTGCGTCGGCTTACTGATAACATATACATTACAAAGGTGACTTTGGAGAGTTGACCAATTCTTCTTTTCTTCTCGATGATGAATATATCTCATAATAGACATTTTTATTATAAAAGGAGCAGTGTGTGCATCCGTCCATGCATGCGTCCAAGTTCCTTCCATTGGACAGTTTGCTTCACTCCACCCACTATTTCTATAATAGGGCCACCATGTTGGTGCTTACTGCTATGCGAAGTCAGTCATCTTCAGAGCTGTCATATTCACAATCGCCATGCCCTCCCTATAAGTTTTCGCTTCAGTGTAAGACAATGAAAGCGAAAGTTAAAAGGATTTTGAGCCGATAAGCGTCACAGACCTTGTGAAGATCGGCCTCAGCAATCAAGGCAGCCTTCTGTTTTTTTAAACACTGCACAAATAACTACATGGTATTCTTTCAAGCAGTGCTTTTACTGCGGAGGTGACTCAGGTCCTTGCTATTATTTCCCACTATTTTCTCTTAAAATTGTGAGTTGGACAGGTGGCCATGATGGGTTTCTGTAAAGTCGGTGATAGCATGATGGGGGAGCGGAAAGCATTAAATATTCTGTTTTGATGTGGGAATGCTCGTTTGCTTTTATGGGTGGGAGCAGGGTGAGGAGAAGGGAAGGGGGGAGAAGGGAAGTGAAGAGTGCGGACAAGATTTGAATGGGGGGTGTGCTGAAGACTTTTGGTATGGGGAGGGTGGTTGAGGAGTTGTTAACATTCTCAGAATTACATATGTAAGTTTCTCACAGTAAAGGTATGTGTGTGCATTGGCGCTGTATACGTACTGTCACTGTCACTGTCACTGTCGGTGACGCAATCACCATGCAGTAAATGTGCTCGTGTTTATTTATTCAGTGGTGGTGGTGGTCGTATGCAGCTTAGCTGCCAGGGTAGCTATCATTTCTTGAAGCGCGACTTGTCGCTGATGCAGTGCCCCTCTACCAGTACACACACACTGGAACTGTACTCATTTCGCTGACCTCGGAAGGATGACAGGCTGAGTCAACCCACTGTGTATTAATTCAGTGCCGACGACGGGCTTGAACTCAGGATCCCAGGATCCCAAGCCGCCACCCTAACCACTGAGCCAACACCATGCTTATTTATTCAGTTATCTTCGTTATATTTTTGGAGCTCTGTGGTGTATTGTACCACCAGGTGTGCAAGCATGACTTCATGTTTTGATTGCAGTTCCCTACATGTGGTCCTCTATTGGAGATTTTTCGCTTGTGCCAACAAATGTTCTCAACCAGCCTTGTAAACCCCATTATTTTGTTCTGTGGAAGTCATTGGATTACAGGATCTCGGTGACGTGTTTTTCAAAGCCTGTTGTGTTTCCAGCAATTTCATCATCAGCAAGGTTATAGAATCCATCATCGTGTCAGACATTAAATCCTTCCTCTTCTCCAATGGCCTGATTTCCGATCATAAATTTGGTTTCAGACCAGGTCACTCTACCCTGGATATGCTGCCTCTGCTCTCCCAACAATGGATGGAGGTCCTCAATGCCAGACATGAAATAGATCCAAATCCCGAGACATATCACGTGCTATTTGACACGGTCTGGCACCCTGCCCTGCTCACAAAACTCTTCCTATGGTATCCAAGGCCATCTCCTCTCAGACTTCCTCTCATGTCGCAATCAACGTGTGGCCCTTAATGGAGTTCTTTCATCCCTCTTCCTGTCGAGGCTGGAGGTCCTCAAGGTAGTGTTCTGGCCCTGTTATTTTTCTGGTTTTCATCAATGATCTCTTCGACTCTCTGGAAAATCCTCTTTATTCTCTTGCTGATGACTCCAGCCTTTGCCGTACCATCTGTCATCCCTCAGACCGGCAAGCCGCAGCTTCTTCGCTCTCTGCCAGATCTGGGTAAATCACAAACTGGTCAACGTGGAACATTGTCTTCAATCCGACAGACATCTCACACCTCACTATGCTCGTCCACAAGGACGTTTGGAACCACCCCCCCCCCCCATCCACTTTCCTCCCGACAATCCTCTGAAGAAGTCCTTCTTCTTTCAACTTCTGGGTCTCACTATCTGCCCAGTGAACTTTCCTCGGAAAGCCACATTGTCCAACCTCGCTCCAAAGCCCAGTCGCCGACTGGGAATCCTCCGTCGTGCAAAGTCCATTCCTCGTCCGACCTGAGTCACTGACCAATCAACAAAGCTTTTGTCACAGCCTGATGGGAGTACTGCTCTCACGCTCTGGCTGGTGCTGCCTCGCCTACCCAACCTTTCTCGGCTTCACGCTGTTGGAAACCAAGGCATTTCGGATCATTGGTATCTCCCGCAATGAGCTGAGTCTTTGGCGCCCTCTCTCCTCGCTCACGCAGGTCAGGTCGGTGGTCTTTCTGTCTTCTACCGTCTCCTCTCCGCCTTGCCCCCCCCCCCCCCCCCCCCCCCCCCGCTGTGGTCTGCGATTTGTCCCCACCATATTTCCGCAGGGGCTCAAGGTCCGCCAAAAACCCCTTTCTGGTTAAAACTACCAAAATCACGAATCACTGCTTCGCCTTCACTCTTTCATTCCTCTTTTCCCCGCCTTTGGAATAAACTCCCTCACTCTGTTCAAATTCCATTCTTCCCTCCAGGCCTTCAAGACAGCTGTTCACCACCATCTCTTATCGTCCCCCATCCAAATCCTCAATCTTTTCTACCCCCGTTAATCCACCCCAAACTCACCTCCTTAAAATTCCCTGCTTTTCTTCCTGAAAGTCCCTGTAATGTCCATTTTGTATACCCCGTGTTCCCCACCCCATCCCTCTCCCTTCCACAGATCTCCTAATGTCTCTGTTCTTCACTGTTTTGTCCGTCCCACTCCCGCCCCTCTTGTCTCATGTCCCCCATGATGTGCATTGTGTGTTAGCTCTCATACGAGCCTCGACAAGGTATACAAAAATTTTTTTTAAATGGTTTTGCAGAGTTCCTTCCATTTAATATTTGTATTCTCTTCGTCTCTTTCCATTAACTGTAAGCTTCTCTGTGAGTTCCGTTCAGGATTTTTGTTGCGGTTTTACTTGAATCTTTTCAAATCCTATGTTTAGCTCACCTGGAACGTAGTTACAGAGAGCTTATGGGATGGTGCGTTGTCAGGCCGTCCGTCCACAAATACTTACAAATTCTTCTATGAAACTACACATACGATTTTGATGAAACTTTATCACAACGTTCATCACTGTGCATGTACCAAAGTTTGTTCATGGCATGAAAAAAAATCAGGCCCAAAGAGGGTCTATGGGGGTTGCCCCCCAAAATAGGTATTTGCTTTCTTCTCAGAAACTACACATGCAATTTTGATGAAACTTGACCACAACCTTCATCAACCATGATGCACCAAAGTTTGTTCACGACATAAAAAAAATTGGGGTCTAAAGGGTCTATGCGAGGGAGTTTACTGGGGGTTGCCCCCTCCCCCCTCCCTCCCAAAAAGAAGGTCATTGCTTGTTCTTCTCGGAAACTACACACCAAACAATTCTGATTTAAATTTGACTCAACCTTCATCACCTGTGATGTACCAAAGTTGTTCATGATATTCGAAAATCGCGGCTCCAAGGGGTGTAAGGGCGGTTGCCCCCAAAATATGATTTGCTTTCTTCTCGAAACCACACACAATTTCTATGAAACTCGACCACAACATTAATCACCGTGATGTATCAAAAGTTTTCCATGCCATAATTTTTTGATGTTGAGGGTCTACATTTGGGGGGGAGGGTGGGTTGCCTTCCAAAATAGGTATTTGCTTTCTTCTCAGAAACTACACACACAGTTCCGATGAAACTTCACCACAACCTTCTTCACCCTTGATGTACCAAACTTTGTTCATGACATTAGAAAAATCGAGGTCTACAGGGTTATATGAGGGGTTTCCCTCCAAAATATGCATTTGCTTTCTTCTCAGAAACTACACACACAATTCCGATGAAACTTCACCGCAACCTTCATCA
>CM068958.1:42062732-42087136 GCA_035128595.1 Eptatretus atami | reverse complement strand
CGGCATTAAAAAAAAATCCATAGGTATTTACTTTCTTCTCCATTACATATTTTGTGGGTCATTCATGCATACCAGTGGTTCCTTGGTTATCTTATCCAACCGCGAGCAGGTGAGTGCCCAGGGGTATTGCCCCTATGTTTTTTTCATGACTCCATGTGATGTGGTTCCACAGCCATTGATCGTTACTTTGGATCAAACCATGGGGTTGTCATTTCAGCAGTTGGTACCACACCGAGTATGGGTTAGTCTAATTATCCATTGATACCTGTCAGGTAATGGCAATGGCAATAACAGATGCCATCATTGATGTTGCAAGCATGGGTGTTGCCATGTGGTCTTTTGCTTGTCTGCCAGATGGAAGCGTTGCAAATGGACAATTTTCGGTCGTGCTCTTGAAGAAAAGTCGGAGACCATTGCTGTTTAATATTTTATTCCAACACTATTTTGTCTGATTCCACCACCCCCATGTTTTGTAGTCCTATCTAACTCCTGCGTTGTGACCATGGGTCAGCAGTTTGTTCCTGTTTGCAGTATTGACGATTGGGTTTCCAAGGTCTGAGTATATAACTTATTTGGCATGTTGACACGCTAGTAGGGGAGCAGGCTATTTTTATGGCATCCTTTCACACCCCTTCTCCTGAGTGGCATGAGCAGTGTTATCATGAATAGGGCTGCTCGGTCATCCATGATGCTCCCAAAGATGGTCCTAATCTTCTGAGCGAACAGTGTCCGAGACAGCCTTGAATCTGTGCGCAGGCTATCATCCTGCTGACAAAACCTTCTGATTTGCTTTTCACCCATCACCATACCTCGTAATTGATGATTATGATGATGATGTTGACTATGATTAAGATGGTAGCGGCTGACTATACTGCGCCTGAAAGGATTGAAGTGATATATTTTTCCGTGTGTTGAACAAAAGTCTATCTCGCCTTGATCTTACCAAGCCAAGCCATTTGGTGGAGAGTTGCATGAATTCATTGGCTGTTGAAAAAAATGGCCTCAGTTGCTCACTGGACTAGTGTGACCGTGTGGTTAAATTTTTTAACTTTGTAATAAACCACAATGTACTCCTTTTTTTTTTTGCTTCCTGGTGTTCATCGCAGACATTGATGAGCTGGTCTTTTCCTGTGTTTTGTGTGCAGGTGAAATCTAGCATTGCAGACTTAACAAATATCCCCGTGAGGGATCAGCAGTGGGAAGGCTGGCCTGTCTGTGCACAAGATGACACGGTAAGCCAATGCCGGTGACAAACGTTTGTTGTCATGCCAATAGAAGTCCATATTTTTGAGGCATTTTGATAACTGCCATTGCCATGCTTCTTAAGATGACTTCTGCATTCCACTTTATAAAAGTGATGTAAAAATATATAAATTGCATTGTTGTAGGAATACAAAGACGTTTGTTTTATGTTTATTAATTTACCTGAATTAGATGTGACTATTTTATTCACATACTTATTTTATTAATTATTTAACCTCACTGGTTTTTATGCTTCCGCCGATGAAGTCGCCGGGGGCAATTCAGTCATTCCGTGTCATTTCAGCCGGGGGTTGCGGTGACCCCCTCAGATTTTTCTGAAAAAATTCTCAACGCTACTTAACAATATTAGGAAGGTTTGCCAAGTATAGCTAAAATTTAAGTAGTGTCCGAGATATGGCTACAAACACCCAGGGGTGTTTCAATTCTGCAGTCGCGGACTTTGCAGATTTGTATCTGAGCATTTTTGGAGGGCTCTAAATTCCAGAGTTTTACAAACAGAGTTCTAAAAATTCACACAAATGGTGCCTATTAGTGAGACTTTCAGAATCTGACATCAAAATGTTCTCCTTAAAATACTTTTTGAGATAAGTACTCTCAAAAGTAGTGATTTGTAACATGCAGTCAAAAAATTTGGAGTTTTCAAATTGCTTGCCAACAGTCAGTTTATTCATCATGAAGAATTTGTTGCCTGATTTACATAATCTAGTGACTGGATCATTTACACAAAGAAAACTGAAACCTTTTGGAGCAAAATCTTGGGTGCTATAGTGTCTGAACTTTGCTCCAGACTCAACGACACTGAAATTTACCCCGGGTTTACCCCAAGTGTTCACCATGTTGACAGTTACACAGCTCTTTTAAATTTTTGTCACTTAAAGACACATACATAGGCAAACTGTGGTAGAAAATTCAAGAGTTGTTCTCAATCCCTTCTATTTTTAAACGATTGTTATAAAGGCCCACTATTTTGAAAAAAACATGTTCGATGAAAGATGTAGAATAAAAGCAATAGGTGTGCTTTTGAAGTGGAAGCCATGCCAAACATTCATAAGTTGGCACCACAATGATCAAATTGTTTGTGTTTTTTGGTCAGAACAAGTATGTGGTTACTTTAATTTGGCTCATTTTTTTTAAAGGATATTTTAGTTTAAGGCCGCTGCCAATCTCAACTACAAATTAAGACACATAATGTGATCATAATAATTACCATTATAAATATTCATTTGCATATCTAATTGTTTATATACTTTGTGTACATTGTACGAAAGTCTACATCCATTTGTAAAGCAGGTACAATTTCTGATTCAACTTTTTTTTTTATAATTTCATATCAAAATGTTGACAAATGTACTTGGATCCATTGTACAAAGTGAACAGTGATTAGTTTTATAATTGCCAGATATAATAAAATGTAACAATGAGCATTGGCAGTTACTACAGGGCTGTGTATTAGGTTAAAGCCTAAATAAGATAGAGTTGTGCTTCATGCCTAACTTTGGAAATGATTTTGGTACACTTCTTTAAGCTTTACTAAACTGATTTATATATTGTTAGATTCCACTCAAGTCATACTTCCTTACAATATCTTTATTTTTCTATATGTTTGTTAGTAAAAATTTTATTTTAAAAAAAGTAGCTTTTTGGACTGCAGAATCATGGAGAATTGATGCATTTTTTTTGTAAATTACTTCAAAACTTCAAAGCACACATTTATGATATTTTGCATGAATATAAAGGTTTACACAAGTATTTACTTGTGTAAATTTGATGTTTATGTGCAAACTTAATTCTATGATACGAGATTTATATGTTATAAATATTTATTACTTTTATATCATACAAAATGCACCATTGTACATTGTGCCTTTTTTCATGATTGAGATAAGTGTTAGCATCTCATTTTTAATTGGAAAAATACATTTTTGAGCCAAAGTAAATTAACCACAAAGTTATTCTGACATGAAACACTACTGCATGCTCATTGTGGTGTCAGCTTAGGAATTCTTGACATGGCTTCCACTTCAAAAGCACACCTATTGCTTTTATTCTACATCTTTCATCGAACATGTTTTTTAAAATAGTGGGCCTTTATAAAAATCGTTTAAAAATAGAAGGGATTGAGAACAACTCTTGAATTTTCTACCACAGTTGCCTATGTATGTGTCTTTAAGTGACAAAAATTTAAAAGAGCTGTGTAACTGTCAACATGGTGAATACTTGGGGTAAAACCGGGGTAAATTTCAGTGTCGTTGAGTCTGGAGCAAAGTTCAGACACCTATAGCACCCAAGATTTTGCTCCAAAGGTTTCAGTTTTCTTGTGTAAATGATCCAGTCACGAGATTATGTAAATCAGGCAACAAAATTCTTCCTGATGAATAAACTGACTGTTGGCAGCAATTTGAAAACTCCAATTTTTTTGACTGCATGTTACAAGTCATTACTTTTGAAGTACTTATCTTAAAAAGTATTTTAAGTAGAACATTTTTTATGTCAGATTCTGAAAGCCTCACTAAGAGACACCATTTGTGTGAATTTCAGAACTCTGTTTATAAAACTCTGGAATTTAGAGCCCTCCAAAAATGCTTCAGATACAAATTTGCAACTTGCGACTGCCAGAATTGAAACACCCCTAGGGTGTTTGCAGGGCCATATCTCGGACACTACTTAGAATTTTGAGCTATAACTTGGCAAACCTTCCTCATATATGTTAAGGTAGCTTTGAGAATTTTTTCAGGAAATCTGAGGGGGTCACCGCAGAATTTCATTTTTTTGGCTGATTTGACACGGAATGACCCAATTATGTTTTGTGCCGTCCATCCGTCTGTGCATCCGTATGTTCGTGATAGGTTTTCGTTAGCGCGATAACTTAAGAACAGCTGTGGGGATTTAAGTCAAACTTGGTACAAGTATGCAAAATGATGCAAAGTTGAACTGATTCGATTTTGGAGTCAAAAGGTCAGAGGTCATGTTCGGTAAACATTCTGTTACTGTTCTAACTTGTGAACCAGTGATTGGATTTTAACAAAACTTGATACAAGTATGTGTAATGATGTAAAGACGAACTGATTATATTTCTGCATCAAGAGGTCAGAGGTCATGTCAGGTAAAAATGTGATACTTCAGAACAGCTGAAGAGATTTAAATGAAACTTGGTAGAAGTACTCTAATGATGTAATAATGTGAGCGGCGGCATATAGGTTGATGTCGTGATGTAGAAGAGTGCCGTTCTAGTTTGTTTCAGATCTGGTTCTATCTGGTAGGATAAATCTGTATTTGTGCAGCCAAAGTATATTATATATTGATTGTGATTAAATGTTTGCTTGGAAGCAGATAGACTGCTGCATGTTAAGAGGACATCGATATTGCTACTCAATGTGTACTTGCACGTGGCATCATTATGAGAAAATATTTGGCACAGCTGTCCCAACTTTGGGCTTTCAGAAGACTCCAACAATTATTGTAGGTTCTTTATTTCAAATGTGTGCAGATGATGCTTGAGTCTTGTGGTTTGCGCGAACCCAGCCATAACCTTTCAGTGTCTCGGAAACCTGATGTTAGCGGAAGCCACAACAGGCGCACGGAGGTCAGTGTTTCTGTTTGCTTGGGTGTTGAATTACAATTCCTGTGTACATTATTCGGTGTTTGGTCGACCGATGTTTCATGTTACTTATTGGTGTGTGTGGGTTTTAATCATGAGAAAAATCTATTGATTGAAAACATGCTAAGACTGGGCCCTTTTCCAGTAATTGACATGACTTGACAATTCTTCCACCAAGATTCTTCTTGCTCTTTTCTTGGCTGAAGGGATGGCACTGTCTCTCTATTTTGATCATTTATTTTGACACACATTAATTTCCCATTATAAGCATTATTCATCCCAGAAACGTTTTTGTTGCTATTTGCAAATCTCTTTGCGATCTCTTTAAACGGAGGCTTCCAATGTGTGGAGGATTACCAGGTCACCATTGCAGTAATAGATCACACAAGGATCTATTGAAGCAAGACTTTTCTTTCTGGGATAATTTTTTTTTTCTGTGATGATTGGGAAAAAAATTTCTGGGATGACGAATAATCATTTTTCAAGATCATTGGAATCTCCCGCTTTAAACCGAGTCCATGGGCCTTTTTTTCTGTGATGATTGGGAAAAAAATTTCTGGGATGACGAATAATCATTTTTCAAGATCATTGGAATCTCCCGCTTTAAACCGAGTCCATGGGCCTACCACTTAACCGTAGCAGACAGGTCGGTGGTCTCTCTGTCTTCTACGGCATCCTTTCTGGTCTTACACCCTCTCTGCTCTTTCTGTGCTTTGTCCCTCCCCCTCTACAACCTACCCAGGTCTCTGCAGGGTACACACTGTCCACCATCAACCCCCTTCTGTTGAAACTCCCAAAACCCAGAATCACTGTTCACCTCCACTCATTTGTTCCTCTTCTTCCCCCCTATGGAATCAACTTCCACCTTCTCTTCAATCTCATTATTCCCTCCAGGTCTTCAAGGCAGTTTTTCACCACCATCTCAGATCATCCCCAACCCAAAACCATGATATATTCTTCACCTGTAAACCACCACTCTCTCCTCCCAGCCCCAAGCCGACCTCCTTTCAAATTTCCAGTTTTTTTTTCTTGCTGAGAGTTTGCTTCTGTATCCATATTGTCCACCCCATGCATCCTTTCCTACCCCTCTTTCTTCTCTACATCCCTTATTTGTCCAAGTCTCCCTCTATTTTATCCTTCAATCCTGCTGTTGGTGTTTCTCCCCTTTTTCTACTGTTCCTTTTGTTCTGTTGTATCATGATCCGTTCAGTGTTCTAGCTCTTCCATGAGCCTTGACTTTGTATACCAAAAAACAAGAAGAAGAAGAAAAAAAGACGCTGCTAAACTCGAAGTTCAAAACTTAAAAGAAATCTGGAACTTGCCAAGATTACCAGCGTCCCCAAAAAGTGCAGGCAAGTGGGATAGCCAGATTGACACCCCTTCCAAGGACGGTGCCTCCAGCTGACAATTGATATTTGATCTAGTTCCATCAGCAATTCAACCCAGTACCAGACAAACTTCTTATCAGGAAGCATGCCAATATTTAACTGCTTTGCTTCCTTCAAATGGTAAATTATTCCTTCACCAATTGTGCCGATCATTGATGACTGTTCCTGATAGATACGTTGCTTCGATGAGAAAGTTTGGAACATCTCTTAAGTGAAACAAAAATCCATGGGCTATTATAGCAAGAAAGGATGTCAAGGCAGATGTTATGCCATTTGCAAATGGCATATTTAAGAGAACAGATTACAGGAGTACATGGCAAGGCTTCTTTTGGCATAATTGCCAATATAAGCCTTATTCGGCCACCTGTGGGGCTCATCTGTGGCGCCAATATTATTTACTTACCTGGTTACTTACTTACTGCGGTCACCCTACTTACGATTTTCATACTTGTTTACTTACTTACTGAGACACTGTCTGTACAACTCTCTGAATGGAGGCTTTCTACTTGAAATGAGGATAAATTGACAAACTCTGAAATAAAAACATGGCCAGCTTAATGGAAGTCACTTGCTTTTGGGCAGGGGGTGACCAAACCAAGCCAATGATGCTTTGCCTCCATTGCCTGCCTTGAGAAATAACTTTTGTACATGCTAAATTTTACTATTAAATTGTTCATTGACTGGCTTTTAAAAGATTTGATTCCTATAAAAACTTTGAAGTATGTGTGCAGGATGTGCAGATGGTAAGTGAGGAGGAAAGCGATTTTGATGAGGTTCATTTTGGAATGGACGAGACAGAGAGCGAGATATTTGGAGGTGAAGCTGTGACCCAGCGCAAGTTCCGCCCCATGAGTGAGTCGCTGTTTGATCAGCTTTTCTTTGATATTTCACTGGTGGTTTGGATGAGAACAAGGTCCTTCAGATGTTTTCAGACTTTTACATGGTTTGCACCGTCCTTGAATCCCCTTGAAATTCCTGGAAAAATGAAAAAAAACATTTTCCAGTGGTGGAAAGTCCTGGAAAACTTTTCCAAGTCCTTGAAACTCCTGTAAAATGAAGAAAATTGTGCAAATATAAATAATCTACCAGGTCCCCGGTAAGAACACTTAAGACGGGAAATAAAATTGAATCAAAATATCCACAACTGTACAATAAAGGGTGCCAGGCGACGTCTTTTAAACAATTTAAAGGACACAAGTACCAGTGATCGAAAATGCTTCACTGTGAACAAGTCTCCAGCCCATAGCTGGCTGTGGCACCCAGCGGAGAGGTGAAGCATCCAGCAGGTGAAGAGATAGCGGATAAAGCGAAGTGGCAAGAACGTGTAGGGTGGCCAAGGAGACCAGCGTGTCGCACATGGAGAGTGGAGAACATGTGACTGAGTAGTCTTACGACATGACGTCGGGATCATGCTTGCATTCTGGAAATACTTCCGAAAACTCCAGATTAAGCAGGAAGTCGCTACTTGGTTTGCACACCGCCAATTTTAAAGGGAAAGCAAAGGAGAATTTGAAGACTGTCAAAGCTTTGCTGCTTTAATTCCTTCTGGCTGAAGCGTGTCGACTACCGGGATTGGCTCGTGAAGAAGTCCGTTCACAAAGCCAGGTGCAAGGTCTGTGAGAAGACATTAGATATCAGGCTATATGGGGGAAAGCACACTTCGGAGTCACATGAGAGGCGCTAAGCACCAAAGCATGAGTGTCACGTATGATTACAAATGACCGGTCTATCTCACGTGTTACAGAATTATTTGGCTCCAGCATAGGTATTTACACTTCAGTTGTATTTAGTTTATGTTTATTGTCTGTTCTCCCAAATCTAATGCAAACATTGTTTTACGCAGTAAGCCCTTGTGTTACATGGATTTGGTTTACGGCTTTACGCTGTTTCAACTTTACACACATAATTTCCTGTAAACTGTTCTGTTTTAACATTGATCCAGTCTCGCTTTCACACAATATTTTTTCCGCTCTGTGGGTCAGTTTTCTTCTTCCTTTGCCGTGATGTCGTGCGCACTCAGCGACACTGCTGCGGTGCACGCGGTAACTGAGACACACAGAGCATACTGTACTTACTGTACCTATTTCCACGTCAACACTGCGTTCCGTATTATCGTAATCAATTCCTTTGTTTTCAGTTATTATTGCCCTGAGTGATTGTAAACCGCCATGGCTCCCAAGAGAAAAACTATTGCTCGTGGTAAACTAATTGCAAAAAAAGTCGAGGAAAGTGAAGTCTTTGACACAGAGAGTGGAAGTTTTGGATAAGCTTGGTCGAGGCAAGAGGGTGCCGCGTGCGTCACTGGGCAGACAACACGGTGTTAACGGGTCCAGTATTCACCAAATAAAGAAATGCACAGAAAACATGAGGGGTCGTGAATGTTCTTGTTTTTCACCACGAGCAAGAGTGATATTAAAAGTCTTAGAAAACAACTTTTTGTCTTGGAAAACTCCTGGAAATTTGGTCTTCCATGACTGTGCAAGCCATGTTTTAGACTTTCGAGGAACTGCCTCACATTTCTGAAAGCAGAACTTTTGAAAATGGTAGGGTGAGGATTTTAGAAAATTACACATGGGGAATTTGAAAGACATACTAAGGAATTTGTTGTTGTTGTTGTTGTTCCTATATTTTGCCTTTTTATCCTCTCTGCACCAAGTGCCGGTTGATGTTGAGAATGAGGTGGATGCACTAATGCACTTCATGGCTGAGTTCTCATCTCGGTAAGGTTAACTCCTTCAAATATCACATCATTTAATTACCACTTGGCTTCTCCTTCTCATCCTTATCCCCCTTTCCATCATATCTAAAGTTCACCAACCTCAATTTTGCTTCCATGCTTTTCGGCACACACACTGTTTTACCGATTTCCTATAGATACGGAGAGCAACACCCTGTGTTCTTCATTGGCTCTTTGGAGGATGCCTGTCAGGAAGCTTTCTACTGTCCAGCTCAGGATGTATGTAATTTTCTCATTTTGTTGGATAGCTTGTGCTTCTTCATCTTCCCACCTCGATTTATTTCTTTCCAATCGACTTTGCACACTTTATTACATTTGTTTCTACAAGACTCAGCATAAAATCACATGACCAAGCAGTGCTCTCGGACAAAAATATTCTCCAGTGAATTGCTTGATGACCAATTTATTTTTGTTTTTGACAGGCCCAGCCATAATTGTTCACAATATGATAATCTAAAACCATGTTCTTTATAATCCTATGACTATATGTTGAACTATTTATTGTGGGGCTTGCAACATATAAGCGACATTTAGTGCCAACGGTGCCACAAATGGCAGAGCCTGCACTACCTATTTCTAGAGAAAGAGGTGGACCTATACCACTTACTTCTAGACAACTGCATGGAGAAAATATTTGTGGTCCTACTCACTGTTTGTGATCTGAATGGTAATGGATGTAACAGTTGAATATGCACATTTCATTGCTATCAACGCAGAAACAAAAGTCCTGCATTGGTACGTGCACAAAAAAGAGAACCAGCACATTATTTGCTTGAAATCATTGCCATTCCTTATTTATAAAACAATCGTGATTTAGACGTCTGATTGTGTGAAGTGATACGAGTTCTCAACTTAGCCGTAAATAATCCTTTGGAACCACTGAGTTGCAATTCATATTGTTACGACTGTCGCGTCGGCCAATTGGCCCAGACGCATCGAGCCTTGTTGAGGGCCTTAATCGCACCTTTACCCTTGCTCAATTTGGTTCTTCCGAGGTCGTTTGAGCGACACGTCGGATTCCTCCTCCCACCGAGCCACTTAGAATGATGACTTAGAGCGATTTCATCACACTCGATGGGGGACTGGTCTGAACTTCTACGCCAATAGTCCTGCGAAATCTGTCCTTTATAGGACTGACTTGCACAATACCGATAGGGTCACACACACACACACACACACACACACACACACACACACACACACACACTACATTTTTTACGTTGAGTAAACTTACACATGCAATTCTGACAACTCTTCAACAAAAAAGCCTCAGCCTCCCCCTTTCCAAAGCTGTCCCATCTTTCCTCTCACCCTCCTCCTGCTCATAAAAGCAAATGGGCATTCCCACGTCGAAACTGCGGAATATGTAACACTTTCTGGTCTCCTATCATGCTATCACCGACTTCACAAAAAGCTGTTGCAATTTTAAGAGAAAATAGTCGCAAGTAATAGCAAACCTCCATAACCTCCACAATAAAAGCACTCCTTGAGAGGAAGGGTTCTATATGGTAAATTCGAAAATTCTAAAGTTGTAAATAATTCTAAAGAGTAAAATATAGAAAGTGTGAGCAGTCAGGTGAACTGTCCAACTAATGGGTGGAACTTGCACGCACGAATGCCCACATTGCTCCTTTTATATATAGATATACCTTTCGGTTGTATGATCATGCTAACATGAAAAACTGAAACAAGACCCAGTTCATTCATGTGTATATTTAAGAAATGGGGGCAGGGAGAAGAGGAAACATGCAAAGGTACTTTATATACAAACCTATTCACAATTCCGAAATATGAGCCCCGGGTTTCTTATGGACGGAAGAGCCTTAGGTAAATTAATCCTAATAGTACCCTCAAGCGCACCATAGTAGATGGACAGGACAGAAATACCAGTTATTGTCCGTACAGACACCATGAGGTTCTGTTCAGTCACAGCTCCGCAGCCTGGCCACAGAGACCCAGCGCACACCAGTTCCTGCAGCCCGGCTGTCACCGCTGCACGCACTGGGCCCAACTCCCACCGGAACGTGATGTGACCTCTCCCGGACTTGAGAATCTGGATTAGGACACACCTCTCTCAGACTCTGGCAACCGGATTGTGAACACCTCTCCTGGACTCTGGCAACCGGACGAGGAACACTTCTCCCAGACTCTGGCAACCTGACAGGGAACACATCTATCCGGATTCTGGCAATCTGACTTCTTCATCTTTGTTTGTGTGCAGCACAAGGCTGCGCTGTGGGGTAGCATCATTGGCTGATGGTGTGGCTGTGCTGCTGATGCAGTACCCTCTGGTTAGGGCAGAAATTTGGAATTTGGCCATGGTGCCGGCGATAGCTGGCTGACTGTTCGCAAAGGACACTGTGGGATATTTAATGTCCACCAAATAATGCTGGCAGACAGGATGCCCAGGTTATCATCCATCCGATGGATGGCACACACATTGAATCACCTTGCCTGTGAAACACGGGGATGACAGTTTATAGCTGGGTCAGGATTCAAACCCAGGCTAGAAAGCTTAGAGCTGAGTGTATGTACCTCCAAGCCTGCCTTGCAACTGGACTGAGAACACCTCTCCCAGCAGGCACGGTCGTTTTATGGCCACCCAGGAAGCCACGCCTTGGAACGTCGCCCTACCTTGTCTGCCATGCACCGATTGGTCGTTTGGCCGCCACTCAAGGTGAAATCCCGCCCCTGAGCTTCAGAGCCCATCCTGATCATTTGAGAACTGGTGCTTTGGTCTGCCCGCAGGGCTTGAAAACATTCTTTACGAGAAGTGCACGCTTCAACGTTACGACGTTGCCAGATCTGCCTCCGCCCATATTATTTCATCATTATACATACTTGTACCAGGTTTGATTTAAATCCCTGAACCCAGATTCAAGATATTAAATAATTCTGGCTGCCAGACCATGCATCCGATGAAGTTGAAATTTGAAACGTATTGTCGTGTCCTCCCGGTTAAGACCGACCTGGACGGATAGTCGAACGATTTTCCTTGGAGGCGAACAGCCGAGTTCTTTGGAGATTCATGCGTGCGCAGGACAGGATGGTGTCAAGGACGTGTAGCAGACGGAGACACACGGACAGAGGACAACAATTTATACTCGACCCCACAACAAATAGACAGACACAAGCAATCTTTAATAAATAGTGGTTTGATGGACATAAATCAAGTATTCATAATAGGGATAAATAAAATGTGATAACAAAACATGAGGTAATTTACAGCCTAAAGTCGAGGCGCCAAAATACACAGTTACAAAAACAGACAAGGGGAATGATAAAACAAAATAAAAATTCCTCTCTTTATTCCGACACTGAGCTTTTTCCAGAGATTATTCTTTTTGGATCTGGCGTCGTCAAAACCCGTCTAGTCACTGCGCGGGAAACCACACAACATGGCGCCAAGCCGCTCTCTTAGTGTAGTAGATAGTAGAAAAATCGTGCAAATTATGATACAAGCATCAAATTTGGCATTTCTGTTCTGCAGGGCTTTCTGATCAAATCTGCCTGATTGGCCATTTGAAAATCCAAATTTTGAAAAATTTGAAAAATAAAAAAACTTCAAAAAAATTTGAAGTCACAGCTGGCTGAAATTCTTGAAGCGCAAGTGAACATCCCAGACAGAGAACCAAGGGGAGATGCAGTCATCATTGATGGCTCAGCACTTATCAATGCCCTACCTCCACGCACTTCAAAGATATTTGATGACTATGCTAAAGAAGACATCATCCCAAAGGTGGAATCCTATGGTGCCAGGTACGAGAGGGTGGACGTAGTGTTTGATGTGTACAAGAAGTCAAGTCTGAAGTCCGAGGCAAGGTCGAAAAGGGGGCAAGGAATCAGAAGAAGTGACAGGAACCAGTAAGACCCCAAGTAACTGGAGAAGCTTTCTTCGAGATGACAGCAACAAGACTGAGCTGTTTCACTTCCTTGCGGAAAAGATGTGTGAAGCACAGACGACAAGCACAGTCATTGTCACAAAAGGAGAAGATGCCATTAACAACACAAGGAAGTCACTGGATGCTGTGTCTCCATGTTGTCATGAAGAAGCTGACACTCGAATATTTGTACACGCCAGGGATGCAACGACGGATGGTAGCAAGTCCATTACCATTAAGGCTAATGACACGGACGATCAAATATCTGTACTGCCATCCTTACAGGAACTAGGTCTTGAGAACATGTGGATTGCCTTTGGCCAAGGAGCCAAGGTGCGATGGATTCCAGTCCATGAGGTAGTTTCTGCAATAGGGCCTGAGAAAGCTAGAGGGATCCCATACTTCCATGCGTTCACTGGATGTGACGTCATGTCTGCCTTCCGCGGTAAAGGGAAGAAAACTGCTAGCAGACTTGGAACGTCTTTGATGATGTTTCTAAACATTCACCAATCTCAGCAGCATCCAACATTGATTCGTGATCTTGACTTTTTTGAAGTTTTTTTTTTTCTTCAAATTTTTCAAAATTTGGATTTTCAAATGGCCAATCAGGCAGATTTGATTAGAATCCCCTGGAGAACAAATGTGCCAAATTTGATGCTTGTATCATCATTTGCACGATTCCTCTAAAAAATTGCTGTTATCTGCCCCACTATCTGGGTGGGAAATGTGCATGAGGTATTTGTGTGGCGGTATTCAATGCCAGGGCTCAGAAACCGCTGTGCAGCTTATTTTCATGAGCGAATATGCTGACTGTTCCTCTCTTGCACCAGGTTCATTCACCACGATCACCCTGCTTCCTCCTCGCCCATAAGACGAGACGATTTTTTGAGGCCCCGTGATAAGGCCACGAGGCATGCTCTTCTTCCCTCCTCAGAAACGTATACGCTTCATGGCTCAGTCGAACAGTCAATGTCAAAAGTTTTGCTCCAGCACGCGGGCAAATTTACCTCGGCACGAATATGAGAATTGTGCAGCCTTCTTCACTGTGCCGAGGGAAAGCCAGCGAGCTAGATCCTTTTGCCTCCAATCGTGTACCTCTCACAACTCTCTTCTCGTCTCTGATCCTTTCAACGTCGGGTCAGGTCAGGTATGAGAGCATTCACCGGAGCAGCACGTCGCTGCGCCCACTTTCCGCCGGTACTCCAGGGGCCTCCGTCTGGCCATCCCCCAGGCAGATGCCTGGCCCATGCCCATCTCATTGAGATGCCGATCAACCTTCTGCAACCACGAGGCACGTGGTCGGCCCATTGGCCTCCTCCACTCATGTGACTCCCTCACTGAGAGTCTGTTGAGCAGGATCAGCGCCAGGAAAACGAGCCACATGTCCATACAGCCGCAGCTGATGCTCACAGACTATGCAGGTAACAAATCTCATTTGAGTCTCTCTCAGCAACCGCTCGTCAGACACAAAGTCTGACCGGCGATAGCCAAGGATTCTCCGAAGAGACCTGATACCAAAGGAATCAAGTCTCCATCTCAGATCCCTGGTCAGAGTCCAAGTCTCACATCCGTAGAGCAACACTGGAAGCACCAATAACCTGAAGGCTCAGACTTTCATCCTTCTGCACAGGTACCGACAGCGACACACCTCATGATCCAGTGAATCCATGACTCCCCAGGCCCGACCCAGACGTCTTTTACCCTCTGGCTCACAGCCACAATATTTGATAGCTCGTTTTTGTATGCATGCAAATTATACGAATAACCTTCCTGTTTTTTAAAGAAAATTGTTTGATTTTCTTTTCTTTATGTTTTTTTTTTCCTGTTCGTTTGGTTTAATTATACATTTATAAGCAGTCTTTTGCCCTTGGGTCAATTTTCGGTCAATCTACACAAACATTTTCTGGTGTTTATTTGTGTGTTTGTGCATTTGTTTGTGCTTTTGTACGTTATTATTTCACGGCCGAAGGCTAATAATTCCATAGCTTTTCATTGATTAACATTCCCCAAAACCACTGCCGAGAGCAGCTAACGTAGCCAGATAGCGCTGAGTTCTCCACCCACTCCTTTCCCCGGGCAGTGCTGGGTGTGAATTGTGCCGGCTGGGGCAGTGCCGGGCAGCCCCTGATAGTAGGAAATAAAAGGAAATGACACAGCAGGTGTGAATTGTACTTCTTCAAACTGCTAAGCATTATGTTGCTGGGGATTTCAGCCACTCATCTGCAGGAGGATTCTTTTGACATATGTTTCCAAAGGATATGGGACTTGATTAATTAGTAGGTATGCCTTGGACAGCAAATTGAAAAATATAATTGTTCTATTTTGCCATTTTTCAGTTAACCAATGAGTGCTTTGACATAGACTTTAACCTTATGGCATTCTTTAGCTGATGGCGAGGCCTAGAAGTTCATGAAACTGAACCTCTTCCAAGGAATGACAAAGGAAATATAGACATAAACAGAGACATTTGAAGGATATTTTCATGAAACAGAATTCAAAAAGAACCACAAAGCTTTTCGTTGTGCACTCCTCAGGTGAAAATCACTCTTATCTGCCAAAACGAAGATAAGATTTTCCAGGAGAGGTCGTTTATGTAGATGAGGAATAAGACTGTGCCCAAAACACTGCCTAGGGGAACTCCAGCCTCTATTAGAAGGGAGAAGAAGGTTCCATTGACGGCAACACACTGCTGCATGAGTGGAGGAAGTAAGAAATCCAGGAATGAGGGCAGACTCCTCGCCACAGGCAAAGAGCTTGGCAAGAGGTCTCATCAGACACTCAAAGAACCTTTATGTGGTTTTAAGTGTATGAGGTTTATTCACATATCCTGAAATATGTGCACGTAACCAGTTATTACCTCTGCCACCAAAGGTGAAGGGGGTTATGTGGTTTTCTCCTCTTTGTCTGTTTGTCTGTCTTGGTGTCTGTGTGCAGGGTATCTCAAAAAGTTGTGGACGGATCCAGATGAAATTTGGTGGGCAGGTTAGGTGTGTGTCAAGGACGAAATGATTAGATTTTGGTGAAAATCCAGATCCAGGTCCGACTACTAGAATTTTTAAAGTGATTCTTCACCATTGAGACATAGGGCCAAAAACGATATTTAGCACGATATTTCAAAAATGTATTGGGCCAGATATGTTCTTGTGGATCAGGCATTGCATGGCGGAGGTCTGTGCTCTTCCGAGTGCCCTTCTAGTTGTCTATGTTACCTGGCATTTTTTTGTAAATTTTTCAATTAGAATTGATAACAAAATACATCACTATACTATGACCCCAAAAGCTCTTTTTCATGATTCAAACGACCTCTTAAGGATGGCGTAACACATAATATATGAAGAAAAATAAAATAAAATCTGTCATTACGTACGTGCAGTGCCAATAGAAAGTGTACACCCCCGATCAAAATTTTCATCTTTTGTTACCTTATAGCCTGGAATTAAATTGCATTAAATCAGACTTTTTATCTCCCGCCGCGTGGCGGAAGGGGGATATTGTTGTCACCCAGGTCGTCCGGCTGTCCGTCCGTCCGGGCGTCAACATTTATAGCTGTGAGTGCGATAACTCATAAACTGTTCGCCATATCGATTTGAAATTTGAGTCACACATGTACCACCTGAAAAGGAAGAACCCTATTGATTTTGGGCGTGGCCGGATCCAACATGGCCGACTGGGGCGGCCATCTTGAAAAAAATGTTTTTTGTAATAAATGGAAAACCGCTTATCTGATTTCAATTATTTTTGGTTACTACGTTCCTCACCCCTGGGGAACTTTTTCGAGATGATGACCAAATGGTGTCTTGTTTCCAATTCACCTCCCTCATTATCTGGAATATGTATGACCTTTTTCATTCAATGGCGGGGGATTCCCCATCTCTAATGGTATATTTCCAGCTTTATTTACATATCGTAACCCACAACTTCCAAGTGAAAAACAAATTCCATAAATTTCAGAAAATTAATTAAAAATACAAAACTAAAATATCTTGGTTGAACAAGTGTCCACTCCCCTGAGTTAATACTTAGTTGAAGCACCTTTGACAGCAATTACAGCTGTGAGTCTGTTGGGATAGGTCTCCACCAACCTTGTACACCTTTATTTGGCAATATTTACCCATTTTTCTGGAACAAAACTGTTCAAGTTCAGTCAAGCTCCGTGTGGAGCGTTCATGGACAGCAATCTTCAAGTCATGCCACAGATTTTCGATTGGATTTAGGTCGGGGCTCTGACTGGCCCACTCAAGGACATTTATCTTTTTGTTCCTTAGCTACTCCAGTGTAGCTTTTGCTGTGTGCTTCCGGTCATTATTATGCTGAAATGTGAACTTCCGTCCCAATTTCAGCTTTCTTGCAGAGGGCAGGTTTTCTTCTCGGAATTTTCTGTATTTTGCTCCATCCATTTTCCCTTCCATCCTGACAAGTGCCACAGTCCCTGCTGATGAGAAACATCCCCATTTTTGTCCTAAATTCATAACATGATGCTGACACCATCATGCTTCACAATAGGGATGGTGTTATTTGGGTGATATTCTGAGTTGGGTTTGCGCCAAACGTAACGTTTTGAATTTAGGACATAAAGTTCCATCTTGGTTTGTCAGACCACAGAACTTTTTGCCAGATGGTTCAGAATCTCTGGAGTGGTTTTTTTCAAACCTCAAACGGGACTCAAGGTGGGCTTTTTTGAGTAATGGCTTCCTTCTTTCCACCCTATCGTACAGGCCAGACTTGTGAAGTGCTTGGGATATTGATGTCACATGCACACAGTGGCTAGTCTTTGCCATAAATTCCTGAAGCTCTTTCAAAGTTGCCATTGGCCTCTCTGATCAGTCTCCTTTTTGGTCATCCAGTTTGGAGGGACGGCCTGATCTTGACAGGGTCTTGGTGGTACCATTCGCCTTCCACTTCTTAATGATTGTCTTGACTGTGCTCCAAGGGATATTCAAGGCCTTTGAAATATTTTTATTCCCATCCCCTGATCAGTGCCTTTCCACAACTTCATCCCGGTTGTCTTTTGAAAGGTCCTTTGTGCTCATGGTTGAGTCTTTGCTGTGAAATGCACCACCCAGCAGAGGAAACCTACAGGAACAGCTGGTTTTATTCTGAAATAATCAGAATCACTACAATTTAACACAAGTGGAGGCTGATTCACTTGGTTTGTTATTTTCAAGGTGATTGGTTACACCAGAGCTAATTTACAATTGCTATTATAAGGGGGGTGGACACTTCTCTCACCAAGGTATTCTAGTTTTGTATTTTTAATTAATTTTCTGAATTTTGTCGAATTTGTTTTTCACTTGGAAGTTGTGGGTTATGATGTGTCCATAAAGGTGGAAAAAGTCTGATTTAATGCAATTTAATTCCAGGCTACAAGGCAACAATAATAAGTGTGACCCCCTTTTTCCCTTGAGAACTTCCTTAATCCTATTTGGCATTGATTCAATAAATTTATGGATTATGCTTGACTCACCTTTTCTCCAATATTTTTTAATGCACTCCAAAGCATAATCAGACTGCTCACGTAAGTTGAGCTTTCTCTCAAATGTACTGACCCTTCATTTATTCTGTTAAGGCAAAGTTTCAGTCAATTGTAACTATAATAAATGAAAGAATATAAATAAATATCTTCAATATCAGGAAAAATTGCTGTTTGATTTCGTGGCATGACAAAGTTTGGCGTTGAATTAAGTGGACTCAGGTGTGTGTGTGTGTGTGTGTGTGTGAGAATAATCTTGAGTAGTCAATTAATATTGGAGTATTATTGTTCCAAAGCTTTCTCCCATGTCATTGTGGAATTGCTTATTAGTTTACTTTAAAGTCATTAAATCCCTCATTATGTTCTTTATTTTTAATAGACATTGTAAAAGTTGGCGATTTATTTCTATATGTCTGCAGAGGAAACTTCTGGCGGTGTATCTGCACCATGACAGCAGCATCCTTGCTCACGTGTTCTGCTCTCAGCTTCTCTGTGCAGAGTCGGTCATTGCATTCCTTTCTCAGAGCTGTATTTCCTGGGCTTGGGACGTCACCAACGAATCCAGCCGAGCTCGGTCTTGTTTTGCAGACTCACCAGTGCTAAATACCTCACCTTCAAATGCTGTGATATCTTTTTGCAACAGTTGTACTATGCCCAATCATCATGTGCTCTCTTCCCTCTTCCCTGCTCGCCCATCCTTTTCAGGCTCCTGAGCCTTTGCTCACGTCACTTTGGCTCGGGTGCTGCACAGACCCTCCGTGCATACTCCCCTGAACAGTTTCCACTGCTGCTGCTAATTTCGGGCAAGAGGAATGCTAACGAGGTCATCTCTGTCACTACAGGTCAGAGCTTCCTCACCACATGTGACACACAGTGGTGGTTCCATAACAACCATAATAAAAGGTTTCCTTAATATCAAAAGAAAAACAAAAGCAGGATGTAATTTGAGCTTGGGGAACATGTAATTTGTTTGTTTGCTTAAAACTTGTTTTCACTGTTCATGAAAAATTTGGGGTTTTAGTTATTCATTTATGTTTTTTATCTTTTTAAATATCCCAGTCGTGGGGGCTGGCAGGATAGCCTGGAGGTATGCATACTCGCCTTTGAGCGACCCATCTATAAACTGTCATCTTGGTGCTGAACAGGCAGAGCGAGTCATCAGTGTGTGTGCCGTCCCTCAGATGGACATTAAACTGGGTGTCCTGTCTGCCAGCATTAGTTGGTGGACGTTAAGGATCCCACGGTATCCTTCACGAAAGGTAGGCGAGCTATCGTCTGCACTCTGATCAAATTCCAAATTCCTGCTCTCACCCTTTTAGTTGAGTGTCAGGCCGAACTAGCCGGTCCGTGAGAGGCGTGTGCCAAAACCACGTTAACAAAAACTACAAAACCCTTTGTCCGTTCGAGACTAGCAATGTTTTTTTCTTGTGTTTCGGTGCCCATTTGTGTCGCTAATCAAACGTGGTATGCTGACAAGAATATTCTCCCTGCCATGACCTCCTTAGGAAACACAACTCTTGACGAGCTGATGATGAGGTTGATGCACGCGATGGACATATTCACAGAACAGCAACAACAGGATATACATGATGAGGTTCTCTTTTTTACAATCTTCTTTTTACAAACAAACATTTTTTTGCAATGTCACACAAGCTATCACATTCTTTCCCTTTGTCATACCTTTTGTTTGGTGTCATAGGTCCATTGCAATGTGCTGTGCATGCCTTTCTTTGTTTGAGATTTTATATACCTGTACAGGGCATCTCAACGTAAGCAATTTATGTCTCTGTGAATGTTTTGGTAAAGGGAGAATACTCGCACTATAATGGTGTATGATCGTGATTTTGCATGCATGTATTATTGTGTGCGTCACATGTGTCAACTCTCCTGCATTGAGTGGGATACTTATGCAACAAGCTCTTCTCTCCTTTTCCCGCACCACATGTGCAAATATAAGTGCTGTTGATCTGATTGAAGGGTGGCTTGATTTTTGCATTGACACCACGTTGATTTTGAAATGCTTTGAATGAGCCAACAGTGTTTAGCACTTTGGGATTCGTGACGTTAAACGTGTGCCTCAGTTGTTGTATAGTCCTGGACAGTTCTCTCGAACAAGAGTTAGACAAAGAGAGAGAGAAAGAAGAGACAAGAGGAAATGGGCTGGTCTATGGGGACCGATCAGCACACTGATCGTGACCGCACTGCCCTGATGAATCCGGGCAGCAGGGAAGAATGGGGAAGGTTTGGCTCCTGACTTGCGTCGGGAGTGGTACAGCCACCGTGAAGAGTCATCCCCGATAGGTGACTCAATTGAGTATTTGAGTCACGAGGAAGGCGTTTACAAACTTTAAATAACTTTGTTGGAATAAAATATTGAAATCAAAAAGGAAATAAAATTATTTTTCCAACTCCATATTTGGCTTCATGACTTCCTCGACTCTCATAGCCAGCATGTGGCTCTAAATTGTATCCTTTCATCTCCTCTCCCTGTTAAGGCTGGAGTGCCTCCAAGGCAGTGTTCTGGCTCCAGTCTTATTCATGATCTTCATCAATGATCTCTATTACTCTGGAAAATCCTCTTTATTTATTTGCTGATGACTCCACCCCCTGCCATGACATCCCTAATCCTTCAGACAGGTAGGCTGCAGCCTCCTCACTCTCTGCAGATCTGGGTAGAATCACAAGCTGGTCCAACACGTGGAACATGTCTTTCAATCCTGACAAATCTCACTATCTCTCTCCGAAAGGACTGTATGGCAAACCCTCCAATCTACTTTCTTTAAAATCCTCTTGAGGAAGTTCAGTCATTCAAACTCCTGGTCTCACTGTCAGCCATGATCTTTTTTGGGCAAACGACATATCGAAGTTGGCCTCCAAAGCCAGCCACCGACTGGACACCCTCCATCATACAAAGTCCTTCCTTGGCACACCTGAACTCCTATCCAGCTATAAGGCCTTCATCCGCAGCTTAATGGAGTACTGCTCTCCCCTCCGGGGTGGCTCCTCTGCCTCACTTTGCTCAGCTTGATGCCATGGAAACCAAGGCCTTCAAGATCATTGGAATCTCACACGATGAAGCTGAGTCTATGGGTCTATCACTTTGCCATTGCAGACAGGTAGGTGGTGTCTCTGTCTTCTCCTGCCTCCTTTCTGGGCTTGTACCCTATGCTCCTTCCGTGATTTGTCCCCTCCAGGTTTCTGTGAATGCTTGGTGTTGGCTTAATGGTTAGGGTGGCGGGCTTGGGATCCCAGGGTCCCGAGTTCAAATCCCGCTTGCCTTTTGATTTAATACCAGGTGGGGTTGACAGCCTGTCATCCTTCCGAGGTCGGCAAAATGAGTACCAGCTTGCTGGGATGATTGAGCCATTCGAGTTTCCTGCGTTGGAGTGGCGACCCATCCAGAATTGTGCCCAATAGCCCAGGAGACTGCTTTGGCAGCACCGATGCTCTGTACAGATTATGGTCCCAAGGGATGGATGGATGGTTTCTTCAGGGCACAATGGTCAACCTTCAACCCCCTTCTGGTTACACCACCCAAATCCAGGATCATTTTTCACGTCCACTCATTCGTTCCTCTTTTTTCCCGCCTGTGCAACCAACTTCCACATTCTACTCGATCTCATATTTCCCTCCAGGTCTTCAAGCCAGCTGTTCACGATCATCTCAGATTGTCCCCAATCCAAAACCATGATCTTTTCTACCCTCGCTAACTCACCGCAATCCCTCCTCCTTCAAAATTTCCAGTTTTCCCTCCTGAGAGTTTCCTTCTTGTATCCATTTTGTCCACCCTATGCATCCTCTCCTGCCCTCCATTCCTCACCACACCCATTTTTGTCCAAGTCTGCCTCTATATTGGCCTTTAACTCTGCTGTTGGTGTTTACCCCCTCTCTCTACTGTTCCTTTTGTCCTGGTGTGTCTCGATCCGTTTAGTGTACTAATTCTAGCTCTTCTACGAGCCTCGACTATGTATACAAAAAAAGGCCTTCAGCTTTGTCCTTAGTATGTGGTCCGACACACTCATTTCAACCAAACCACTCATGCTCGGTAGTTTGCTACCTCTTCTCAGCAATGCTTTCAAGAAGCAACGTATTGAGCATTGAGATTGATTGAGACAAGCATGAGCTAACATGCATTTCTTTTCTTTCGAGAACATTCATACATATATTTGTAGCAATATTATTGACGATTTCTGCACTCGATCATTGTCTTTCACGTAAAAGGAAATAAAACAATGCACTTCGAGATACTTGACATCACTTTTGAAAGTAATGGCTTTCCACCAATCACTTGTACCAGTATTATAACCAGTGCAAGTTTAATGTATGTTCTTCAGTCTTGCATAAACACACACACTACAACTTTGTTTGCCACAATTATTTGCTTAAAGATGAAAAATTATTACAATTTTACTTGTCAAACTTACATCAGCCTCATCAGCCAAAATTACAACAAAGTAGAGGATGGTGGTGTTGTACGTAGATTTAATTACGACTTATAATATTAGTAACATTCATGAATAATTAATGTCATTATTAGTATAAAACAGTTTTTAGGTCAGTTCGCTGACCTAATATAACCGTTCGATATCCTCAGATCCGTCTGTTCATCCGTCTGTCAACAATTTTTATTTTTCTATCTCCTCCTCGACGTCTCGGCCGATTGAGTTCTAACTTTACACGATGATTATACTAGTTGCTCTCTATAGATCGTCTGACCCCTTTTTCACATTTTCGTCTCGGGGTCAAGGTTACAGGGTCATCAAGTGCAAAATAACCGATTGGTCGAATGGCCTATAAGGAAGCATCGGACAGCTATAATGCATAATGGGTTTCATAGGGATTATTAAGAAGATTTAATTCGACCAACTAGTTTCTCGTTACCTCTGTCGTCTGGCCCTGTTTATTGGGCAACACGAGGTCCGTTGACTTCAACATGGCTCCGCGCGGTTATTTTAAGTTCAATTTAAATTCTGTTTTCACTTTTCATAGTCGCTAAGGCCTTAGTTATTAATAACCTTGTTTACATAGTTCTTCAGCTAAAATGTAGGGTCGGTAGGTCGAAATATAAATATAATTTCAATTTTTAGAAATTACATATTTTTATGATTTGTTTTCGGATGTTCCATGGAAAAGACAAGGGTAGGTGGGGGGAAATAAATATAAATCCCGGACCAGGAGGATCTAAGAAGGCATTGAAGATGGAAGACCATTCAAATGCAGGATGCCCATGTTCACTGTATCATCTGATGTGAAAACAATAAAGAAGGATTAAAACTTGTTTTTTCAATATAGTCAACACGCTCAAACGGTCAATCAGAGCCATAACCAGCTCTTACTTTTCAGCGGGCATCTGATCGTACCGTCTCCCCATCCCCATGAGCATATCAAAGGCTGATTTCTGGTCCGTTGAAGCTGAATATCACATCTCGCAGGGAAACTTTGACGTACTTGGCACCGAAATCTTTCAATACGAACAGCGGTGTACAACTTTCGACGGAAACAAAATCGGCACGATCGAGAGTAGCCTGCGAATCATCCCTGCTGCTGCACTGAATTGATGCAATAGTTCGGCCAGAATATTCGTCGTCAAGATGTTGCATGATTAATCACCAATACAGTCTCTCAAATTTATACCCTGACATACTTCTTAACGATCACTTTCGCCCCAGAAATCACAGTAAATCTGAACCACGCTTGCCACTGCTCAGACGCCATGACCGAAGACTACTGCACAGCTCTACTGCGCAGTTTGGTTAAAGGGGACTCGGCCATTTGGTGCGCGGCGCGCGAAATTATATTTTGAAAATAAATGCCGACACTTACATTTCGGGTTTTGAAACTTTTGCACCTTCGGTGGAAAATTTATAAATATAAAGGGCTAAAAATGTGTTTTATATTTATATTTCATTTCGGCAAATATACCGTCGGCGGATCTGTAAACCAAGTTATAAAATAACTAAGGCCTAAGGTTGAATAACACTCGGTTGCATCAAGTTTTGTGAAAATTGAATGTTTATATCCTCAGTTTGTGTGGAATGCATTGCAGCGAGGGGTAGCTTCCATCCGT
>CM068958.1:41992800-42011144 GCA_035128595.1 Eptatretus atami | reverse complement strand
AGATAGAAGAAAGGAAAAAAGATTAGGAAAAAGTACGAGATAAAGGAGAAAGATGAGAAGAAGACAGGAAGCAGAAGAGAAATAGAGAAAGAGAGGAAGAGAAGACGAGAGATAAAAAAAAGAAAGAAAAAAGAAAGAGAGAGAAGAAGGAGAGAAGCAAGGACAAGAAAAGAAGAGGAAGAGAGAATGCAACGAGAGAATACGACGAGACGCAAAAAGAGTGCAGAAGGAGAAGCGTAAGCAGAGAGAAGAGAGAAAAAGAGACAAGGACAACGAAGAGAGAGCAGAGAGAGAAGAAAGAGAGAAGAGAGGAGAACTGAAAGAGAAAATGAACCGAAGACAAAGACGCAGAAGAGGATATAGAGAGAGAAAGTAAAGAAAGAGAGGAGAGAATGAGAAGAAGAGAAGTGAAGAGAGCCGAAGCAAGACGCAAAGAACGAAAAAGAAGAGGAGAGAAGGAAGCGAGGAATAACAGAGAAACAGAGAGAGAAGAGAGAAAAAGAGAAATGAGAGAAAAAAAGAGTAGAGAGAAGAGAGAGAAGAGCGGAAGGAAGAGAGAAGAAGAAGAGAGAAGAGAGAGCAAGAGGAGATGAAGACCGGAAAGCCGGGGAAGAAAAAAAGAAAAGAGAGAAAAAGCAACGGTCAGAGAGAGCAAGGATGAAAAGAAAGAGGACGAATAGCACATAAGAGGAGAAGAAGAAAGAAAAGAAGAGCAGAAAGCAATGAGAAGCAGAAGAGAATGACACTGCTACTGTACCCCCCACCCACCCCCCATTCCCCACCATACAGTGAGAGAAAGAAAGAGAAGAGCAGAGAAAACATGAATGGATAGAAGCAAAAAGAAGATGCAGCTTAAGAGAACGAGAACATAATTAGAGCAGAGAGAGCGTCTCGGTTTCCCCCATCAGTTGTCCCCACTCCCCCCCACCCCGCCCCACCCCCCCGCCCCTACCCACCCCGCACCCCCACCCCCAACACCCCCCACCCAGCCCCCCGTCCCCCAAGCCCCCCCAAGAAGTTCCCCCCCCCCCCCAACCCCAACAACAACACTGTGCCCCCTCTGGTTCCCCCCCACCCTCCCCCGATATCTCACCCCCTCACCCATGACTTTGTTCTTTTGATGTACGCACCCCCCCCCCAAGGTGTCGTCTTTGGTTGCCCCCCCACCACCCCCCCCCCCCACCCCCCCCCTCCCCCTCCTCCACCACACCACGTCCCATCCCAATGCCCCGCCCACCCCCCAAACCACTCCCCCCACCCCAAGAGAAAATAGAGATTAAGAGAAAAACATAAAGAAACGAAGAGACAAAGAAAGAAGGAAAGAGCGAGAAAGGCACGGATAGATGAAAGAGGATGGATTATAGGATAGAAGCAAGAACAAGAAATGAGAAGTAAGATGTAGGATCAAAAAAAGAAGAAGCGAGGCAGCAAGCGAAAAGAGAATAAAGAACGAGATAAGATTGATAGCATGAAAACGAGGAACGAGACGCAAAGAGAGAAGTAAAGATAAACGAGACAAGACACGCAGGGAAAATGGAGTACTAAAAGAGGAGAGAAGGAGAAATGCATTGAAGAAGAGGAAAGGAAAAGAAGAAAGAAAGAAGAAAGAAGAGCATCAAACGAGAGGAAAAATACGGATGATGAGAGGAATTGAGAGAAAGAGAAGAGACAGGAAATAGAAGAAAGAGACAACGAGAGAACGAGATCAAGAGCGAAAGCCGAAACGAAAAGAGAAAGAGCAAGAAGAAATTGATAAGAGAAAGACGAAAAGAAGAAGAAGCTTGAGAAGTGACCGAGAAAAGACTGGGCCAAAAGAGAAGAAAGATAAGAGAGAGAAAAGGCATGAAAGAAGATGAAGAACAAAAGAGAGCCTGTCCCCACCAAAGATAAGGACAAAGAGAGAGAAAGACGTAATTGACAAAATGAAGTGAGCAAGATCAGAGAAGAAAGAGAAGAGAAGAAGAGAGGCAAAAGTGATAAGAAGAGTAGGAGAACAAGATAGAGAGATAAAAGACGAGAAGAGAAATGAGAAAGAGAAAAGAAAGAGAAGGAAAGGAAAGAGAGAAAAGAATGAGACGTAAGATAGGGAAGAAAGATGGCAGAAGAATATAAGAACGAAAAGAAAAAAGAAGAAGACAGAGAGCCATTTAGAGAGCAGACGATAGAAGCAGGATAAAAAGGAAAGAGAGAGAAAAAAGATTAGCAGAACAAGGAAGAAATAGAGAAAGAGAGAGAAGAATAGAAAGAAAGAGAGAGAAGCTAACGCTTATCAAGAAAAGAGAAAGAAGAAGAGAGAGAGATGAAGCAAGGCGACCAGGACGCCACAATCAAATGCAGAACAAGGACGCACCGAAGTACGCGAGAAATAGACAAGGAGAGAAGGACGATAAGGAAGAAAGCAAAAGAGGAGAGGAGAGAAAGAGTAGAATTAGACAATAAGAAGAGAGAAAGATGAAGAAAAGAGATGAGAAGAGAGAGGGAGAGAGAAATAATCGAAGAATGGAATGAAAGAGTAGGAGAGAAGCGAAGATGAAGGAAAGAATAGAGAGAAAGATCGTAGAGAAAGAGAGACGAGAAATAGAGAGAGGAAGAGCAAGAATAGAGAGAGCAAGAAGAGGATAAGATGAATAGAGAGAGACTAGCAAGCAGAGAAGAAAAGGGACGAAGCCAGAGGAAGAAGTCAGAACAGAGGGAAAGGAATAAAGAAGCAGGAAAGATGAAAAGAGTACGAGAAGGAAGCAAGTAGAGAAGAATAGAGAATAACATACGACAGAAAAGACGATTGAGAAATGAACAAGAGAAGGAAAGCACAGAAAGACGAGATGAGAAGAGCATATAGAGACAAAGAGAATAGATTAGCAGAAGAGAGAAGAACAAAGGAGAAGGAGAGCACGGAGCGAAGCTAGAGCGAGAGGAGAGTAGAACTATGAGAAGAAAGTACAGAAGCGCACGAGAATCGAGAGGGAATCAGAGCAAAGAACGAGACAGCGAGAAAGAGAGAGAGAGAGCGAGAGGAGAAAAAAACGATGATAAGATTGAGAGAGAGCAAAGAAAGCAGATTGAAAAAACGCCAGGAAGACGCTATGAGAACGGCAAAGGACTGAAACAGAGAGGACCAAAAGCATGAAGAGAAGAGAAAGATGAGATAAAAGAATGAAGAGATACGAAGAAGAGCAGGAAAGGGCAGACGAAAAGCGAGGAACATAAAGAGAAGAAGAGCACAGAAAGCAGAGAGAGGAGAAGAGTAGAGAGAACAAGAAAAAAGAAGAAGCATGATGAAGAAGAGAGCAGAGGAATAAAAAGCGAAAAGGAGAGAAAAGATAGAGAACGAGATGAACCGGAGAGACCAGATGAAGAGAGGAGAGAAAAGGCCAAGAAAGAAAAAAGAGAAAATAAGAGAAGAAGAGACAGAAGAGAGTGCGCAGTGAAGAGAAAGTATGAAGAGAGAAGACAGAGCCAGAGGAAGAGAAGATGCAGAAAGAGAATAAAGAGCACAAATTGAGAAGAGGGCACGAACGAAGTAAGGACAAGAGAGAAAAGATGAATACGCCAGAGATAGCAAGAAATGAAGAAAGCAGAAGACGCAGAAGAGAGAGATGACCGAAAAATGAAAATGCCAATGAAGATGAGAATATGAAGAGAGAGAGACCGAGATGCAGAGAAAAACGAGACGAGAATAAGAAGGCAATTGAGCCTCGAGAAGAAGCAAGAGAGAACCATAAAGGGAAGACGAATGAAGAAGAAAAGAGAAGAAGAAGAGACAGCAATAAAGAATGAAAGAGGATGAAGTAGAGCAGTGCGAACAAGAGAAGGAAAGAGAGCAGCAAAGAGGAAAGAGAGAAACGGAAGAAAAGTAAAAAGATGATAAGACGAGAAGAGAACAGATGACAGATAAAGGAGAGAGAAGAGCCAAGAGATTGAAAGAGAAAGAAGAAGAGTACGAAAAAGAATGGGAACAGAGAGGAGACAGAGAGAGAGCTTATAGAAGATAAGAGAGAGTACAAGACAAGAGAGGACAGAGACACGCAGGAAAGTAGATATACGAAAGAGATAAAAGAGAGATAAGACAAGAGAAGAAGAGAGAGAGAAGAAGAACTGGAGACATGAGAGGATGAAGGAGCAGAGAAGAAAGAAGAAACGAGATGCGAGACAAAAGGAATCAAAGGAGAAAGATGAGAGAGAGAGATGGAGCACGAAAAGAGAGATACATTAGAAAAAGAAAGAATAACAAGAATAACAGAAGAAACAAGGACAGAAAGAGCTTAGCCTCTCCTCCCCACACCCCCCAAGAAGAGAAAACAGAGGGACAGCAAAAACACAGAGAGGAAGAAATAGGTAGCGAAGACCGAAGAAAAAAAGAGGGTTGAAGACGAAGAGGATAGAGTGAGAGAAAACGAAGGAGAGAGAGAAGACAGAGAATGAAGCAAAACAGGAGAAGAGAGAATGAGCAGAGGATGAAAACTGAGCACGAGAATGAAGCAGGTAGCAGCAAAGGCAAATAGAGAAAAGAGGCAGAAAGCACGAAAACATGAAGAAGAGAGAGAGCAGAAAGACAAGGAGAGTAAGGAAAAGAATGAATGCAAAGAGTGCACGGAAAGGAGAACGAAGAGAAAGAAGGAGCAGAAGACGCAGCGAACACTCGCCAAGAGGAGATGCCAGAAAAAAACCAAAAGAGAAAAATAGCACAGCAAAGAAGCAGGAGGAGCAGGAGGACCAAAGAAAGCAAGGAAGGAAGGGAAAGAATAAGAACGAACAAAGCAGAGGACAAAGAGAAGAGATGAGAGCAAAAGGGAACGAAGAAGGGATAGAGAAGCTCACAATGAGTAGAGGTAGAGATAAAGAGACGAAAGGAGAGAGAGAGAAAGAGAGAAAGAAATTGACGCAGGAGGAGAAGAGAGAGATGGAAGAGAGTAGATAAGAGAGAAGAAAAAGAGGAAAGAAAGATAATACGAGAGACAAGAGGAAGCAAAGATAAGACGAAGTAGAAGCATAGAGACGAAGGTAAGAAATAGAGCAAGAGCAGGAGGAAAAACATGGAAAAGGGAAAGAAAAAAGAGAGAACAAGAGCATGATTAGACGAAATCATTAAACGAAAAGAGACATGAGAGCGAGAAGAGACGAGAGAAGAAGGAGGACGAGACCGATGGCCTGACGAAGCAGCAGCCAGAGAAAGGAGAAGAGAAGAGAAAGGAAGAAAGCATAGAGAGAGAGACGAAACGAGAGAAAAGAAGGGAGAGAGAGACGAGGATATAACGCTAGATGATAGAGAGCAGAAGATGCAGGAGAAGAGCTAGCAGGAGAAAGAGAAGAAAGTAACAGAAAAGAAGAGAGAAGAAGAGACGAGGAAGAATGATAGAACAAAAAGGTAGAAGAAAACGAGAAGAGAAAAAAGAGGAAGCAGACGATGAGAAAGAAAGAGAGAGACCGATATAGAGCAAGAACAAGACAAAAGAGGAGAAGAGAAGAAGAGAGCGAAGAGTAGAATGAGAGCAGACGAAGAAAGAGGAAGAGAGAGAACACGAAGGAACCGATAGAGAGCTGCTGGTCACTACCCCCACCCCGGCACCCCGCCCCACCCCAAGATAGCATAGAGATAGAGAAGAAACAGATGAAAAAGAGACACACGAAAGAAGAAGAGAAGCAAGGAGATAAGATAGAGAGAGCCAAAGAAGAGCACAGGTCAGGAGGCAATGAATAATAGGAGAGAAAGAAAAAGAGGAAGGAGGAGGAGGCAGGAGAAAAGGAGCAGAGAGGAAACAGAGAGAGGAGAGGGAAGGGGAGGATGGGAGGTGGAGAGGAGTGCGCGGGGGCAAGGGGAGGTAGAGGGAGGCGGAGGAGAGGCAGGAAGGGACGGAAAGAGAGGGAGCGGTGCGTAGTAGGTGAGGGGGAGGGCGGAGGAGGGAGGCAGAGAGGGCGGAAGAGGAGGGCGATGAGCAGGAGGAGCGGGAGGCGGAGGAAGAGATGGAGGAAGGAAGGGAGAGGGAGGGGAGGGAGTGAGGGCGGGCAGCGAGGAGGGAGGGGAGAAGGATAGCGAAAAAAAGAGGAGACGAGAGAAGAAGGGGAGTGAGGACAAGAACAAGGAGGGAGGGGGAGGAGGATAGGGAAGCCGGGGGGGGGGTGGTGGGTGTGAAGAGGAGAGCCGAGGAAGGAGAAGGAGAAGCAGCAGGGAAGAAGAAGAAGAACAGGAGAACGACGAAGGAAGGAACGGAGTACGGATGGAGATAAGAAGGAGAAAAAGAGTAAGAGCGCCGAGAAAGCACGACGAGTCGAATGCAGAGAGAGGAGATAACAAGACCATTGAAACAAGAACACACGAGAAGAGAGAGAGAAGAGGCCACAGAGACAAGATAAAAAGAGAAGCAGAGAGCCCAAATGAAAGAGCATATGGCACAGAGATGAGAGAAGTGATAAGAGAAGGAGGAAGGCCACGAAGAGAGGAGAACGGAAGAGAGATAAGAAAGGAGAGAGAACCAAAGAAAGGAGAGAAGATAGAGCCTCCAGAACGAGACGAGCATGAGACAGCAAGTAAAAGAGCAGAGAGAGAAAAAGAGGGAGAAAAAACTAGATGAGTAATGAGACGGCACAGACAAGATGCAAAGAGGATTGAAGAAGAAGAAGAGTCATGAGGGAGGAAAAAGCAGAAGGAAACGCTGTAAAGAAGCAGAGAGCAATGAATAGGCAAGCTATAACGGAAAGATCAAGAAAGAGAGAAAGAATCGGAAAGTGAGAAAAGATGATAGAGAAAGACAGAAGAAGCAGAGAAGAGGAGAGACAAAGAGGAGAGAAGAGAAGAGTGAATAGAGATCAAGGAGAAGCAGATAAAAGAGAGAAAGATAAGAAGAGAGATGAAAAGAGAAATAAAGAAGAGAGAAGAGCTAGAAGAAACTGAGAGAAAACGCAGAAGAGAAAAAAGGAAGTAAGAAAATACAAAGAGAGAGAGAAAGCAGAAATGATGAAGCAGAAAGAGCGAAGAAGAGAAGATGAGAAACGAGAGATGAGAGAGGAGAGAGACAGTAATCAGAAGAAGAAAAGAGAAATACGGAGAGAGAGAAGAGAAGTAGAAAGAAAGCAGAAAGAGAAGAAGAAGACCGAAGAGGAACGAAGAGAAGAGAGCGGAAGAAGACGGAAACGGAGCTGGAAAAAAGAACGAGTGAATAGCAGAGAAGCAGAGATAGAGGAAGACAACGAACTAACAAAGAGAGAAGACATGAAGGAGAGAATAGAGAAAAGAAAAGAAAACAAGAAGATAGAAGAGAAGAAATCGAGAAAGATAGAACAGTAGGAGTAAATGGACGAGATAGAAAAGAGAGAGAAGAGAGAGATTGGAGAAAAGATGAAAGCCAAAAGGAGAACGAGAGAGAAAAGATAAGCAGATGGAATACTGAAAGAGAGAAAGAGCTAGAGTAAACAGTAGAGGAGACAAGTATGAAGAGAAGTAACCGAGAGAAGCAAGAAGGAAGGAGAGAAAGACAAAAGGAGACAGACAAGAGAGACGAGAAGAACTGAGAAGAAAAGAGAGATGAGAAGAAGACTGAGACTTAAGGATAGAAAGAAGAGAAAGAACTGCATGCTTAACGATTAACAAAAGAGTGGAGGAGATAGACACCGCAATAAAATGCTAAAGAAATGAGCCAAGAAGCAAGGAGAGAGCAGACCAAAAAGAGAAAGCAAAGAAAGAAGGAAGAAAAAAGAAGAAGCAAGAAGAAGAAGCTGATGAGAAGGAGAAGAAGATGAGTAAGACGATAAGAGATGCAATGCAGAGAGAGAGAGAAGAGAAGACGAAAGAGAGAGAAAACAGCAGAAAAAGATGAGAAAGAAGCAGAGAGAGCAGAGAGTAGAAGAACTAAATAACAGAGAGATGAAGAAAAGAGAAGGAGGAGGAGAGACGATAGCAAGAATGAGAAGAGAGAACTGAAACAGGCAGGAAGAGAGAGAAGAGAGAGGAGAAGAGGAAGCAGAAGAAGAAGAGACGGCAGAGAACGAGATTGAAGAGACGTAAGGTATGCAAGAGAGATGCAAAAAGATGATCAAGACCGAGAAGCAAACCAGAACTGATAAGAAGAAGAGAGAGAGACAAAAAGAACGAGAAGAAGAGAGATAGCAAGAAATAGAGAGAGAGACAGAGAAGAAGCCCAGGCAAGCAAGCAAAGGAAAAAGAGACGCAGACTGAACCAGGATGAAAAGATGAAAAATCGAAGCACAAAGACGATGCGAGAGAGACCAGATAATGCAGCCAGGAGAGAGAGGAGAAACGGATGCCGAAAGGAGATAAAGATAAGAAAGAGACAGATGAAGAGAAAACGAGTAGAGAAGAGACGGGATACGAGAGGAAAGATATGAGAGAAGAGACAGAGAGAGCGATAGTAAAGATGACGACAGAGCATGCAGGAGGAAGGAGATGAGAAAGAAAGATGAGAGAGAAGAGAAACGGAAAAAATGACGAAGCAGATGAGAAAGATAGATAAAGAAAGAGGAGAGAGACAGAGAGAACGATAGTTAATCAAAGGAGAGAGAAGAAAGAGAGATGAAGCAGACGAAGCCGACCATGCCCCCCCCACCCCCCCACCCACGCTCGCTAGACAAGAGAACAAGAAGGAATCAGCCACGCATTCAAAAGAGAAAAGCGAAAGAGAGAAGAACAAAACAAGAGAGAATGATGAGAAGAAGACAAGCAGAGAACGAAGAAGGAAGAGAGAAGACGAGCGAAGAGCAAACATGAGAATAACCGAGGATAGCAGAGACCATAACGAGGAAAACGAGAAGGAAGAGAAGCAAGAACAAAGAGAGAGAAAGTAGAGTGAAGAGCTAGAGAAGAGAGATGAAAACGACGAGAAAGAGGAAGAAGAGTAAGAATCGAAACAAGGAGAGAAAAAAAGAAGAAGCGAGAGAGAGAGCTTACAGAAGCAGAAAGACGAAAGAAAACATAAAACAGAGAGTTAATAAGTAAAGAGGTATAAGACGTCAAGAAAGAGATAGAGCAAAAGATTAGAAGAGAGAGGAAGACCGAATACGAAAACAAGATGAGAGAAGGGAGCAGAGATAGAAGGAGAGAGAGATAAAGAAACACGACGCAGGACTGAGCCGGGAAAGAACGATAAGAGCAGAAAGAACAGAGAGAGAGAGAGAACATAAGAGAAATAATGAGAGCGAAGCGAACGAAAGACGGAAACAAACAATGAAGGAGAGAAGCCACAAATAACAAGAAATAAGGAGAAGGAGCAAAACAGTGGCAAAGAAATTGAGCAAGAGAAATAGAAAGCACAGAAGAACCGAAGAAGAGCAGCATGGAAGAGGAGAGAAGCAGAGAAGAGAAAGAAGTCACGACATAGCAGGAAGAAGAAAGAAAAAGAAAAGAAAAAAGGGAAAGAAGAGATCGAAAGCTAGACGAATTAAGATGAAAGTAAGACGACAGAGCGCGCAAGACGAAGAAAGCATACAAGAGAAAGCGACGAATGTAGAGAGATTGCAGCCAGATAGAATGCAAAAATGGAAAGACACGAGAGCACATAAACGATAAGCAGCAAATAGACAGAAGATCGCATATATGTCTGTATTATCCTCACAATCCTCCCCTCCCTGCGTCTCCCTGCCCCAAAGGTCCAAGAAGTGACTTTCAGTCTCCAAGTCCTCAGTGGACCTGCCAGTTCTGTGCCACCTCACCAGAGCTAAAGCAAACCTGATGATCTTTAATCGCTCTCTCCATTCTGTATGTCAAGAGGCAGAGGGCCCATTACCAGTGCGACCAAAATGGCATGACCCACTCTTCCTAGGATTATTTCACACTTATCAGTCAAGAGTCAAGCTCAACCCAAAAAGCTTGCCAAAGACTCACCAGCCTCACATGGCAACGGCATAGGCCGCTGATGAAACACTGACACGTCATCCATGTGCAGGCTCAACCTTGAGGGCACTCCATGCGGCTCAAGTGCCCAGAGTCCTCGAAGCGACTGTTCTTGCTTGCAGTGCACACGCAGAAACTAAAGGTTCAATGCAAAAGGATAAAAAGACACCCCAGAAGTGACATGCAGAAGCCTCACAAGAGATGTCCATTGACCAAATCAGCGGCCTCGATGTTATGATACATGAGGTGAACCCAATGATTCAAAATTTGTTTTGAAGCCAAATGGCCATCATGCGATTCATGAGACTGTGAACGCCTTCTCCTGTCCAAAACTGACGTTGCCATGGAGGCCTTTCAACTCCGTCTAACTGATCGCCTCTCAACCCAGGCTTAGGCTGTCGGCACACTCTGCGACTCGTAAACAGCCGCAAAGTTTGATTCGGGTACACGAGATCCCCATAGACACCCATGCTACCCTTGGACAACACTTTTTTTATATGTTTACTGTCGAGGCTCATGAGAGCAACCTGCCTTCGTACCTTTGAAATTGATATTGATATTCAACAAAAGTGAGTCGGATACCCGTATGGACAGTCCTCCCAATCACCCTTGTGCATGAGGCTTCACCACGCCTCGGCGCATCTGAATCTGGAAGCCGAGGAGCAGGTGGAGAGCTCCCACACTACCTCAGATGGCTCCTCGGCCCAAGACATAGCCCAAGGTTAGGCGATATAAAACTCCAAAGGCGGCCATAAAACTCCATAGACAGGGTTGTTGATGCCTGGGCGCTTTCTTCATTGCCAAATTCTCTAACGGCGGAGACAATTCATCCAAGCTACACCGGCTCTTCCACACACTCCCTGCTGTTTTCAGCGAGTAGCGCGTTACTCAGATTGGCCGATACTCGCCCATCCGGCATTTATCAACCAGTCGTTTTTCAAAGAGGCCTGGTGTGTAGTCGCTCGTCCACCGCTTCCATAATTTAATCAGGCGTTTGAAACGTGGCCTCCCCTATGCTAACCTGTAACAGAAAACTCCTGCTGCCTGGCCACATCGTTGAAGAACAATCTGTTCACTTTCGTTCTCCATAACCTGCACTCTGCTCGCGAAAGGTGATGGTTCACCCTGCCTTCGAGACCAAAAAATGCTCCCCTTCACCCGGCAGATATAGTATATATTTTTTTTTCCTCGAAGCAACGTCAAGTCCTTCGCAAGAGTTTGTTATGCAAGTGTTGATGCTATGCCTGCAAGTGCTTCAAATGCTCCTGTTTTCCATGCCGGCCCTCATTCACCTGCCGTGTGGAAAACGCTAGTGGTCTTATGTTTCACTTCCTTCCATCAGGCTTGCTTGAGGGTAGGCGCTAAGAGGCACCCAATGATTGACAATCCATATACTTCCAAACCATTGAATTGTCGCCCTTTTCTCCTCTGTGCGCATGACAGTTCATTGCGTCTGAGTTGAAAGTTCCGGGCACGCACCACATCTAATCTAATACCTAGCATGACAAATGACAGTCTGGTCGTAAAGGACTATCCCGTGTGTGAAGTACCACGTCCAGGTCACCAAAATTTTGACAAAATGGATGTAATCCTAGCCATCTGGTAGCACCCGCATCGGTCCAGGTGATATTACTCCTTGGACACCCGTGTCCCTCGCAGAAATCCCTGAACGAGCCTTTTTAAGAGCCTGCATTGAGTCCTGGACAATCTGTCCACATCTATGTTAAAAATCTCCCCCAACAATCAATGGGCAGAGATGGAAAGGCAGCAGCTGGCAACTGGCACAGCGAAGATTCCACTCTTTCACATTCCTCTCTGAGCGGCATAACATTGATCAGGGTCAGACGGGTCGACAACACAAACCACCCTGAGGCCAATCGCCCCCGAATAAATTTGATCTTAAACTAACGACCTTCGACATTTGGCCTCTTAATAAGGAACCCTAATCCTGTTGTTGCCTGTTTGTATTACTTCCAGAACAATTTACAACCTCCGTGCCTGCCGAATTTGCCACGGATATCCATACTCCCTTGCAGAATATGGCATTCCTGCAAGAAGGCAGATGGTCACATTTAAAATTGCCGTAGTACGTTCAGCATGGCAAACTCTGATTTTGGTACGGACTCTCCGTATGTTCAAAAGTGTTAATCTTGAAATTCTAAGTGTTTAGTCCAGTTAATCACCAACACTAAGTGGACAGCATTGGAGACGGCGGCAGTCGTCGGGACCGATGAAGCTTCCTCCCCTCCTTGGCAGTTACACGGCAGGCTACCAATGCTCTTTTCTAGCTGCTTTATTGCCTAGAAGCTGGGGCCATTGAGCATGCCGGAGACCTAATCGCCATCAACAGACATTCCCTGGCGAGCAGAGCCGAAATTATCCCCCTCCGGAGAGAGGGATAATTGTCCAGACCCTCGTTAGACCCCCCCCCCCCCACCCCCAAGCACATCCAACAAATGTTAACAGCCACATTCCCTTCTTCGAAATTATGGGGGATAAAGGGCCTATAAGATGGGAGGGGCGAAGAACGAGGGAATGGGAATATCAGCGGAGAGTACATCCAGAGACAAAGCTCTGCGCCACCCTCCCTGCGTTGATCCCGCACCCCACCAAAGCAGAGCTCCAGCCCTGGACGAGATGCGAGTGACCGACGAACGATCGGGAACTTCAGTCACCCCACATGGGTCTTGTGCTTCTGCCGGATTATTCTATGCTTCTTGTGGGCCTTGCCCAGGGAGCCTTCCTCTTTTCCTTGCTGCTCTCCGGCTTTTTATTATTGTGCGTTTCATTTTTGTTTCCTCTGCCCACAGAGGAGGAGCTCTCGACTGCTCCTGCAGAGGAGCTTCTTACGATGGGACATCACTGACCCTGCTGCCGGGAGCCACCTCAGTCGTTTTTTCCTCCTCCCACCTCAGTGGACCCGACACAACCACATCAGCGTCTCTCTTCTTCTCTCTCTCTCTTCTCTCTCGCTCTCTCAGAGGGCTTGAGGACTATTTGCCATGCCTACCTCCGCATCCTCCCCATCCTCCCCTGTGCGTCGTGGGCAGGAAGCAAAACTAGACGAGGCGCAGATTCCCCGTTCGTCCCCACCCAACAGTAGCACACCTAACTGGTGTCACACTCAGCAGCAGCGTGAAAGTGTTTCCCCTGGCGCACACAAAGGTTTGTGCTGCAACCTGTGCCATTGCAGTGCTCCCTGAAATGTCCCAACTACACATTGTTCTTTGCCACCAGAAATTGTAACACAGTTGACTGCATTCTGCAGCTTATACTTGTGCTTGCCCTGCATTAAACACTCCCACGTCCATCGAAAAAACAATTCCGTTGGGGACCGTTCCCTCATTCTTGACCGGAAACTGACGCGATATTGCCGAGCCCCATCCCATTTACCCAAAACAATTTTGGATAAGCCGTGGTGCGGCATTTTGGACATCGACAAAGCAAGATAACCCAAACTTGACATCATCACTTGCACTCTCATTTGTAGAGGCGGACTCACGACTCTCTGGTGAAGAGACGCTCGGACCGTCCCAGCAGACCCAGCTTGATGAAGCAGCAGGTCCACCACACTCAAAATTCGGGCAAGCCTTCCAGTGGACTTGAAGGACACACAAAGACCTCGGGCTAAAGCAGGATAGGCCAAAAAAGTTCGGCAGCCGTAAACCCCAGCATGCAACATCTCTCCATGGCCGTTACGTAAACTCCAGCAGTGCAACGCTAAACCCCTTAAAAAAAAAAAATCTGCAATGATTTTCTCGCTGTATCACTGGTCTGCCTCAAAGGCACTTTTTTAAACCTGATTTGGTCCTCATCCAAACCTTAAGGCTATTTTCCATTCTTTAAATTCTGCGATGATCATAGCGCACTGAATGACACTTTTGTTTTTTTGTTTGCGCTGGAGTGCTGGCAGCGGCACACTATTGCACATATATTTGCTCGCTTACAGATGCACTGTACAGTGGCATCATCGGATCCCATAATGTATGACCCACAGGCAATGCTGCACTTGCCACCAACCTAATCTCACAACTCAATTATTTTTTTGCCCAATGCATAAAAACCTTTCTCTGCCTGTTTACACGAGTTGTTGTCCATTTTACGTTTGAGCCGTGCATTAATAACAGTGTATGAAAACAACAAAAGCGACTCATAATGGCAGTAATCGTACACGGGCATTTCAAACAATGGCATCTCGGCTCAAATAACCCCAACTGCGCCAAAATTAAATCTCACGGATTACTAGTAGGTCCATATATGTGGTATCCGTGACAGTTGAAAGCAAAGCAAAAATTTTATGCATTGATTTTGGTTCATTGAAATATTTAGAAAAAAATGAGCTCCTATGTCCGTTCGCAAAAGTCGCGCGACTCCACCAGAGGCGAAATCCAAGATGGCCACGCTCGCTAGCGTCAAAAAGAGATATGGCATAACTTTGGAACAAGTTGACATAGAAACATGTCTTAATGTGTCTTTTATATTCACTAGCACTAACCCGTGCTCTGCGCGACATGTTGGGTGGGCTACACAGACATGTGTTTGAGAAAGAACTGATAGCCAGAGTCATCAGTAAGTAATTTTACTTTAATGCAGTAATGGAATACGATTTCACTGTTCAGCAACCGATTTTTTTACTTTTTTTCTGTATAACCATCGCACCTCATATGTCTTTGAGATAATGTAAGCCGAATATCACGTTACTCGAGCCGCCAAAACAAAAGTCGAAAGATCTAAGCGCGACGATGAAACCACAAACTCTGAAATAAGTAATATGAACCCGATTTCAGCATGAGAAAATTCAATGAAAGAGTCTGTTTTATGCTTTTATGGTCAAAATACATATTTCCTGCCCAAATTAGCTTAGAACATGAATGTTTTTGCTTCCACATTTGCACTAATAAATATTTCAGATACAGGAAAAAAGTTTAGCTAAAGAAATTGATATTCAATATAACAGTTCAAAAGAACATTAAACAGATTTAAATATTTAACAACAAGAGATGCATCATGACCTATCAGATAATCCACTAATCATCACCAATTTCAAACTAAATTATTACATAATATTACGAAAATACTGACTTCGTACAGCAACATCACTGAAGTTATATGAAGCTGTTTATATCTGTGCTTATTCAGCCCAATACACTATGTTTAAATAAGACTCATTAGCATGGTCTCATACTTTCATTATTTATATATAGATCATACTCGTTACAAAAATGTTTGTTGTAAAGGCATGCTTAGATTTCAAACCAAAATGATATATTCCATTTTATTGTTGTGAACAAATACCTGAAGATGGTGTAGCACGTGTATGAACACAAGAATATCTTTAATTCACCAAGGTTTGATACTAATTCTAGTGTCTTAAGTACAATGCTAAATGTATTTGCGAGAGTCTGAGAAAATAATAAAGCAAATCTGTCACAAGCCATGATTATAATAACCAAGCTGTTTTATCTGAGGCATTATGGTTTTGAGAATGCGTAATGAGCTACCCCTCTTCTTGTCATATGTTAGTGTGTGAGCATGTGTACATGAATGACTACTAAAATATGTTAATTTCTTTACTGTGCTCCCAGAAGATAAATTGTCAAATGTTAATACATGTCAGTCACAATCTGACCCGAGGAGAGACTCGTCATTATCGGAGAGGATAGATCTTGATGAACCTTCGATTGTCGTCGATGTGTGTGAGCTCGTCCGCTTGACCCAAATCATTTGGGTAAAACAGCATGTGAATCTTACTGGGAAGACATTTTTGCCATCCACCAAGAGCAGCCCATGTCTGAGCAGTCGTGATGGTGTGACTTCTAAAGGATTTTTTTCTGTATGAAGGCCAAGTAGTTTGCACGCATCACATGCGTTAGGTAAGCGACGTCAAGATCTGGTGGAGGCGCATTGTGGAACTTCTTCTTTGAGTGTTTTCACTTGACGGCCCTTAGCCCTCTGCCTAAAGTGAACTCTTCCTATTCAGAAGTATGTGAGTGAGCGTGTGAGTTACAAATTATATCATATTCTCAATTTACAGCATCTGGACGCGGTATACTTTCCCCACACTTCTGCTAGGGTGGCGTGGCTTCTTCATTTACTCACAATTCAATCAATATACTTGTTTCTTCCATGCCCATAAAAGCCAGAATTGCTGTCACAGTGCCACTAGCACATGAAGTGTATGTGCATTACGTCGTGCAACTTCATCGTTACAGAGAGAATGGCAGAGATGACTTTCTGCTTCTTTTTTAATACATAGAAGACCATCTGTAATGATGTGAAACTATGCAGGCCTTGTAACATACACATCAGTATGCTTTCACTGCGTCTGATTCATGACGCCTCTGTGTAAGCCAGCATCTGCGTCAGTGCCCCCATATATAGGTGAAACATCCTGGTTCTGCTTGCAGATACTTCACACTTGAAGTGATCTAAACTTCCTCACCAGTTCTTTAGGTTCGGTGCATCGTTCCCACACAATAGATTAGAATTTGTGGGACTTGCTGATGAGACTTAGATAATGCATCCGTGAGAGTTTTGCAGTCGCTGCTTGTTACGTTCTCCACACCATAATGTCTTGAACTCTGTGAGGGATGGAAAGGAATCATCAGACTTCATGCAAAACATGGGTACTGTGCCTTTGTAACATAGTTCTGCTGTTGTCGTCATGTCTTTGATGCTTAAGACAACAGTATGGGTCTATTAACACATTATGATGGTCATCTGCAGAGGAGTGCCTTGACAACACAATCTGACTATCTTTTCAGCATGCTAGCCCATAAATATTTAAGAGTCTCGTCCTCCTCTTCTTCACGATCTTCCGGGTGGCGTGTATGCGAAGAGCCAAGATGAACCCATATCAACTATGCAGTATATGTTTTGGTGAATCCAATTGTTGACAATGTCATCTGTTCCAGAAGCTTGGCGTGCTGTCGTGTACCTTCCTCATTGCTCCCATTTTTACATGTGAAGAGTGCAAGGCTTTCCTCATTTGATGTGGTATTCTTAGTTTTAGGTGATTTTTTCTAAATGATTTTCATTTTTGGTGTCTTTTTTTGTGGTTTTTGTCTTTTCGTTGAATCTCATTAGCCATGCATAAATCGGATGATTCAACAGCACCACTTTTCTTCAACAAGGACTAATACCAGACATTGCCTTAGTTTCCATCTTGTTCAGATTTTAATTTCTTGATCATCAGGGAGTCTGTTTTGGTTAGACCGAGCTTTTTCAAAGTTGAGGCGTGAACTACGATGGATTCTGTCTTGAAGATTTTAGAATTTACTGTACACCCTTCCTTCATGAAAGAATTAAGCCTTTTCCTCTCCATCATTTAAGCTGCATTGAAAGTCAGCTACTAGGTTGCTGGTATCTCTTATACGGAGGGTTGCGAGAGAGAAAGGTTTAGATAGCGCAGATCAAGGCACCATTCAAACTCCTCAAACATGCATTCAAATCTAAAGATATAAGTTCATCAGATTCAGACGAGTTGGGTAATTTCGCATGCTTCCTGTAGTTGCATTGCCTTGTTTAGTGTCATTTGTACACAAGCTCTCACTCGAGGATGTTGTTGACGTTCCGCGTGTTTGCGCAACAACTGCTTCTCATTCTCAAGATGACAGCCAGCCAGACTTCATCTTAGAGCCTTTGCTTCATTGTGGTCTCAATCCAGATATCCAGAGCTAGAAGCTGAGTAGGGAATACCAGCACATTGACTGCGGCAAACATACACTTGCCAAGAAACTCCTCCTGCTCTGTAGCCAATGTACATAGCATTGCACCAAAAGTCAGGAAGCCACGACCATACTTGTCATTGTCATAGATTTGCACCAGGGGAGCATCTGACGAAAGTGATGACTAAATCTTCCAATTACGCACTTCTTAGTGAGTGGATGTTCATCAATCAGACTCATACCATATCCAGGGAAACGATCCAGTATTTGGCCATGTCAGACTGCGTGTACTGCTTGGAAAATTTCATTGAGTGAACATAGTTCAGACTTGTCGTGCCTCCATTGCTGAGCATGACAAGTTAGCCACGTCAGTCTCAGAATGAGGCATAGAGCGCTCTGTAAGCTGATCCAGTGACTTTGTGCATTTTCAGACAGCAGAGTCATGCAAATGCCTTTTAGTAGCTGCATAATAGATGCCTCATACCTGAGGCTAAACGCAAAGGCGCACGTTTGTAGTTGTTTTCCCCTGCCAGAGCCTGATCAACGAACCAGCTGCATAACTAACCAGCTGCCAAACAGAAACATCTGAGAGCGCCTGAACCTTGAAACGCTTGTAGATAGCATATATGAATATACCTGAATATGGAATGGCCCCATAAAAGGAAGGATTTTGCCAAAGTTGGTTGCATTCTCAGACTTGAGATCCACGAGATGAACATAAACTGGCTGATCACCAACCAAGAGTGCAAATGGCATGTTCTTCTCGTCAATGGCAATTGCTAGTTTACACATCACATCATTCAACACAGTCTTGTTTGGGGGATCTGGATATGTCA
>CM068958.1:41952979-41976841 GCA_035128595.1 Eptatretus atami | reverse complement strand
GCCCAGCGTCGCGCTGGGTGCCCCCTTGTTTTATCTCGGCTCCGGTAGCCCTGCGTTGCCTGGCAAGGGACTTGTTGTCCCGCTTCTTCCCCAGCCGCCTGCCCCTTTTGTTCTCTTGCCCCTTGCCGATTGTCCTCTTCCTGCTCTTCTCTTTCTCTGGCCACTGTTCCGTTGCCGCTTCCCGCCCTCCCCTGGTACCCCCCGCTTTTGCGTCCCACGGGGCTGTGGTGCCGCCGTGTGCGTTCCTCCCCCTGTGTTTCCCCGTTCTCCCCGCCCTACCCGCCCTCCCAGGGCTCGGTCGGTGCCGCCGCGCGTCGGGTTCCGCTTCCGCCGTTGGTGGCGTCGGTTCCCGTGCCCCCCCCGGCCGCGCCCGCCTCTCTCACCTGGCACACGGCCACGTTTTTCGGGCCCACCCTCCTTTGTTTCCAGTTTTTCCTGCCCCGCTCCGGCGCGTTCTCGCTCGTTCCCTGTGCCGCTTGCCCTCTCATAGAGCAGATCGCCCGCATCGCTTGTACTCCTCACGCCCTCCTCGGGCGAGCCTCGCTTATACGGGATGGCCCCCCCTTCCTCTCCGCTGTCTTTGCCTCCTTCCCCGTCGCCCCTGTTTGCTCGCATTGCTCCAGCCGCCCTCTCGTGGCCTTCTTTCCCCACCGCCCTCCCCTTGAGTTTGGCGCGTCTTCCTCCCACCGTGTTGCAGCCGTTCGGCCCCCGGTTGGCCTTCTTCGTTCGCTTTGCTTTCCCCTCTGTCCCTTCCCTGCCCGCCCACCGCTCCCTGGGTTTTCGAGGTTGGGACGCCTGCTGCCCTTCTCTCTATTGCGCGGCCTCCCCGTCTTGTGTTCTGTCGCCGGTCGTTTCTCGCCTGGCGTCGTTCTTTTGCTCTTCTCTTTGCATTGTCCTCTGAATCCTGGCCTGCCCCCTCGGCCTCGCGCGTCTTCGTCTGGGCGCTGGCCCCCTGCTGCTGGTCCGCCTTTTGCGTTCCGCTCCGCTCATCTGTCCCGACCTTTGCGCTGGCCTGCTGGGCTCCCGCCCACGCGCCCCCGCCCTCCTCCCGTCTCCCTTCGCTGTTGCCCGTATGGTGTCCCCTCCCCTCCGGCCCTCATCTCGCCTCTCGCCGGCCGCTACCCCCGCTGCGTGCTTGCCCTGCCGCTCACCCTTTGCTGCGTTCCCGTCCTCCGCCCTTTTTTCCCGCTTTTTCCGTCGTTATCTCCTGGTGGTCATGGCTTCCCGGCCCCGCACGCCTTTTTCTTCTTTGTGTCCCTCTTCAGCCCCTGGCTTTCTTCTGCCCTTGCCCTGTCCACTCTGCAGTGCGCCGTCGCTTCTTCTTCCCCGTTGCCGCTGCGCCTATCCTTCTTGCCCCGTGTTAGCTTGCGTTGCCGCTCACGGCTGTCACTGATGCGCGCCTCTCCCGCGCTTTTTGCCTCTGCCGCCCTCTGTCCTTTCTATGCTTCGTATCTAGAATTCTCGTGGCATTGGCGTTTTGGATCTGTCCGGCTCTAGCTTCCTGTCACGTTTTCCTCCTTTCTCTCCTGGCTGTGCTTGCGTGCGTCGCCCTGATGTCGGCTCCCTGCCCCTCGGTATTCGGCTCCTGGCGCTTTCTCTCAGCACGCCCCCCTCTCTGCGTCTCGGGCTTCGCCGCGGTTATCGGTCTGTCCATCGCATCGTGTGTTAATTTTTTTTTATCGTCCCCCCCGTGCACCTGCTAGCACCCTCCCGTCACTGTTCTGCCCCCTCCTGTCCCCGTACCGACGCTCCGCGGCTGCCGCCCCCCGTCTGTTCCCGCCCTAGCTTTCCCCCGCCCGCCCGCTTTAGACCCTGCCGTGCCCCAGTTGCGGCCCAACCAGTGTTGCTGGCGCTCGGTATTGCCTGCCCCCCGGCTCGCTTTTTCCTTACTTGCTCTCGGGCCCGCCCGCTTCCGGTTGCTCCCCCCCTTCCTTGTTCTGCCCCGGCCTTTTTTCCCGCCCTCGGCCTTTTGCCTTCTGGTTTTTCAGTTTCTGGTGCCGGCTCCCCTTTTTTTTCCGCTCTGGCAGTTGCTTCGCTGCTTTTAGGTCGCCCGTGTGTCCGGTCGTTACCTTGGCCTTGGGCCTACTTTTAAGTTTCCGGTCCCTCACTGCCACCTGGGGTGTTCCCGGCCTTTCTGCCCTGTCGTGTGATTTCCACTTTCCCTCTCCCCCTCCTTCGCTCTCTCATCCTCCTCTTCGTCAGTTCATCCCTTCTCTCTCTATGCTCCTCTCTCTCATCCTCCGCGTGCTGTTCAAAGCCCCCCCTTCCTTTCGTGCGTCCCCCCCTGAACGGCTCTCGGCGGCGTGTTTGGGGCCCGTCTGTCGCGCTCTCCTCTCTGGCGTGCCTATTTTCCGTTCCCGGCCGCTGCTCCGTCGGCCGACACCCGCCCGATGCGTTGATCAGTGTCACTGCGCGGTCTTGCGTCGATTTTTCGTTTCTTGCCAAAAATGATACGAAAACTTGAACATAGCATAGCTAGGCAATCAATTTGGTTGTTAAGATAGGCTTGGCGATTCCAAGTGAACGGATCGCAAAGTTACGAACATGTCCTTCGGAGACGAGAAGCGATGGAGCACCATACGGATAGTAAGAGCAGGTGGTACAGACCGATTCAAAGATGTCTGCGGACAGATCATGGATATATGAAAGGCACGTTCTGGATGAGGCTGGTCCCTCAACCTCCGAATATGAATCGTACATTGACTAATAAACGAGACCTGCTGATGGCCAGGAATCGTCAAATTCACGATCAAGAGAACTTGCAGACGAGGCGGCATTGCAGCATTGATCTCGTTCATATCGACTGTGTGACTGAGGTATTTGTGCTTAAGGACGAATCTAGCGAAGGTTCGAAATGCAAGAGCTACGCTACAGCGAAGCGAGCAGAAAGCAACATCCGTTGTGGAGGATGTGCACCAGGGGACTGATGCTGGAATGTGAAACAGCAGAGATCCCAACTTCTGGCAGCAAAGCAGACAGTGTGATCACTGGCGATAGACCGACAGTGATCACGTGAGAGATGTGAGCGCATGAGACGTTGAGAACAGTGGAGCCGCTCGATTTGGTCAAAAGCGAAATATCGATGCGTGCGCGTTCGACATGTACACTTCCTGTCATAATGGGCGGGTCTGTCGCGACTGACAGCGGTTCTTGGCAGGCGGGAAATTTACGTCATACATTAGGATCGCCGCATAGTACCAAACCACGCCGTCCCTAGCTTCATTTGTTACGCACGAAATTAAGGTTGGAATACCTTTGAACCACTCGTAGATACATATTATTATACAGTGTATCTAGTAGTTATAAGTATATATAGTAACTGCGAGACGAGGCGATGTAGCCTTACTGACCCGTATTAACTGCACGCGATATGTGTTAGGCCCCGGTTGATCGCACATAACGGGTTTGATCGAAGTAGAACATTCATAAAAAATAAAAGATGAGGCTCGCACACACGATAACGCTGATCCAGCACACTATACCGCTGCGGTTGTTTGCATTGATCAAATACTCCCGAAGCAATGTTTATTTTATGCTTGAAAATATATCTTTCTTTGTCTATCCTTAATGTTTGAGTTTTTAAATAAATCATTTCAAGAAAAAAAATAAAAAAACATAGCTCCAGCGAACTATACGAGGTTTGCATTGATCAAATTCTCCCGAAGAGTACTTCACTGAATCGGAAATTGATTTTTGAATAATTTTTTCGGAGCCCAATTTGAACGAAACTTGATACTGCACACCGCAGGAGAATGGCGAGTAATGTGGCTCTAAAATTTTTGTGCTATCTTGTACCGTTTTGGTTGTATTTTGGGGACATACATACATACATAAAAATACATACAGTGGGGAGAAAATATTTGAATCACTGCCGATTTTGCAGGTTTTCCCACTTACAAAAGCACGTAGAGGTCTGTAATTTTATCATAGGTACAACTTCAACTGTGAAAGACGGAATTAAAACAAAAATCCTGAAAATCACATTGTATGATTTTTAAATAATTAATTTGCATTTTATTGCATGAAATAAGTATTTGGTCACCTACCCACACAGTAAGAATTCCGGCTCTCAACGAGCCTGTTAGTTTTGTCTTTAAGAAGCCCTCCCATTCTCACTCATTACCTGTAGTAACTGCACCTGTTTGAACATCGTTATCTGCATAAAAGACAGCTGTCCCACACTCAATCAACCAGAACTCCAACCTCTCCACAATGGGCAAGACCAGAGAGCTGTCTAAGGACATCAGGGACAAAATTGAGACTTGCAAAAGGCTGGGATGGCGACAGGACAATCGGCAAGAGCTTGTGAGAAGGCAACAACTGTTGGCGCAATTATTAGAAAATGGAAGAAGTTCAAGATAACAGTCAATCTCCCTCGGTCTGGGGCTCCGTGCAAGATCTCACCTCGTGGAGCCTCAATGATCATGAGAAGGTGAGGGATCAGCCAGAACTACACGGCAGGACCTGTCAATGACCTGAAAAGAGCTGGGACCCAGTATCAAAGAAAACCATAAGTAACACACTACGCCGTCATGGATTAAAATCCTGCACGCACGCAAGGTCCCTCTGCTCAGCCAGCGCATGTCCAGGCCGTCTGAAGTTTGCCAATGACCAATCTGGATGATCCAGAGGAGGAATGGGAGAAGGTCATGTGGTCTGATGAGACCAAAATAGAGCTTTTTGGTTTAAACTCCACTCGCCGTGTTTGAGAGAAGAAGAAGGATAGTAACAACCTCAAGAACACCATCCCAACCGTGAAGCATGGAGGTGGAAACATCATTCTTTGGGGATGCTTTTCTGCAAAGGGGAACAGGACGACTGCACCGTATTGAGGGGGAGATGGATGGGGCCATGTATCGCGAGATCTTGGCCAACAACCTCCTTCCCTCAACAAGAGCATTGAGATGGGGCGTGGCTGGGTCTTCCAGCATGACAACGACCCAAAAACACACAGCCAGGGCAACTAAGGAGTGGCTCCGTAAGAAGCATCTCAAGGTCCTGCAGTGGCCTAGCCAGTCTCCAGACCTGAACCCAATAGAAAATCTTTGGAGGAAACTGAAAGTCTGTGTTGCCCAGCGACAGCCCCGAAACCTGAAGGATCTGGAGAAGATCTGTATGGAGGAGTGGGCCAAAATCCTGCTGCAGTCTGTGCAAACCTGGTTAAGAACTACAGGAAACGTCTGATCTCTGTAATTGCAAACAAAGGTTTCTGTACCAAATATTAAGCTCTGTTTCTGATGTATCAAATACTTATTTCATGCAATAAAATGCAAATTAATTATTTAAAAATCATACAATGTGATTTTCAGGATTTTTGTTTTAGATTCTGTCTTTCACAGTTGAAGTGTACCTATGATAAAAATTACAATCTACGTGCTTTGTAAGTGGGAAAACATGCAAAATCGGCAGTGTATAAATACTTGTTCTCCCACTGTACATACATACATGATGAGAGTTTTAGAAATATAAAATACATAGAAGATATATGTATGTATGTATATATGTATATATATATATATATATATATACTATATATATTATTATGTATGTATATATATACACTACCGGTCAAAAGTTTTAGAACACCCCCATTTTTCAGTTTTTACTGAAATTTAAGCAGTTCAAGTCCAGTGAATAACCTGAAATGGTATAAAGCTAAGCGGTAAAAACAAAGTTTAGTTGACCAAAAACTGAAAAATAATGTAAATTTCAGAGTTGTTAAAAAGGCCCTTTTCAGGGAACAAGTAATGGGTTATCAACCGCAGCTGTTCTGCAGCAATGGAAGTAAATTAAGCTTGAAAGTTGATGCAAACAATTCCATCAGGTGTCCCAACTTTTATTGATTACTTACAAACCATCCGTCTGCATAAAAGCAGTTGTTGGACAGACTGTGTTGCTACACCCACTGAAGCATTATTTGTGCAATATTTCACTGCATGAAGTCGTGTATTGCTATCATAATGGCGAGAAAAAGAGAATTAACAAAAGGAAGACAGACCGAGCATTATAACCCTTAAAAGTGTAGGTCTTTCCTTTAGGGAAATTGCAAAGAAGCCAAGGTGTCAGTGAGTACAGTTTCCTACACCATCAAAAGGCACTTGGAAACTGGAGGAAACTCTGACAGGAAGAGGTCTGGCAGATCCAAAGCCACAACACAATCAGAAGACAAGTTTCTGAGAGTCAACACCTTGCGTGATAGGCGGCTCACAGGACAGCAGCTTCAAGCACAGCTTAACACTGGTCGAAGTAAGGAAGTCTCAGTTTCAACTGTGAAGAGAAGACTTCGAGCTGCAGGTTTGACAGGTCGGGTAGCAGTAAGAAAGCCATTGCTAAGATGGAAAAATAAGAAAAGAGGCTTGCCTGGCGCCATGAAGCACAGCTTGTGGACTACTGAAAACTGGAAGAAGGTCTTATGGACCGATGAATCAAAATTTGAAATCTTCAGGTCATCACACAGGGTTTTTGTATGCCCTCGAGTAGGTGAAAGGATGGTTCCTCAGTGTGTGACACCAACTGTAAAACATGGAGGAGGAAGCGTGATGATCTGGGGCTCTTTTGCTGGATCTAGAGTCGGCGACTTGCACAGAGTGACTGGCACCCTGAACCAAAAGGGCGATCACAGCATTTTACAGTGCCATGCAATACCCTCTGTATCCGCCGAGTTGGTCAGGGGTTCATCCTACAGCAAGATAATGACCCAAACAATACCTCCAGGCTATGTCAGAACTACCTTCGAAGAAAAGAACAAGACAGTAGGCTTCAAATCATGGAATGGCCAGCACGTCTCCAGACTTCAACCCATTGATCTGGTTGGGATGAACTGGATCGAAGGGTGAAAGCAAAGCAACCTACAAGTGCAACACTTTTGTGGGAACTTCTGCACAGTGTTGGGAAGAACTTTCCGAACAATATTTGATTTCCATTGTGGAAAGAATCCCACGAGTATGTTCGGCTGTTATATCTGCAAAAGGTGGCTACTTTGATGAGTCAAAAATTTTGATTAAATTTTGTTCAACAAAACGATTCCATGATTTCTTTTTTATCTGCAATTGTTTATTTGTTCTATGCTTTAATTTTGAGTACATTGAAACATTAAACTGCTGAAATTTCAGTAAAAACTGGAAAAATGGGGGTGTTCTAAAACTTATGACAGATAGTGTATATACATATTATCGTTGCGGTTATCAGAACTGCATGCATCCAACAGATAGTGGTCCCAAGACAGTTATTCCATTAATATACGTGTAGATAGTCCCTTCCCTTTTGTCTTGCGGGACAACAGGGGCGTGCGTTGCGAGGATCTCACAGCTAGGTTTGCTTACATCATTCCTGCTTCATTTCATTTCTAACTTCATTCTTACTCTTCTTTTCTGATTATTCCTGAGGTAAATCTGAGCCACGTGTGCCCTTTGTTGTGAGATGGGTCCTCAGCAAAGGCCAAGCAGGCATTACACCCCCACCCCTCCGTAGAAAACACAGCCTGCCAAACGCACTCGCAGCGATAATTTCCACCTAACGGATGGTGTTTTTCACAACACAGGAAACACACCCACCACGACGCCCACGCTGCACGGAACGCGTACCGAGGCCGATAATAATAGAAAGGCAGCCCCACGCCACGTTGGACGGGATGCGAGTGTGCAAGGCGCAAGCGGCGCGTTCCTTTCAACCTATTTCTGGACTAATTATATTGATCGGGTTTCGCCCCGCGCACACGATAGCAGAATCGGGCGAGCGCTGGCCACAGGTGTCATGGCGGATCGGAACGGAAGATGTTGTACGGAACGTGCTCTCAAAGGCAGACTCGTGCGCCGCTCGTGACACTTTGTTATCATAAAGAGCTGGGCACGAATGGACACATCTTACTTCTGTGCATGGGTTTGCCATAACGTCGTACCTTCAGTCCTCACTGGCGGCCGCGGATGTTCCACACGGACTGCAAACGTCCCCCCACCTACATGGCCAGCGAAGCCGCGATCGAGCGGAGGCAGATTGTACAGCACGGGCCATGTGGCGCACACGGAGCAGGCATGCAAGACCGACGCCACTCTTGGCCGGTCATCACGGCATGGCCCGGGGGTTCGTGCAAGGCGATTCATGGCGCGGTGTTCGGCGCGGGCGATTCGTGTCATGTCGTGAGGACGGAGCGGGATATTTTTGCGGTGTGGGGTCATCTTGCCAGAAATGGAATGTTGCAGATTGCGGCCGGGCCGCGCAGGGGGTCGGGGCTAATCAGAGCGCCCGATTCGGGTGACGACACAACGCTTCGGGGTGGCCCCGTGCCACGGGCCTATAAAGGTCTTTCATTCATTGGCCATAAAGGCCATTCTTTCTCTCCCTCTCTCTCTGCCCTGCCTCTCCCGCTCAAGCTGGACTTCGACTCCGCCTTCTGTCGTCATCACTGGACTTTGCCTCCTCTTCTCCGCCGACACGACGCTGACTCCACCCACCTACCTGTTCTCGCCTACCACTCCGTACATTCGCTCTGGACTCCACCCTCCCAACTCAAGCCCCTCTTTCACGTCCACGGTCTCGACGCGAGCTGCCCGAAGCAAGAGATGACGCGCCAGCTGTCAGGGGGGTACCGCGCCACGGAGCACTCCCCCCAAACGTATTGGTGGCGCGTTCGGGTACCGTGTATCAGTTATACAAAGGTACCGAGAGACCGTAGCCTCAACTCCTCTCTTGTCTTGCTTCAATTCCTCTTCATCGGCTTTTCTGTGGCTGCGTGTGTGTGTGTGGCCTGACGCCTGTCTATATAAGTAAGCCTGCAGAAGATTGTTGGTTCACGAAAAAAATAAGTGACCACTATATTCGTTATTGTTGTGTGTCTGTCTGTCTGTCTGTCTGTGTTTCTGTGTGGTTGTGTGTCTGTCTGTCTGTCTGTCTGTGTGTCTGTGTCCTCTGTGTGTGTGTCTGTGCTGTGTCTGTCTGTGTCTGTGTCTGTCTGTCTGTGTGTCTGTCTGTCTGTCCTGTTCTGTGTGTCTGTCTGCTCTGTGTGTCTGTCTGTCCTGTCTGTGTGTCTGTCTGTCTCTGTGTCTGTCTGTGTCTGTCTGTCTGTTCTGTGTCTGTCTGTCTCTGTCTGTCTGTCTGTGTCTGTCTGTCTGTCTGTGTTGTCTGTCTGTGTCCTGTCTGTGTCTGTCTGTCTGTCTGTGTCTGTTGTCTGTGTCTGTCTGTGCCTGTCTGTGTCTGTGTCTGTGTCTGTGTCTGTGTCTCTGTCTCTGTCTGTGTCTGTGTCTGTGTCGTGTCTGTGTCTGTGCTCTGTCTGTCTCTGTGTGTCTGTGTCTGTGTCTGTGTCTGTGTCTGTGTCTGTGTCGTGTTCTGTCTGTCTGTCTGTGTCTGTCTGTCTGTCTGTCTGTCTGTCTGTGTCTGTTGTCTGTCTGTGTCTGTCTGTCGTGTCTGTCTGCCTGTGTCTGTCTGTTCTGTCTGTCTGTGTCTGTCTGTCTGTATCTGTCTGTGTCTGTCTGTCTGTGTCTGTCTGTGTCCTGTCTGTGTCTGTCTGTGTCTGTCTGTGTCTGTCTGTGTCTGTCTGTGTTCTGTCTGTGTCTGTCTGTCTGTCTGTTCTGTGTGTCTGTCTGTGTCTGTCTGTGTCTGTCTGTGTCTGTCTGTGGTCTGTCTGTGTGTTCTGTTCCTGTGTCTGTCTGTCTGTCTGTGTCTGTTGTCTGTCTGTGTGTCTGTTTCCTGTCTGTGTCCTGTCTGTCTGTCTGTGTCTGTCTGTGTCTGTCTGTCTGTCTCTGTCTGTCTGTGTCTGTGTCTGTGTCTGTCTGTCTGTTCTGTCTGTCTGTGTCTGTCTGTCTGTGTCTGTCTGTCTGTGTCTGTCTGTCTGGTGTCTGTCTGTTGTGTCTGTCGTCTGTGTCTGTCTGTCGTGTCTGTCTGTCTGTGTCTGTCGTCTGTCTGTGTCTGTCTGTCTGTCTGTCTGTCTGTCTGTGCTGCTGTGCTGTCTGTCTGTGTCTGTCTGTCTGTGTCTGTCTGTGTCTGTCTGTGTCTGTCTGTGTCTGTCTGTGTCTGTCTGTGTCTGTCTGTGTCTGTCTGTGTCTGTCTGTGTCTGTCTGGTCTGTCTGTTTCTGTGTCTGTCTTGTCTGTGTCTGTCTGTGTCTGTCTGTCTGTGTCTGTCTGTCTGTCTGGTCTGTCTGTCTGTGTCTGTCTGTGTCTGTTCTGTCTGTGTCTGTCTGTCTGTCCTGTTGTCTGTCTGTGTCTGTCTGTTCTGTGTCTGTCTGTGTCTGTCTGTGTCTGTCTGTCGTGTCTGTCCTGTCTGTGTCTGTCTGTCTGTTCTGTGTCTGGTCTGTGTCTGTCTGTGTCTGTCTGTCTGTGTCTGTCTGTCTGTCTGTCTGTGTCTGTGTCTGTCTGTGTCTGTCTGTCTGGTGTCTGTCTGTGTCTGTCTGTCTGTCTGTCTGTTTGTCTGTCTGTCTGTCTGTGTCTGTCCTGTCTGTGTCTGTCTGTGTCCTGTCTTGTCTGTGTCGTCTGTGTCTGTCTGTCTGTGTCTGTGTCTTGTCTGTGTCTGTCTGTCTGTGTCCTGTGTCTGTCTGTCTGTGTCTGTGTCTGTCTTGTGTCTGTTCTGTGTCTGTGGTCCTGTCTGTGTCTGTCTGTGTCTGTGTCTGTGTCTGTGTCTGTCTGTTGTCTGTCTGTGTCTGTCTGTGTCTGTTCTGTGTCTGTCTGTGTCTGTCTGTGTCTGTCTGTGTCTGTTCTGTCTGTCTGTCGTGTCTGTCTGGTCTGTGTCTGTCTGTGTCTGTCTGTGTCGTCTGTCTGTGTCTGTCTGGTGTCTGTCTGTGTCTGTCTGTGTCTGTCTGTCTGTGTCTGTCTGTGTCTGTCCTGTCTGTGTCTGTCTGTCTGTGTCTGTCTGTGTCTGTCTGTCTGTCTGTCTGTCTCTGTGTCCTGTCTGTGTCTGTCTGTCTGCTCTGTGTCTGTTCTGTCTGTCTGTGCTGTCTTGCTGTGTCTGTCCTGTCCTGTCTGTCTGTGTCTGTCCTGTCTGTGTCTGTCCTGTCTGTCTGTCTTGTGGTGTCCTGTCTGTCTGTGTCTGTCCTGTGTGTCTGTCTGTGTCTGTCTGTGTCTGTCTGTGTCTGTCTGTGGTCTGTCTGTGTCTGTCTGTCTGTGTCTGTCCTGTCGTGTTCTGTCTGTGTCTGTCTGTGTCTGTCTGTGTCTGTCTGTGTCGTCTGTCTGTGTTCTGCTGTCCTGTTGTCTGTCTGTGTCTGTCTGTCTTTGTCTGTCTGTGTCTGTGTCTGTTCTGTCTGTCTGTGTCTGTCTGTCTGGTGTCGTCTGTCTGTCTGTCTGTTGTCTGTGTCTGTCTGTCTGTTGTCTGTCTGTCGTGTCTGTCTGTCTGTGTCTGTCTGTCTTGTCTGTCTGTCTGTCTGTGTCTGTCTGTCTGTGTCTGTCTGTGTCTGTTGTCTGTGTCTGTCTGTCTGTCTGTCTGTCTGTCTGTCTGTTCTGTCTGTGTCTGTCTGTTCTGTGTCTGTCTGTGTCTGTCTGTGTCTGTCTGTGTCTGTCTGTGTCTGTCTGTGTGTCTGTCTGTCTGTGTCTGTCTGTGTCTGTCTGTGTCTGTCTGTGTCTGTCTGTGTCTGTCTGTGTCTGTCTGTGTCTGTCTTGTTGTCTGTGTCTGTCTGTGTCTGTCTGTGTCTGTCTGTGTCTGTCTCTGTGTCTGGTCTGTGTCTGTCTGTGTCTGTCTGTCTGTCTGTCTTGTGTCTGTCTCTGTCTGTCTGTCTGTGTGCTTGTCTGTCTGTGTCTGTCTGTGTCTGTCTGTGTTCTGTCTGGTGTGTCTGTCTGTGTCTGTCTGTGTCTGTCTGTGTCTGTCTGTGTCTGTCTGTCTCTGTGTCTGTCTGTCTGTCTGTGGTGTCTGTCTGTGTCTGTGTCTGTCTGCTGTCTGTGTCTGTCTGTGTCTGTCTGTCTGTGTCTGTCTGTCTGTGCTCTCTGTCTGTGTCTGTGTCTGTCCTGTGTCTGTCTGTCCTGTCGTCTGTCTGTCTGTGTCTGTCTGTCTGTGTCTGTGTCTGTGTGTCTGTCTGTCTGCTGTGGTCTGTCTGTCTGTGGTCTGTCTGTCTGTGGTCTGTCTGTCTGTGTCTGTCTGTGTCTGTCTGTCTGTGTCTGTCTGTCTGTGTTGTCTGTCTGTCTGGTGTCTGTTCTGTTCTTGTCTGTCTGTCTGTCTGTGTCTGTCTGTGGTCTGTCTGTCTGTGTCTGTCTGTCTGTGTCTGTCTGTCTGTGTCTGTCTGTGTCTGTCTGTGTCTGTCTGTGTCTGTCTGTGTCTGTCTGTGTCTGTCCTGTGTCTGTCTGTGTCTGTCTGTGTCTGTCTGTCTGTGTCTGTTGTGTCGTCTGTGTCTGTGTTCTGTCTGTCTGTGTCTGTCTGTCTGTGTCTGTCTGTCGTCTGTCTGTGTCTGTCCTGTCTGTCTTGTCTGTCTGTGTCTGTCTGTGTCTGTCTGTCTGTGTCTGTCTGTCTGTCTGTGTCTGTCTGTGGTCTGTCTGTCTGTGTCTGTCTGTCTGTCTGTGTCTGTCTGTGTCTGTCTTGTCTGTTGTCTGTGTCTGTCTGTCTTGTCTGTCTGTCTGTCTGTGTTGTCTGTGTCTGTCTGTGTCTGTCTGTCTGTGTCTGTCTGTCTGTGTCTGTCTGTCTTGTCTGTCTGTCTGTGTCTGTCTGTGGTCTGTCTGTCGTGTCTGTCTGTGTCTGTTGTCTGTCTCTGTCTGTGTCTGTCTGTCTGTCTGTCTGTCTGTGTCTGTCTGTCTGTGTCTGTCTGTGTCTGTCTGTCTGTGTTTCTGTCTGTGTCTGTCTTGTCTGTGTCTGTGTCTGTCTGTTCCTGGTCTGTCTGTCTGTGTCTGTGTCTGTGTCCTGTGTCTGTCTGTGGTCTGTCTGTTCTGTGTGTCTGTCTGTGTCTGTCTGTGTCTGTCTGTGTCTGTCTGTGTCTGTCTGTGTCTGTTCTGTGGGTCTGTGTGTCTGTCTGTGTCTGTCTGTCTGTGTCTGTCTGTCTGTGTCTGTCTGTGTCTGTCTGTGTCTGTCTGTGTCTGTCTGTGCTGTCTGTTTCTGTCTGTGTCTGTCTGTGTCTGTCTGTCTGTGTCTGTCTGTGTCTGTCTGTGTCTGTCTGTCTGTGTCTGTCTGTCTGTCTGTGTCTGTCTGTGTCTGTCTGTGTCTGTCTGTCTTCTGGTCTGTCTGTCTGTGTCTGTCTGTCTGTCTGTCTGTGTCTGTCTGTCTGTGTCGTCGTCTGTCTGTCTGTGTCTGTCTGTCTGTTTCTGTCTGTGTCTGTCTGTGTCGTCTGTGTCTGTCGTGTCTGTCTGTGTCTGTCTGTCTGTGTCTGTCTGGCTGTGTCTGTCTGTCTGTGTCTGTCTGTCTGTCTGTGTCTGTCCTGTCTGTGCTTGTCTGTGTCTGTCTGTGTCTGTCTGTGTCTGGTCTGTCTGTGTCTGTCTGTCTGTGTCTGGTTTCTGTGTCTGTCTGTTCTGTTCTGTCTGTGGTCTGTCTGTGTCTGTCTGTGTCTGTCTGTGTCTGTCTGTGTCTGTCTGTCTGTGTCTGTCTGTCTGTGTCTGTCTGTCTGTCTGTGTCTGTCTGTCTGTGTCTGTCTGTCTGTGTCTGTCTGTCTGTGTCTGTCTGTCTGTGTCCTGTCTGTGTCTGTCTGTCTGTGTCTGTCTTGTCTGTTCTGTGTCTGTCCTGTCTGTCTGTGTCTGTCTGTCCTGTGTCTGTCTGTCTGTGTCTGTCCTGTCTGTGTCTGTCCTGTCTGTCTGTCCTGTCCTGTGTCTGTCTGTCTGTCTGTGTCTGTCTGTGTCCTGTCTGTGTGTGTCTGTCTGTGTCTGTCTGTGTCTGTCTGTGTGTGTCCTGTGTGTGTCTGTGTGTCTGTGTGTCTGTCTGTTCTGTCTGTGTCTGTGTCTGTCTGTGTCTGTCTGTGTCTGTTCTGTCTGTGTCTGTCTGTCTGTGTCCTGGTCTGTCTGTGTCTGTCTGTCTGTGTCTGTTCTGTCTGTGTCTGCTCTGTCTGTGTCCTGTCTGTCTGTGTCTTGTCTTGTCTGTGTCTGTCTGTCTGTGTCTGTCTGGTCTGTCTGTGTCTGTCTGTCTGTCTGTGTCTGTCTGGTGTCTGTCTGTCTTGTCTGGTCTGTTGTCTGTGTCTGTCTGTCTGTCCTGTGTCCTGTCTGTCTGTCTGGTCTGTGGTCTGTCTGTTGTTGTCTGTCTGTGGTCTGTCTGTGGTGTCTGTCTGTGTCTGTCTGTGTCTGTCTGTGTGTGTTCTTCTGTGTCTGTCTGTGTCTGTCTGTGCCTGTCTTGTGTCTGTCTGTCTGTGTCTGTCTGTCTGTGTCTGTCCTGTGTCTGTCTGTCTGTGGTCTGTGTCTGTCTGTCCTGTCTGTGTCCTGTCGTCTGGTCTGTCCTGTCTGTGTCTGTCTGTCTGTCTGTTCTGTCTGTGTCTGTCTGGTCTGTCTGTGTCTGTCGTCTGTCTGTCTCTGTCTGTGTTCTTCTGTCTGTGTCTGTCTGTCGTGTCTGTCTGTCTGTGTCTGGTCTGTCTGTCTGTGTCTGTCTGTCTGTGTCTGTCTGTCTGCTGTCCGTCGTGTCTGTGTCTGTCTGTCTGTGTCTGTCTGTCTGTGTGTCTGTTCTGTCTGTCTGTTCTGTCTGTGTCCTGTTCTGTGCCTGTGTTCTGTCGTTGTCTGTGTCTGTGTCTGTCTGTCTTTGTGTCTGTCTGTCTGTCTGTGTCGTCTGTCTGTCTGTCTGTCTGTTCTGTCTGTCTGTGTTGTCTGTCTGTCTGTGCTGTCTGTCTGTGTCTGTCTGTGTCTGTCTGTCTGTGTCTGTTGTTCTGTCTGTTCTCTGTGTCTGTGTCTGTGTCTGTGTCTGTGTCTGTGTCTGTGTGTCTGTCTGTGTCTGTCTGTCTGTGTCTGTCTGTCTGTTCTGTGTCTGTGTGTCTGTCTGTCTGTCTGTCTCTGTGTCTGTGTCTGTGTGTCCTGTCTTGTCTGTGTCTGTCTGTGTCTGGTGGTTCTGTTTCTGTGTCTGTCTTGTCTGTGTCTGTCTGTGTCTGTCTGTGTCTGTCTGTCTTGTCTGTGTCTGTCTGTCTGTGTCTGTCTGTCTGTGTCTGTCTGTCTGTGTCTGGTCTGTTCTGTTGTGTCTGTCTGTGTCTGTCTGTGTCTGTCTGTGTCCTGTCTGTGTCTGTCTGTCTGTGTCTGTCTGTCTGTGTCTGTCTGTCTGTGTCCTGTCTGTCTGTGTCTGTCTGTCTGTGTCTGTCTGTCTGTGTCTGTCTGTCTGTCTGTCTGTCTGTCTGTCTGTGGTTCTGTGTCTGTCTGTGTCCTGTGGTCTGTCTGGTGTCTGTCTGTTGTCTGTGTCTGTGTCTGGTCTGTGTCTGTCTGTCTGTCTGGTCTGTCTGTTCTTGTTCTGTCTGTCTGTTGTCTGTGTCTGTCTGTCTGTGTCTGTCTGTGTCTGTCTGTCTGTCTTGTGTCTGTCTGTGTCTGTCTGTGTCTGTCTGTTCTGTGTGTCTGTCTGTCCATGGTCTGTCTGTGTCTGTCGTGTCTGTGTCTGTCTGTCTGTGTCTGTCTGTGTCTGTGTCTGTCTGTGTCTGTCTGTCTGTGTCTGTCTGTGTCTGCTGTCCTGTCTCTTCTGTCTGTCTGTTCTGTCCTGTGTCTGGTCTGTCTGTGTGCTGTCTGTGGTCTGTCTGTCTGTGTCTTGCCTGTTGTCTGTCTGTCTGTGTCTGTGTCTGTCGTCTTGTTCTGTCTGTCCTGTGTCTGTTCTGGTGTCTGGTCTGTCTGTGTCTGTGTCTGTCTGTCTGTGTCTGTCTGTGTCTGTGTCCTGTGTGTCTGTGTCTGTCCTGTGTCTCTGTGTCTGTCTGTGTCTGTCTGTGTCCTGTCCTGTGTCCTGTCTGTGTCGTCTGTGTCTGTCTGTGTGTCTGTCTGTGTCTGTCTGTCTGTGTCTGTCTGTCCTGTGTCTGTCTGTGTCTGTCTGTCTGTGTCTGTCTGTCTGTGTCTGTCTGTGTCTGTCTTGTCTGTCTCTGTCTGTGTCTGTCTGTCTGTCTGTTCCCTGTCTGTCTGTGTCTGTCTGTCCTGTCTGTCTGGTGTCTGTCTGTGTCTGTCTGTCTGTGTCTGGTTGGTCTGTCCTGTGTGTCTGTTCTGTCTGTGTCTGTCTGTGTTTCTGTCTCTGTGTCTGTGGTCTGTCTGGTCTGGTGTCTGTCTTGTGTCTGTCGTCTGTGTCTGTGTCTTGTCTGTCTGTCTGTGTGTGGTGTCTGATCTGTGTCTGTCTGGTGTCTGTCTGTGTCTGTCTGTGGTCTGTCTGTGTCTGTCTGTGTCTTGTCTCTGTGTCTGTTCTGTCTGTTGTCTGTATGTCCTGTGTCTGTCTGTGTCTGTTCTGTCTGTGTCTGGTCTGTGTCTGTCTGTGTCTGTGGTCTGTCTGTGGTCCTGTGTCTGTCGGTTTCTGTCTGTCTGTGTTCTGTCTGTCCTGTTCTGTCTGTCTGTTGTCTGTCTGTTCTGTCTGTCTGTTCTGTGTCTGTCTTGTTCTGTCTGGTCTGTCTGTGTCTTGTCTGTGTGTGTCTGTCTGTGTCTGTCTGTGTCTGTCTGTGTGTGTCTGTTGTGTGTCCTGTGTGGTCTGTGTGTGTTCTGTTGTCGTGTCCTGTCTGTTGTCTGTCTGTGTCTGTGGTCTGTCTGTCTGTCTGTGTCTGTCTGTGTCTGGTCTGTCTGTGCCTGTCCTGTCTGTGTCTGTCTCTGTCCTGTCTGTGTCTGTCTGTCTGTGTCTGTCTGTTTGTCTTGTCTTGTCTGGTGTCTGTCTGTCTGTGTCTGTCTGTCTGTGTTCCTGTCTGTGTCTGTTGTCTGTTGTGTCTGTCTGTGCTGTCTGTCTGTCTGTCTGTGTCTGGTCTGTGTCCTGGTCTGTCTGTCCTGTGTCCTGTCGTTCTGTGTCTGTCTGTGTCCTGTCTGTGTGTGGTCTGTCTGTGTCTGTCTGTGTCTGTCTGTGTGTGCCTGTCTGTGGTCTGTCTGTGTCGTCTGGTCTGATGTTCTCTGTCTGTGTCTGTCTGTTGGTCTTTCTGTCGCTGTGTCCTGTCTGTTCTTGTGTCTGTCTGTCTGTGTCTGTCTGTCTGTGTCTGTTGTCTGTGTCTGTTGTCCTGTGTCTGTCTGTCTTGTGTCTGTCCCTGTCTGTCTGTGTCTGTCTGTCTGTGTCTGTCTTCCTGTGTCCTGTCTGTCTGTGTCTGTCGTCTGTCTGTTCTGTGTCTGTCTGTTCTGTCTCTGTCTGTGTCTGTCTTCGTGTCTGTCTGTCGTGTCTGTCTCTGTGTTCTGTCTGTCTGTGTCCTGTCTTCTGTGTCTGTCTGTCCTGTGTCTGTCTGTCTGTGTCTGTCTGTTTCTGTGTGTCTGTCCTGTCTGTGTCGTGTCTGTCTGTGTTTCTGTCCTGTCTGTGTCTGTGTTCTGTCTGTCTTGTCTGTCTGTGTCTGTCTGTCTGGTGTCTGTCTGTCGTCTGTGTCCTGTTCTGTGTCTGTCCCTGTCTGTCTGTGTCTGTCTGTCTGTGTCTGTCTGTCTGTCTGTCTGTGTCTGTGCTGTGTCTGTCTGTCTGTGTCTGTTGTCTGTTCTGTCTCCTGTGTCTGTGTCCTGTGGTTTGTGTTCTGTGTCTGTGTCTGTGTTCTGTTCTGTGTCTGTTCTGTCTGTGTCTGGTGTCTGTCCCTGTGTCCTGTGTCTGTGTTGTCTGTTGTCCTGTTCTGGTCTGTCTGTCGTGATGTCTGTGTGTCTTGTCGTCTGTCTGTCTCTGTGTCTGTGTCTCTGTGTGGTCTGTCTGTTGTGTCTGATCTGTGTGTCTGTTGTGTCTGTGTGTCTGTGTCTGTCTGTCTGTGTCTTGTTCGGTGGTCGTTGTCTGTGGTCTGTTGTTCTGTCCCTTTGTCCTGTCTGGTCTGGTCCTGTCTCTGTCCTGTGTCTGTCTCTGTGTCTGTCTGGTCTGTCTGTGGTGTCTGTCTGTCTGTGTCCTGTCCTGTCTGTGTCTGTCTGCTGTGTCTGTCTGTCTGTGTCTGTCTGTCTGGTGCTGTCTGTCTGTGTCTGTCTGTCTGTTCTGTGTACTGTGTCTGTCTGTGTCCTGTGTCTGTCTGTTCCTGTCTGTCTGTCTGGTCTGGTGTCTGTGTCTGTGTCTCTGTGTCTGTCCTGTCTGTTGTCTGTCTGTCTGTCTGCTGTGTCTCGTGTGTCTGTCTTGTCTGTGTCTGTGTCCCTGTCCTGGTCGTGTCTGTCTGTGTCTGTCCTGTCTGTCTCCTGTGTCTGTTCTGTGTCTGTCTGTCTGTCTGTGTACTGTTGTCTGTGTCTGTCTGTCCTGTCTGTCCTGTCTGGTGTGTCTGTCTGTCTGTCTGTCTGTCCTGTGTCTGTCCCTGTCTTGTGTCTGTCTGTCTGTGTCGTCTGTCTGTTGTCTGTTCTTCTGTCTGTTGTCTGTCTGTTCTGTCTGTGTCTGTCTGTCTGTGTCTGTCTGTCTGTGTCTGTCTGTCGTGTCTGTCTGTTCTGTGTCATGTCTGTGTTGTCTGTCTGTGTCTGTGTCTGTCTGTCTGTGTTGTCTGGTGTCTGGTGTCTGTCTGTGTCCTGTCGTGTTCTGGTATCTGTCTGTGTCTGTTCTGTCGTCTGTCTGGTGTCGTGTCTGTCCTGTGTCTGTCTGTGTCTGTCTGTGTCGTGCTGTTGTCTGTTCTGTGGTGTCGTCCTGTCTGTCTGTGTCTGTCTGTCTGTCTGTGTCGTTCCTGTCGTGTCGTCCGTCCTGTCTGTGTCTGTCTGTCTGTCGTTTCCTGGTCTGTCTGTGTCTGTTGGGTCTGTGTCTGTCTCTGTCTGTGTCTTGTCTTGTGTCTGTTCTGTTCTGTCTGTCTGTGTCTGTTCTGTCCTGTCTGTCTGTGTCTGTCTGTCTGTCTGTGTCTGTCTGTCTCTGTCTGTGTGTCTGTCTGTCTGTGTCTGTCTGTCTGTCTGTGTCTGTCTGTCTGTCTGTCTGTCGTGTCTGTCTGTCTGTCTGTGTCTGTCTGTCTGTGTCTGTCTGTGTCTGTCTGTCTCTGTGTCTGTCTGTTCTGTCGTCTGTTGTGTCTGGTCTGTCTGTGTCTGTCTGTGTCTGTCTGTCTCTGTGTCTGTCTGTCTGTCTGTCTGTGTCTGTCTGTCTGTGTCTGTCTGTCTGTGTCTGTCTGTGGTCTGTGTCTGGTCTGTCGTCTGTCTGTCTGTGTCTGTCGTGTCTGTCTGTGTCTGTCTGTTGTCTGTCGTGTCTGTCTTGTCTGTCTGTCGTCTGTGTCTGTCTGTCGTGTCTGTCTGTCTGTCTGTGTCTTCTGTTGTTCCTGTGTCTGTCTGTGTCTGTGTTCTGTCTGTCTGTGTCTGTGTCCGTGTCTGTCTGTCTGTCTGTCTGTCGTCTGTGTCTCTTCTGTCCTGTCTGTGTCTGTCTGTCTGTCCTGTGTCTGTCTGTCTGTGTCTGGTTCTGTCTGTGTCTGTCTGTCTGTCTGTGTCTGTCTGTTCTGTTGTCTCTGTCTGTGTCTGTCTGTGTCTGTCTGCTGTCTGTGTCTGCTGTCTGTGTCTGTCTTGTCTGTTCTGTCTGTCTGTCTGTCTGTCCTGTCGTTCTGTGTCTGTTGTCTGTTCTGTCTGGTCTGTGTCTGTCTGTGTGTCTGTCTGTCTGTGCTGTCTGTCTGTGTCTGTCTGTGTGTCTGTCTGTCTGTCTGTGTCTGTCTGTCTGTGTCTGTCTGTCTGTGTCTGTCTGTCTGTCTGTCTGTGACTGTGTCTGTCTGTGTCTGTCTGTTGTGTCCTGTCTGTGACTGTGTCTGTCTGTCTGTGTCTGTCTGTGTCTGTCCTGTGGTCTGTCTGTGTCTGTCTTGTCTGTGTCTGTCTGTCTGTGTCTGTCTGTCTGTGTCTGTCTGTCTGTGTCTGTTCTGTCTGTGTCTTGTCTGTCTGTGTCTGTCCTGTCTGTCTGTCTGTCTGTGTCTGTCTGTCTGTGTCTGTCTGTGGTGTCTGTCTGTGTCGTGTCTGTCTGTCTGTGTCTGTCTGTCCTGTCTGTTGTCTGTCTTCTGTCCTGTGTTGTCTGTCTGTGTCTGTCTGTCTGTGTTCTGTCTGTGCTGTCTGTCTGTTTCTGTCTGTTCTGTCTGTGTTCTGTCGCTGTCTCTGTGTCTGTTCTGTGTCTGTCTGTGTCTGTCTGTCTGTCCTGTGTCTGTCTGTGTCTGTCTGTCTGTGTCTGTCTGTCTGTGTCTGTCTGTCTGTGTCTGTCGTCTTTGTGTTGTCTGTCTGTGTCCTGTCTTTGTCTGTCTTCTGTTCTGTCTGTCGTCTGTCTCTGTGTCTGTCTGTCTGTCTGCTGTGTCTGTCCTGTCTCTGTGTCTGTGTCTGTCTGTCTGTGTCTGTCGTCTCTGTTCTGTCTCTGTCTGTGTCTGTGTCTGTCTGGTGTCTTGGTCCTGTGTTCTGTCTGTGTTGTCTGTCTCTGGTCTGTGGTTCTGTCTGTCTGTTCGTCGTGTCTGTCTGTCTGTGTCCTGTCTGTCTCTGGTCTGTCCTGTCTCTGTTCTGTGTCTGTCTGTCTGTGTCTGTCTTGTCTGTCCTGTGTCTGTCTGTCTGTCTGTCTGTGTCTGTCTGTCTGTGTCCTGTCTGTCTGTGTCCTGTCTGTCTGTGTCTGTCTGTCTCTGTGTCCTGTCTGTCTGTGTCTGGTCTGTGTCTGTCGTCTGTCTGTTGTCCTGTCTGTCCTGTGTCTGTCTGCTGTCTGTGTCTGTGTCTGTCTGTGTCTGTCTGTCTTGTCTGTCTGTGCTGTGTCCTGTCTGTTCTGTGTCTGTCGTCGTGTCTGTCTGGTCGTGTCTGTGGTCTGTGCTGTGTTCTGTCTGTGTCTGTCTGTCTGTCGTGTCGTGCTTGTCTGTGTCTGTCCTGTGTCTGTCTGTGTCTGTTCTGTCCTGTCTGTCTGTCTGTTCTTGTCTGGTCTGTGTCTGTCCTGGTCCTGTGCTGTCTGTGTTCTGTCTGTCTGTGTGTGTCTGCTCTGTGTCTGCCTGTTCCTAGTGTCGTCTGTCTGTTGTGTCTGTCTGTCTGTCTGTCTGTGTCTGTCATGTGTGTCTGTCTGTCTGTGTGTCTGTGTCTGTGTCTGTCTGTGTCTGTCTGTCTGTTCATGTGTCTGTCTGTTCTGTCTGTGTCTGTCTGTCTGTGTCTGTCTGTCTGTCTGTGGTCTGCGTCTGTCTGTGTCTGCTGTCTGTCGCGCTGCTGTGTCGTCTGTGTGGTCTGTTCTGTCTGTCTTGTCTGGTCTGTGTCTGTCGTTCTTCTGTCTGTAATCTGTCTGTGGGTCTGTCTGTTGTCTGTCATGTCTGTTGTCCTGTGCGTTGTGATCTGTCTGTCTTCTGTGCTGTGTCCTGTCTCTGTCTGTGTCTGTTGCCTGTTGTTCGTCTGTGCTCGCGCTGTGTCTGTACTGTGCTGTTGTCTGTCTCTGTTGTCGTCTGTGTGTCTGTGTCTCTTCTGTTCTGCTGTCTGTGTCGCTGTGTCGTCTGTCGTCTGTCTGTTGTCGTGTCTGTGCTGGTCTGTCTTGTTTTCGTCTTCTGTGTCTAGCTGTGTGTTCGTGGTCTCTGTCTGCCTGTCTGTGTCCTGTTCTGTAGTGTCTGTCTGTCTGTTCTGGTCCTGGCTTCTGGTCTGTCTGTGTCTAGTCTGTCTAATCTGTCTGGTCTGTTTGTCGTGTCTGTCTGGTCGTTCTGTCTGTGGTCTGTGTGTCTGTCGCTGTGTCTGTGTCTGTCCTGTCTGTATCTGTCTGTCTGTGCTGTCTTGTCTGTCTGTGTCTGTTCTGTCTGTCTGTCTGTGCTCTGTGTCTGTGTCTGCGTGTCTGTGGGTCTGCGTGTCTGTCGTCTGTGTTGCTTCGGTTGTGATGTCTTCTGTGATCTGTCTGTGCTGTCCTGTTGTCTGTTTGTCTGTGTCGCTGGTCTGTGTCTGTCTGTTCTGTCCTGTGTCTGTCTGTGTCATACTGCGTTCTGTCTGTCTCTGCTTCCCGCGAGCAGAGCCTCGTGGGTTTTGTACGATCCCGATCCTGATAAAATTTTTGGTGGGGAGGATTTAAATAATGATCTAGTTGTGTTTTCCTATGAAAATGGGCATGGTGCCCATAATGGGCGCGGAAGCGAACACGCCCAAAAAACATGTGTTTATAGATGTAGGGTAGAAGCCAATTTCCAATTTGACAAACTACTTCTCCTAGCGATTTAGATCGATATGGACAGAGCAGTTCTCGATATTTGGTTTGCACCCATGGCACCTGATTAGCCCACGGAGACTCCGGTTTTATTTCATTTCGTCCAAGTCAAGGGTCAACGAACTTAGAAAATTGTGAATTTATTGCGCAATAATAATATCCTTCTCGAGGGTTTGGGTCGAATCTGCAGGGGTTTCGGGTATTTTGTTAGGCCGAAATGGCACCTGCATCAGCCACCACACGAACTCATTTTTCACATTTAGTTGTCCAAGGTCAAAGTCACAAGGTCAACACGAACTTAGAAAATTGCGAGAATGTTGTTTTTAAGAGGGGGTAAGCCAATTATTTCAATTTGGCAATCTTTCTTCCTCTACGGGGCGTTCGAATCTGGCAGGGGTTTCGTATTTAGGTTAGCCACTAAAAGGCACCCCTCAATAGCCCCACGGAGCACGATTTTTCATTTTCGTCCACAAGTTCAATAGTCACAAGTCAACGAACTTGAAAAAATTGGCGCGAATTTTGCACATGAAAATATCCATATTCTTTCGGAAGGTCTTTGTCGAATTCTATTGGCATCGGGTTTTGGTATTTGTGTCTAAGCACACTAAAAATGGCACCTGCAAATAAGCCCTCACAGGAGCTCTCGATTTTTATCATTTTCGTCCCAAGGATTCAACGGGCTCAATCAAGTTCACGAACTTTAAAGAAATTCGAGAATTGACTAATAAATTCTTATGACAACCATATGAACCCACCCAACTTTGAAAGTGATGACATAATTTTTGATGCATATCTTGAGAGGTCATTCCCACCTAATAGTTCTTGAAACATCTTGCATCTATATTACTAATATACAACCGAACACCTCTGCCCGTGCGCCCCCTTCAAGTTTGTTTTTACGACTGATTATCATAAAGTAATGGAAGGTAATTCCCAGAAGGCAGTGTGGAAAGCCATATAGCCTTATGACGTACTATAATTGTTCCTGGAATGTTCCAGAAAGTTTTGCACCAAAAAGTCCATAAAATCCTTGAACCTTTGGACTTTAAAGTTATCCAAAGTTCAATTTTTCAAAGTTGTGGTAATCGAACGTGTTTTCGACTATACTTCCGACGAACTAACTCCAATATAAGCTATAGCACGTATCCTGTTTCCCTTATTTAATGTCCACAAACATTGTTTTGTGGACCTTAAAGCGGTTATAGCAAAGGTCAAATTTTTAAATAGGTTGTTGAAACGAAACCGGGTTTCGACAAAATTTTGCGCTAAGCTAAACTGCTCGTACACATGTCCCACTTCGTAACCAAACATCATGTTGAATCATTTTTATAAACTTGTCAAACAATTAATCACAATTGTCTTCATCCCTTGACTTCTGAAACAATCTACATCGTCAAATACCGCTCGTGAACCATCGTCGTCTTCAGAATTGTTATTATTATTTTCGGGTTAGGTCTGCTCTGCATCCGCTTTCGTAGGTTGCTTGTTTATGCCGCGCCACACCTTTCTTCCCTATCTCTGCTTGCACACCCCAATAAATCTATTGATCATACCACATATCCTTCCTCACCTGCTTGTTAATAAATCATGATTAGAAATGTTCCCTGCTCATTTTTGTGTTTTCCTTCATTGGTCCAGCATGGTCCGAATCCTAGATTAGCCAGGACTTTATTCCCAACAATCCGTTCCCTTTAGCCGTTACGTCCTTGGCAGTGTCGCTCGGCTGCATCCGATCCGGTTAAGTGATCTGGTCCGGTGGAGTGATCCGGTTCGGACAAGGCGTACCGAGGGTGTGTTCCCTGGTAATTAAATCACGTGGTTATTTTTAG
>CM068958.1:41928168-41939608 GCA_035128595.1 Eptatretus atami | reverse complement strand
AGATGATAGGGTAAGGGTTAAATAGTGCTATATGGCATTAACTCCAAAATGGCCATGTGTCCCTTACATCACTCCTCACGCGGCGCCTCATAATATATATATATATATAATATATATATATATATATATATATATATACAATAATACTTATATAACAATATATATATATATATATATATTGTTACGGCTGTGGAAATTCGCAATCACCATTCAGGTCCCGTAGGTGAGATATTTTTAAGTACATGTATAGTTAGCCCCAAACCCGTGGTTTAGAGGGAATTAATGTGATCATTCGGGCTGCGATCCTTCGATAGCCGTTTTTCTGTTATTTCGTTATTTTTCGAAACAACCACATTTCAACCCCAACCACGCCACCACTCTCAACAACGCCAGCACCGCCATCACACCGACAACCACCACCACAACGCCGCTTTTCTACAACCACGCCACCCCACCTCTTCACCCCTCGCCGTTCACCAGGCTCCGTTGCGGTGACGATCTCCGCAGAGCTGGCGGGAGATGCGCAAGTTCCCGCCTGTTTCCTTCCCGCCATTCTTCCCTGGCAAGGCGCCAGGCCTGATTTTCCTCACCCCCGCATGGGCAGGGAGGAGGAACGAGAGGGAACGCCCCATTTCGAGTCTTTCCAGAAGCGCCTCGAAGGGGGTTGAGCCAAAGGCGGGCGAAGAAACAGGGCGTGGCGCCGGCAGTATAAGAGACAGTGGCGCAGGAGATCCTGTTCTTCGTGACTGGTGGCTTCTTCTCGTCCTGCTTCTTCTCGTCCTTGTTCTTCTTGTTTCGGAGTTGGTCTGGGGCTCTCTCTCTCTTGTCTTCGCTTGTTCTTCTTGTCCTGTTTGGGGTGCTCTGTTCGTGGACTCCAGTCGGTGCTCAGTCCGTGGCGTCGGGGACCAACACGAGCAGGCACGAGGCACGCCGGAGAGCCTCGCCGACCACGCTCGAGCGGGGAGTCACGGCAGACGGGACCACGTCGGCGGACGTCGCCAAGGACTCAACACACCAGGGAAGTCGCGACTTCCATTTCTTTTGGGTTTTGTGGAACGTGTGTTGTGGCGCCGAGTCCGTCAAGTAGAACTGGAAGTGTGCCGTGTGTACGCGTATTCGTTTTAACTCTTTCTTTGCTTTATATGTGCATTCTTGTTGTAAATACATGCTGTTTATGTGCTCTTCCGTGTGTCTGTAAATAAAGTGATTGTGTTGAATTATTCCCCCGTTTCGCTGCGTCCTTTCCTTTTTGGGTCTCCATCTTGCTTCACGTAAGGGTTTGAGTGCGGATACGCCCGATAATAATCTGAACCGTCAGAGGTCGACGATAACACCGCTCGGTTATCTCGATAGACGGAACGGACGCGCGTCGTGTCCGGAGTCGCCTGTGGCGAGGTACAACCCCTCGGTATTCCCGTGGGTACTTAGTAGTAGTCGAGTTTGGCGAACACCCTATCCGCCGGGTGAATGCGACTGGGATTGTGGTGAGGCGAAAGGCCACCCGTGACTGTCCCGGGCGTAGTTCCGGGAGGGTCACGACTGAATTGTCCGTCCGGTGGCGACGTGCCGCGATCCGAGTTACGTGGCCGTCGCACGCGGACGGGCGCGAATCGCAACCTGTGTCAGAGAGCGGTGGGGAAAACGGACTCTTCTTGTCTCCAAGCTAAATTCAAGGGAATCGGTCCAGGGTGAGAGGAGCGACCCCCGAATTCCCTCCAAATTACGAGCGAGCTAAATTAACCAGTTACGTGGAATAAGATGCCGTTCTCAGGCGAGCGGGAGCCGGGCGGGTGGTAATAGAATGGAATGTAGATTTTAGAATCCATGGCCCAGGATGTAAACCCGAGCAGGACATTGGTGTGCAGGAAACAATTACTCCCACCAACACGCAGAGCCCGAAATAGGTGCGGCGGCGGCCCGGTGCATAACACCTCCCCTCCCCCTCTCCACCAAACACCCCCGTCCTCGCCGATCTGCCCAGCAAAGTGCACTTAATTGGCCCAGCTATTCGCCATGCTGGCAGAAATGAACGAAAAAATGGAATGGAATGCAAAAACGAAATAAAAGGAGTGAAACAAGCAGATGGAAACAAAACAAACGAAATGAACGAAAAAAAATGGAGGAAACGCACTCAGAATGGAAACAAAACTACAAACGAATATGAAAACGAATATGGAAACAAATGCGCAAGGATAGGAAGAAGAAATAAAAGAAATGCGGGGAAACGCGCAAGTGGCCGAAGCCTGCAGGCGGGCATGAAGGCAACAACAGCGGCAAGCAGTGCGTAATGCCGACGCCACGTGTGGTGAGCGAACGAGCCTGGAGGGTGCAACGGCTTGTCAGGCCCGCGTGTGAGCGGTGAGGAAAAAAATTAATTCGGGAAGACGTGTTGGCGAGAAGCGTGGAGGGTGACGAGAAAAATGACCGGGACCGAGAGGAAAATTAATTGGATATATATGACACCTCGCACACTCCTGCAGCTGAAGAAGCTGCACAAAGCAACCCAAGAAGGCCTACACAATGTAAGCACTTTTGCTGTTTCGAACCCTTCCCAGAGTTCCTCCACAACTAAAAAGACGTTCACACATAGTTCCCAAATGAGAATCACAATGCTACACACCCCCTCAGCCACCGCATCGGTTCATCGCTTATTGGCGAATCATCAGCGATAGCGCAGACAGCAATGCATACCAATGAGGCTCCCAAGCATGTACCACGTGCAACGTCAAAAGTAGTCAATGTATAAATAAAGAACGAGAAGGGCACTCGGTAGAGCACATACCTCCGCCACGCAATCCCTGATCCATGAGAACATATCTGGCCCAACACATTTTTGAAATATCATGCACTACAGTACTATATAGTTTTTGGCCCTATATCTTGATGGTGAAGAATCACTTCAAAAATTAAATAATTCTCGTATCCAGATTCGGATTCAGATCTTCACCAAAATCGAATCAATTTGTCCTTGCCACACACACAACGTGTCCACCAAGTTTTATTCGAATCCATCCACAACTTTTTGAGATATCGTGTTTTATATTGGTTTAGCCCTATCTCAATGGTGAAGAATCATTTTTAAAAATTTCAGATCTGGATTCGGATCTTCATCAAAATTGAATCAATTCTTCCTTGTCGCACACCCAACATGTCCACCAAGTTTTGTCCGAATCTGTCCACAAGTTTTTGAGATATCGTGCTAAATATCGTTTTTGGCCCTTTCTCTCAATGATGAAGAATCACTTAAAAAATTCTCGTAGTCGGATCCGGATCCGGATCTTCACCAAAATCCAATCAGTTCGTCCTTGTCGCACACCGAACCTGTCCACAAAATTTCATCCGGATCTGTCCACAACTTTTTGTGATATCCTGTACACAGACAAACATACAGACAAACTTCGACAAACAGACAGAAAGAGGTGAAAACATAACCTCCTTCACCTTCGGTGGCGGAGGTAAAAATAAAGACCCACCCACATCTCACACCTGTGAATGGAGGGAATAGCCAATCAGCTCTCACTGAATCAACTAAACGCAGGTGGCTAGGATTACATAAATAATTGACACCTCCCACACTCCTGCAGCCGAAGAAGCTGCACAAAGAAACCCAAGAAGGCCTACACAAGGTAAGCACTTTTGCTGTTTCAAACCCTTCCCAGAGTTCCGCCACAACTATAAAGACGTTCACACATCGTACACACATGAGAATCCCAATGCTACACACACCCTCAGCTACCGGACCGGTTTCATCGCTTCTTGGCGAATCATCAGTGATAGCGCAGAATTGGGAGCCTCATTGGGTATGCATTGCTGGTGTGATCTGTTTTGCAGATCATGCAGTGGGAGAGATTGGCTTGGGCCACATCCACTGAGTGACATCACTTGGCTCTCAGCTGATCGGTTAAACCCAGCTGCAGTTGGACAATATGTGAATAACTGCTGTCCAGGTATGCAAAGCCTTTTGGAAGTAATATGTCACATTGGGTTGAAATGATTGCCATTAAAAAACCTGTATACCAGCCTATTTCAGTCCACTGCAGGAAGGTCTCTCTCGACTGATAGTGAGAGGTGTTTGGCGTACTCGCCATGGTTACCAATGTGGGTGTGTAGGAGTGTGTAGCCAAGCAAATTAAACCCACACCAGTCAGTGGAGAAAAGAAATCCTTAAACTACTCAACCAAATAACTGTCATCATGCCAATTGTATCATACTAAAATATGCAATTTGGTATCTGTCTATCTGTCCGTCTAACCGCGATGCATTCGGTCATTACTTATCCAATCTCAACCAAACTTTCCAGGGGAATTAGGGTCATACAACAAAGGTTGTAGCAACTATCAACACAAACTATTCAGTCAATCCCGCCCATCATATGATTACCTTTTTTTAACAGTTACTCATGTTACTTAACACGACTGAAAGAAATTTGGAGGAAACCCAATGTCCTTGGGGTATTCTATGCTTATTGCACCCACCACAGATGGATGGACTCGATCCGCCTCGACTGGCTCGGGCTCTAGGTCGGCTGCTAGCTAGGTCTTTAGCTAATAAAGGTGCTTAAATGAATCTTTACGCATTAATAATGTATCCCATTGCCTGTCTGATTTATCTCGCCATCAGATTCTATGTGGACTGTGTATGATTTGTATATAACTTGTATATTGGGGCTTCTTGTTTGATTTCTCCCAGACATGGCTTCAAGCATGACATGCACTATGCCTCACCCCTCCCCGATGCCGTTATGGCCAAATTCTGGCCTTTATTTGACTCAACCCCATTCCCAACTGTCGCAAGCAGTATTACATGCTTGAGGGAAATTTGTAGAACATTGGACGTGTTCATGTATAGTTACACATGGGCAGTGGGAAAACTACAAAATTGGACGTATTCATGTATACTTGGTAGGATCGCTATATGACGTGCCAATTGTACTTACACATGGGTGGTGTATAGCCGATGAGTCCCTGGTTTGCACACCTATCAGAAGTAAAATTATTATAACCACAAGTTAATCAGTCAATTCTGTCCGATGATAATGACATAATGATATCATGATGATAATATTAATAATAACAAGAATATTAACATGCATCTCTCCATATGTTATGTGAAGAAGCAGGACATCGAGCATTTCACCTTCAGAGGACATTTTTCCATTCAAAATGGTGCATCGGCAGTCATGATAATAGCATAACAATATTAACGTTATTACAAAATAATGACAATTATCCATCCATCCATTGGGACCACACTCTGTATGGAGCATCAGTGCTGCTGAAGCAGTCTCCTGAGCTACTGGGCACAATCCTGGACGGGTCACCACTCCGACGCAGGATACCAGCATGCTGGTACTCATTTCACCAACCTCGGAAGGCTGACAGGCTAAGTCAACCCTACCTAGTATTAATTCAGTGGCCAAGCAGGATTTGAACTCAGGACCCAAGGATCCCAAGCCCACCACCCCAACCATTAAGCCACCACCAGACATAATAACATGAATCATAATAATCTTAATAATAATAGTAAAGATAATAAGGATAACAAAATGGCCGAGTCTAAGGCATGATCTTGCTCAGTGTGAAAATGTGAAATTAAGGCTGAAAGGACTTTGAATACAAATGGAATTCAACAATGTAGAATGGTACGCATTCGTGCAGATATGCACATACACATGAACCCTCCCTCCCCCCACTTCGCCCGGCAGATGTTTATATTTTAAAATGTGATATGCTCAACTGCAACATTAAGCTTTTTTTAGTGGAGAAAGGTATACAGACAGACATTTAAGCAGCAAGGCACTGCTGTGTTGTCGTTACCCTGGAGCAGACATGATTTGTGCTGTCTCATCACAGATCGCCCAGCTAATGTGGCCTATCAAGAATTTGATGTCCCTCTAGACTTCCCACTTGCACTGAGACGCTTCCTGCCTAATGTACCTTACACAAGCCAGCCGGGCAGGTGAACCCAAGCATGTACTTTGGATTTTTCACAAGCATATCCAGTTTTAGGTTGTAGCTGGCAGCAGGACTAGTGGTAATAATGATCACACATCTGTACTCTCAGATGATATGCCTTCACATAGCCTTGGCTGTTTTGATTAAGAATTGGTGATTCAAGTTTTGGGATTCCATACTGCGAGCTAATCCATGCTACGTGCCATTTCTAACTCGTTGAAGTACAGAATTTCAGGTCTTTGCTATGTCTAACTCATATAACTCCCATTGTGCTGCAATGTTATTTCTTGCTGTATGGAGCTTCATGCTGAACTACTGCACTTGTTTCCTTCAGACTTGTACGTTGCATGGTTCTTGTTGCCTTGAGGGACATCGAGAATGGCGAGGAACTTTATTCCAACTACTTCACTGTGATTACCTAACATCGCCATTCGACTGCTCTTACCATGTATCATATGTACCTATTAGTGTTGAGGAAATGCCTGTGATGGTTAAATGACTTTAGTTCTGATGTGTGCCTGTTGTGGCATAGATGACTCACTGGTCAGGACACTGCACTGGCATCCTTTGAAGTTGTGAGTTAAAATCAAGCTGAAGGCAGCAGTATTGAGGATTCTGGTAACTGAGCAAGTCGTGGAGAATCCACAAGAAAAAATATCCATCTCAAGAGTAAATTTTTCAAGTCATCATCATCACAAGAGGCAATTCAAATTCCCTTCGGATTTTTGGCTGTGTGAAAAGGCCAATTTGCCATTCAATTGTCCCCTACTCTTAACCACATGTGGAAGACTGGCCCTGGAGGTGGCAACTCTGCAACGAGGTTAAATGACCAGTCGTATTGATGCTTCGAATAGGACGAGACTGTAATTGAAGAAGATGAAAGCTCGTCACGCAGGACAAGACCGTGGCGTGAAATGAAGCTCTGTTCACACACAGAGAATGGATCTCATCATCATCATCAGCAGCCCCAAACATCCTCAATGGAAGCCCATAGCCCCAAGCGCAGAGGCCTTGCATGGCCGACCAAAGTTGGTTGGCATAGTTGGTGGCATCGGGAAAGGTGTCATTGTAAGCTGAGAAGAATTCTCCCTGGAGATGAAGCAATGCACCATACACGAGTAAGCCAGGGGCCAGAAAAGTTTTTTGGTGGTCTTGGGTACTTCGTCTGCTGGAAAATTTTCATTGCTGGCAGGTGTTGGGCCCATGGGGGTAGACTATCGCTGGGGTGGATGTTGATCCTGAAAATGGTACAATTTTCTTTAAATGAGAAATGAAGTCTGCTCATGCATGTAGTCCCACACATAGACCTCTGTGTTAGTTTTGTACGTTTTTGTAGGGAAGTTTTAACTTAAGAATGTTGGATGAAGATTTAATAGATAATTTCTCAATCTTTCATTCTTTGATATCAATGACAAATCAATTCTCTATAAAATATACAATAGATTGATAGAAAATGCACTTATTACTCATGAAAACAGCTAAAATAATGTGATATAAATGTACTTCTGTATATAATTGCCGAGTCGGCTGGAAAACTTTATCGGTTTCAAATTTTGATCTGAATGCTCACCCTTTTTAGCTCACCTGGAACGTAGTTCCGGGGAGCTTATGGGATGGCGCGTCGTCCGTCCGTCCGTCCGTCCATCCACAACCACTTGCAACTTCTCTGAAATTACACACACAATTTCGATGAAACTTGACCACAACCTTCATCACCCATGATGTACCAAAGTATGTTCATGGCATTAAAATTAATCCATAGGTATTTACTTTCTTCTCCCTTTCATATTTTGAGTCATCCACACCTACCAGTGGTTCCCTGATTTTCTTATCCAGCCTCTACCAGGTGAGTGCCCAGGGGTATTGCCCCTATTTTTGATTTTAGATTGCTAAAAAGAGAAATAATATACATGTAATTGATGTCAGAGTGAGTGCCGAGAGAAATAACTTTAACATAACTGTGATTAAACCTGTGATTAATAAGGGGTTAAAAATAATGAAAGGAAAGAGGTTTTTGGATCACACACACACACACAAAAAAAAGAGGTTTTTTTTGAATGGATAATTAGAGATTACATTCTCTAAAATAAAATTTAATCACACACAAATAAGATGCAAAAAGGGAGATGATTTTGGAATTTTGTCATGAGAGAGAAAGAGAAAGAGAAAGAGAAAGAGAAAGAGAAAGAGAAAGAGAAAGAGAAAGAGAAAGAGAAAGAGAAAGAGAAAGAGAAAGAGAAAGAGAAAGAGAAAGAGAAAGAGAAAGAGAAAGAGAAAGAGAAAGATTGGGATCTGGCCTGCATCAGAGTTTCTGTTAAAAAGCTGGACTCCATTATCATATTTGTGATCAAAGCAGAATTATGCCAGATGGAGATGCGTCAATGTAGCAGAGGGTCATCCACTCAAGGAGTAAACTCCACATATCTACGAAGCACTGAACAGCACACAGGCAGTAGTGCCCAAGTCTGAATGGCCGTGCAGTGGAACATGGCATGATATGGCCATGGATCTCTGAACAAGGACTGTGGAAAGTATACTTACCAAAACTCCAGAGAAAAGGCACTGTCAAAGTGTCACTGGACTGCACACATGGAGGCACCTGTCACAGCGATGTCCATGGAGATGAGTGATATTGCTAAAAATTCTGCTGAATCTGCTGCTGAAACACAAAGAATCTGCTGTAAAGCACATATATATGGAGGAATCTGCAGTCAAAAACATAGTGACTAGTTTCTGAGAGAATGATAAATCCCTTTCACATTGACAAGGGAACAAGCCCACAGAACAAGCAAGCACTTGTAAATATTGCCACATCTACAGTGGCTCCAGATAATGACAGAATGCATCAATAAAGTGAGAAAATGGAACAATTTCAATGAATCCTTGTAATTGAATGCAAGTGCTGTACATTGCAGTTATTGGTGACAACTACTCCAGTCAATAAAATAATCGAGCAAATCAGGAGAAAGAGCCCTCGAGGCAGTGTACAGATATAGTCCATGGCCAGGCATATATCGGTACATCTGAGGAAACCAACTTTAGGGCTACTAGTTATTGGTAGGGACTATATGATTATTTCAATATGTGATAACCGTCCAGAAGAGCAGCTTAGTGTATGTATTTTGCATTTTTACCATTTTACCATTCTGAGATATTGACGTTTTGGGGGAAAATCAAAAAAAAAAAAAAAAACAAGGACCACTGGGAGGAAGTGGCAGAGCTGAAGTCCACGCTGGAGGAAGCGACACCCGAATGCTTCTGCATGCTCTGCATGCAGCAGAGGCTGGGTACAAGGCTGTGGTGATCACTGCCGAAGATACAGATGTCCTCGTGCTGTGTCTGCTTCAATAAGAATCCCATGCCCGTGTATCAGAAGTGTGGTACGCAAACCCGCACATGGTTCCTAGACATTGACAAGCTTGCTAGATCGATGGGAGACAGTGTCTGTGATGCCCTGGTTGGACTGCACGTGTTCTCCGGTTGTGATACAGTCAGTGCCTTTGCAGGCCGGGGAAAGATGGCGCGTTGAAGCAAATGAAGTCGGATAAGACCTACCAAGAGGCCTTCAGTCAGCTCGGTCATTCATGGAAAGTATCCACCGAGCTCTTTCAGAAGCTGCAAGAGGTCACCTGCCACATGTACGTGCCGTCTACCAACACCACGAAAGTCAATGAACTCCGACATCAACTCTTCTGTGCTAGATGGGGAGAGATAGAGTCCAGTCAGCTTCCACCATGTGAAGACTGCTCTTCATGCACGTCCTCCGTGCAAACTACCAGGCTGCTATTTGGAGCGCTGTCTGCAATGCCAACCCTATGTTCCAAGTCCCAAGGGTTGTGGATGGACCACTGATGATGACGGGAAGCTGGCCATCGAGTGGATGCAGGGTTCTCCAGCACCGGATGCAGTGTTGCAACTGCTTCCTGCAAGTGTGGACGGTCGTGCAAACTCCCAGACTGCACGTGCCTTGCCAATAGCCTGAAGTGCACTGACGTGCAAGTTGTGAACCTGCAGCAACCAGCCCTGATGTCGAGGAAGAGGTTGTAAGCTCGAGGACTCTGATGCTGATAACAGTGATGAAGACTAGACTACTGATCCATGGTGTGAATGTTTGGCCCAATCACAAGGATCATTGGCTACAAATATGCATGAGTAAAAACTAGTACATAAACATGCCACAGTAGCGTGGTGAAATTTGGGTTATCCGTAAATTTCACATTTTGGACGCTTGTTGGAACTAGGGTAGGGGAAGGGCAATTCCTTTAACTGTGGTAAAAACTGTAATGTTCATAAATGTTTCCTCATCAACATGTGCATGTTGTAGGCTACTGCGGTTCAGATAGACACCCAGGAACTTGTATGACAATATTATAAATTAAAATGTACTGAAATCACCATTCAGCAACATTTTGATAGGCCTATTGTTCGCCCCTTTCGCATAAAACAAATTCTGCCTTCAGGAATGACAAGGATTATTCGGATGGTATAAATAAAGCATTTCAGACATGTATTTGTGGTTTGCAGTTCATTCTAGCCCCATGTGGAAACAGCAATTGCATCATTAGTGAATTTTTCTGAGTTTGCCTTTTCGCTTTCATTATGCGGAGGGTGGGTACATTCCAGAGATGATAACTACCATAAGCTGCCAGTTGCAATGGTTATCACATCAAAATAGATATATTATATATATATTATATATATTATATAATATACACACATAAACTAGATTGGTTTCCTTAGATGGTACCAACAAGTGAATTTCGGCCTGGGCCCATGGACTCATCCCAGAAATTTGAAATCCTTCACGGATGACACCCCTCCAAACACAAACAGCTCAGAGATGTCAAATGTAAAGACCAAAGGAAATATGGCTGACTTTCATGTGGAAGACTGGATTGTGAAGCGTGAGGAGACACTTATGCCAAGCTGTGAACTCTATCTGTCTGGTGGGTTTCATGACATAAAAAGAGCAGTCAGAGTATCCTGTGGGCACCATCATGATGTTCCTGAACTGACAGCTAATCATAAAGAAGCCGATTCTCGGATGTTTCTCCACATCGCACATGCAAAGGAAACTTTGGGCATAGACAGGGTTATTTTGTGGAGTTTGGATGTAGCATGTACGTGTCCATGATAATGCTCAATAACTGGAGTCAATGAGCTGTTCTTGCAGACTGGCACTGGTCATAAGAAGAGATTTGTGCCAATGCACACTATTACAGCAGAACTAGGAAAAGACACGTCGCTGGTATTGCCTTCAATTCATTCATTCAGCGGATATGACTCGACATGGTGGATGGTGGATAAAGGAAAGAAAAGGTGGATAAAGACAGTCTCGGAGCACTCGGAACTGATGGATGGATTTAATGGTCTTGGTAAAGATACAACTCAGGTAGGCCCTGCAACCGAAGCAGCGTATGCATCTCGTGTCCATTCTCTACTCTGGGAGAGATGAGGCATCCATGGATACCGTTTGATATGACAGT
>CM068958.1:41900698-41921669 GCA_035128595.1 Eptatretus atami | reverse complement strand
AAAGAAGCGCTGCCCAGGATCCGCAAGCAACAGTTTGCCAGCTGCCAGGAATGCCCTGTTGCAGCTAAACAGCGGGCCTGCAGTGGCGGCCGTGCACCGTGTTTGCGTTCATGTTGTTACCATCCATCTGCACCGCGGGATCTGGCATTGAGGCAGCCCGTGCACGCGCTTTTGTTGCATGGCGTCAGTGCCCGTTCAGTGTTCTGCAGGACTGCCTTGGCAGGCCCCGCACCAGGAGACTGCCGTTGTGGCCAGCCCATGCACCGTTGTGGTTCACTGGGTCTCATTTTATAAAAAGGGAAGGCTAGGGGATCGCGTGTGAGCAGCCGCGCAGTTCCCTGTCACTGCATTGTTCTGAGCCAGAGACTGCATGCCGAGCAGGCCTGGCTCCCTGCTGACTGCTTTCTTTTTGCAGAGTCCATTGATCCGGGCCATGGTTTTAGTGTAAAATTTGTAAGTTAAGGTTGTTAAGTTGTATTGTAAACTATGAGTGCGCGCCGGCATGTATGTGTTAGCGCGAGGCATTTATTTAAGATGTCTGTGTGAGTGAGTTTGTTTAGTTACGTTTACTCAGCCTCAGGTTATTTATTTTGGGGACACGATAACCGATGAATGTCGCACTCAGGGATCCGTAGGTAAAACGTACTAGGGGGAGAACTAAACACCAGATGGCACACGATAATTTGACGACTCGGGACCGAGTCTGTAAAAAGGGGAGGGGTAGTGTTACCGCGCTGCTGGAACATTCGCCATTACACCATAAAGGTCCGTAGTGAGATATATTTCTTAGTAGCATGTGTGTTTATGCCCCAAACCCATTGTGTTAGAGGGAATTAAATGTGATTCATATCGCTGCGATCCTTGAGTTAGGCGTTTTCCCTGTTCTACCTTGTTTTGAGCGCAACCACTACAACAACAACAACAACGCCAGCAGCACAACCTACCTTCACACTCGCTACCCGCAAACCTCACAATACCCAGCCATTCCAAACAGGCCATAGGCCATCGGACAGCCGCCGAAAACCCTCCACCACTTCTCCTACGGCCATCGCGCACCACCCCTGTGGACACCGAGCGGTCGGGCTATCCTGCAGCGATACCACACGCCGAGCCGCGAGTGCAAGATGGCGGTTTTTTCCGAGGAGAATTTCGATCAGGAATGCTTGCACACGCCCACAGTCTGATCCATCCAATTAGGAAGCGCGGGGCGGGGCTTGGCCCCCGCCCCAGACGCATCTGAGGGAAATCGGCATATGCCAAATTTGAGGATCAGGGAAGAGTCACGCCCTCTTTTTTCTCCATCCATGCGGCGAGCGTGGCTCCGCCCCTGAGGTCGTTTGGATCCGAGAATTTGCATATGGTGGGTTCCTGAACGCCGATAAAAAGACGAGCGCAGGCGAATCGAGGCACGTATGGTGGGGCAGCAGTCGGGAGACAGGAGCTCGAGCAGTTCGGTGGGCAGAGTCGGCGAAGACGGAGCCTCGAAGCAGTACTCGGTGGGGCAGAGTCCGGGAGACGGAGCTGAAGCAGAAGTGGGCAGACGGCTAACGGGATGGCGAACGGCTGCGGAGGGAGATTCGGCTGAGGAGAAACCTTGCTGGAGGCCGGTCGGGAACGAGGAGGTCGCACGAGGTCGCGTTGAGTCGCACGTCGCGGGACTCGAGCAAGCAGCCATAATCCCTCCCCAGAGCATCAACAATTCCCTTTCCACCCGCGCTGAGAGAGTGCAACAAGGGGCCCGTTCCCACTTACACCAGCAGGTTGCCCACGAAACCGCCGTGCAAGCGACATTCTGCCGGCTCGCCAACCAGGGCGCGGGTTAGGACCCTTCGGTCTCGTGGACCCTGGCCGCTATTGGCCAGGTTCCACCGCGCATTAGGGCCACGGCCCAGTCTGACTCCTGCCTTTGAGGGGGTCTTTTCTTTGCTTAGGTGTGGAATGCGTGTTTGTGGCGCCGTGTCTTGTAAGGTAAGAAACTGTATAAGTGTTGCCGAGTGTTCCGCCGAGTTTAGTTCGGCTCGTAGCTCTGCGTGCTTGCATTAATTGTTTTTGTCTAACATTGATATATGTGCATTGCGATTGTGGCTGTAAATACGTGCTATATGTGGTGCTTCCGTGTGCCGCGAAAATGTGGCCATTTGGGGGGGGGGGGTTTTTTTTTTGGGTTGGGGAAAACCTGGTTTTTTCCCCCCGTTCGCTTCGTCTTTCTTCATTGACCCTCATCCTGCTCACGTAAAAGGGTTCGTAGTGGGGTGCCCACGCCCGGTATAAATAATCTGAACCGTGAGGTCGACGAAACACCGCTCGGTTATCCCGATAGTAAACGGAACCGGGCCGCCCAAGCGGCTCCGTGCCGGCAGTCGACCTGCGGCGAGGTACACGCCAGGTTTACCATCCGCGTGGGTACTCTAGGTAGGTCGAAGTTTTGGCGAAACCCTATCCTACCGCGGTGGCCGATTGCACGATTTGTGGTGAGGTCGAAAGGCCCACCCGTGACTGGCTCCGGGCGCTAGTTCCCTCCGGAGGGTCACGACTGAATTGTCGTCGGTGGGCGACGTGCCGCGATCCGAGTACGTGGACCGTCCACGCCGCGGGCGCGGAATTCGCAACAATATACACATACACAACACAAATACACACAACACAAATCACATCTCCGTCCAAAGGCAAAACCTAGTAATCATTTTTTGAATCACAACTGAGCTAATACTAATTTGGAGTTATTAGGTTATAGTGCTCATGTATGTATTAAGTTATTGTATATTTTTCCCTACATAAGCTTGTACGCTCATGCAGGACCTATCGCAACTCCTCCAGAATTCGGTAAATTACCACAAAAAACCTAGTATCTCAATGGACCAATCTGATGCACGCTTTAGTCACATGACATCGAAATGGCAGCGCTCTAACATCTGTAAAAGAGATAACAATCTTCTTCGAATGGACTACGGCTTCTTAAATATATACTACAAGCAGTTTTTCTTTGTTTCTCAAAATCAATTAAGACCGTGAGTTACTACGGTTCTGCCTTGGACGGGAGACATACACATACACATAATACATATCAATACACATATACATACACACACACATACACACAAATTACACACACACACATATATACACATACACATACACACACACACACAAATCTACACGCACACACACACATACACACACATATAAACACTGTCATAATGCCTGGTGTTTGGCTCAGTGGTCAGGGTGGTGGGGCTTGGATCCTAATGATCCTGAGTTTCAAATCCCACTCGCTGTTGGAATTAAATACCCAGGTGGGTTGACTCTGCCTGTCATCCTTCTGAGGTCGGCAAAATGAGTGCCAGATGCTGGATACCTGTGTCGGAGTGGCGACCCGTCCGGATTTGTGCCCATCCGCCAAAGAAGTCTTGCTTTCGCAGCACCAACGCTCTGCACAGAGTATGGCCCACAATGGATGATGGAGATATATATACCTACAGATATATATACTGTATAAATACAAAGTCGATGGGCCACTTATCGACGGGGTACGTTCTGAGAAAATGCTCGTTAAGCGACGTCGTCGTTGTGCGAACATCATATATATATATATAATTTTCTTTTTTTTTTTCGTTTTCCCGAACACTCGTACTTAGGCCTAAGTCAGCTTTGCCCCCACGGCCGGCCGCGGGGTCTCCAAAATCTGCGGCCACTAGCATTAACGGCGGCCCAGTATTTGTCCAACGGTTGTCAACAATGTAGCAGTCACATATGTTTTATTGTTTCGGGGAGCCGCACGGCGTATTTATAAATTGTGGAGAACCGAAAAGTGGGGTGCCGTACGGTCTTTGATTTTGATGTCGCATCGTGACCTTAGGGCGTCGCGCGGCGGTCGGCCCCCCCCAAAAAATTGAAGAAAAAATTTTTTTTTTCAAGGCAGAAAAACGCCAAAAGGTGCCCCCCCCCGGAGCCAAAGGGCCGGGACAAAAACCGCAGGGTGGCCGCTAAGGCAACGTGCGGGCAGACGGACGGTAACGAAGTGGGTATAATATACCATTCTTTTTTTTTTACTGAAACAAAAAATATACAGTATATTATAACTGAAATACTATAACTTATAATATACCGTGTGGCCTCCAGACTCTGAACGCCCATTGGTTTGAACAAATGGAATCCCGAACAATTTTTCGAGAAAATTTTTGCCCTAAAAACATAATACATATTAAAAAACCGAACCAATCGTCGCGTTCATGTTTGTTCACGTGTCGTCCCTCCACCTGTTTGAACCCGCATCTTCGCGCCTTTGTTTATTCAGTTCGTCGTGGAGTCCTCGTGAAAGCATCTCTCGTGTGTCAAGATCGAATATAAGGCCTCAGTCACATTTGCTCTACGGCGAGGAACGGCGGCCGTACGCCTCTGGAATTGACAAACTCTGCGGCGCCGCAGAGAAACTGAGGTGGCCTCAGGTGGCCCTACGTCCGTAGGCTATATTTTACAGTCGTAAGGTCGCCCGTGGAATTATAAACGCGAGTTATCTACTTTTTTCATTTCCTACGTTCACCGTGAAATTCGACAATTCCGAAACAAAAGACTGGCAAAAAAAAAAATAAAAATTAACCCCATTTGTTACCGTCGTCTGGTCGCAGTCGGCTTAGGTCCCTGCGGTCGCCTTGTGGGCATCCTTGCGTCTGCCTTCAAAATTCCATGGCCGCCGCAGGACGCACAAAGGTCACGTGCGACCTCAAATCAAAGACCATGGCGGCACACCCTGTTTTTCGGTCTCCACAATTATAAATAAGCCGTGCGGCTACCCGAAAAAATAACAAGGACAAATGTGTCCAAGAGCAGCCGTCCCAAAACCTAAAGGTTTTGTCGGCTAAAAAAAAAATAATAATTTTTATTTTTTTTAAAAACAACAAACACAACAACTTCCGATTTTCGTCACGTGCCTCATTAAGCCAATAGCCAAACCGTCATAATGTAATTGTACGTATTTACGATATATCGTGTATTTACGAAATATATAATGTATTTACGAAATTTAAACAATACGATAAATTGGAATCATCTTTAAATAGTAACGTCAACTTTCGAAACTTTTAAGCAGATGTCCGAATATATTTTAAAAGTTCATGAATAGACGCTCTCAAAAGGCACCGTCTAGTGTGAGGATGTGTACATGTGTCAGTATTTAAGGCCGATCCGGATCTGTTAATACAAGAGCCGAGTCGAGAGATTAGAGGTTTTTGTCTTCACAAGAAGAAGAACAAGAAGCACAAGACAAGAAGAAGAAGAAGAACCGCCGAGCTCTCATATTGAGCAGCGTTCGCTACACGAGACGCTGCTAAAAACATATGTGACTGCTACATTGTGTGCCGTGGAAATACTGCGGCCCAGCTTTACAATTGCTATGCCCGTACATTTTGTAGACCCTCCGGCGCGCCGAGCCAAATGTGACTTAGGCCTTACCTCGTGTTTCACTTCATTTGTGATGTTTGTTTTTTAATCATGCTTGTGTTTTAATTAATAACAAAAAAAGCAATCCGGATCTACGTGTGTGACGGACTGTCGGGCAAGGATTGATTCACAGCGAAAACCATGTGTATCTTTGGAATATCACATGACTTACGTCAGCCCGATGCGTTTCGATGAAAGTGATTGTGGTTTGCGGGGCATCAGTTTGATGGCTGCCTGCGGGGCAGCGCTTCCTCGCAGAGTGCAGCCGAGCGACTCGGAAACCCAGGCCGGAGGCAGCGAGCCTGTGTGGGACCTGTCCGGATTGGTTGATTGTACCCAGTTTACATACAATACAGACCGCCCACCGAAGGTCCATTACTCATCTTATTTTCATTTAAAACATGGGTAATTTCAGTTTAAAGTGTCTTGAAAGTGGGTTTCTTGGGTCCACCGAACGGAATTAATTCCTCCCATCTATTTCCTTATTGGGGAAAAAATATTTTTTGGAATCTGAACTTTTTGCAATCCGAAAGCCTCCTGAACTGAATTAAATTGCGGATTCTGGGGCACCACTGTAAATAGGCAACACCTATACTCCGATCTCTAGCGCGTGAGCGCACGGTGGAAGCACGGTCGCACGCAGACTGGCCACGGATGGCCGTACGTAGGTGCACGGCGGGGTAGGGGAACCGTGGCGTCGACCCTGCGTTGCCCGCAGGTAGTTCCACACAGACCGCAAGGCAACCGTCACGGTGACGGTGGAAATTAGTGCGGCCGGCCGATAATTTTTTTGGGGGTTGGGAAAATTCATTTTCATTAGAGAGCTTTACGGCAGCCGCACATAATAACGCAAGCCCACCGTACGCCGTATAGCGTACGGTCAACGCTGGAACGACATCTATCTCATTAGCTTGGCTTGTCGAATTGCTACGGGCGAACGTAGAAATGAAAAAAGCTTATAACTCCGCCTATAATTCCCACGGCGCCTTACGGCCTGTAAATATAGCCAAACGGCGTAGGTCTCCCTGAAAAGGCACCTCAGTTTCTCTGCGGCCGCCGCAACGTTTTCTGTCAATTCAGAGGGCGGTACGGCCGCTCGTATCTCGCCGTAGAGCAAATGTGACCCTACAGGCCTAACCAACATAGTACTTAATACTTTAAACGACTGTAATTTTGTTCCAGGCAATCCCTCGACCAGGTGGCCTCTACTGGCAACATCAGCAAGTGGATTCTTGTACGCTTAAAGGTCGGCATGATGAACAAAACAACACGAGATTAATCAAGCACTCACGGAAAAATGAATGCAATCAAAGAGACGCGGTAAACCCGGATGTACAGTAGAACAATGCTGCGTGACAGGCATGCTGTTTCTACAGTAAACTTTTTTTTATAAGTAGAAAGAGTACCTCTACAAACTAACGATAAATAAGTAAGTATAAGTATATACATAAACCAGTAACATCATTGTTTATTATCATTTCATCAGTATTATGTCTGTACATAATTGTAAATGTGGCTATTTTTATACGACTGGCAGCGCGTATCGTCGGCTACATCAGCTCGAATTTTTTTCAGCTTCCATTGATAAATGGAGCTGCAGTCCGTAGTAATATGCGATCACCGTCGTATATGCCGGGATTTAGTGGACCACCGTCGTATATGCGATCCGTGCGCGTTGCTCGAAACCATCGTTATGCGGCGCGCATGACGTATATATAGTGACACTCCGCACACTCCTGCAGCTGAAGAAGGACTGCACAAAGCAACCCAGAAGGCCTACACAATGTAGGTCACTTTTTTGCTGTGTTCGAACCCCTTCCCCAGAGTTCCTCCACAACTATAAGAGAGCGTTCACACATAGTTTCCCAAACATGAGAATCCACAAATGCTACAGACACACCCCGTTCAGCCCACCGATCGGTTTCACATCGCTTATGGCGAATCAAATCAGCGATAGCGCATGGACCAGCAATGCATACCAATGACGGCTCCAAGCATGTGTACCTGTGGCAACGTCAAACAGTAGTCAATGTATAAATAAAGAACGAGACACAGGGCACTCGGTAAGAGCCACATAACTCCGCACGCATCCCTGATCCATGAGAAGCATATCTGGCCAACACATTTTGAAATATCATGGCACTAGCAGTACTATATAGTGTTGTGCCCTATAAAGTCTGATGGGTGAAGAATCACTTCAAATAATTAATAATTTCTCGTATCCAGATTCGGATTTCTAAATGCCTTCACCAAATCGATCTAATTTGTCCTTCGCCACACACACAATCGTGTACCACAAGTTTTTATTCGAATCCATCGCACAACTTTTTTTGCCACCGATATCGTGTTTTAATATTGGTTTTAGCCCTATCTCAATGGTGAAGAATCATTTTAACATTTTCAGATCTGGATTCGATCTTCCACTCAAACATTGATCAATTCTTCCTTGTCGCACACCCAACATGTCCACCAAGTTTTTGTCCGAATCTGTCACACAAGTTTTTTGAGAATATTCGTGCTAATATCGTTTTTGCCCTTTCTCTCAATGATGAAGATCACTTACAAATTCCGTAGTCGGATCCGGATCCGGATCTTCACCAAAATCCAATCAGTCGTCCTTGTCGCACACTCGAACGCTGTCCACAAATTTCATCCGGAATCTGTCCACAACATTTTTTGTGATATCCTGTCACAGACAAACCATCGACAAACTTCGACAACAGACCAGAATAGAGTGAAACTCATAACTCCTTCACCTCGTGGCGGAGGTAAAATAAAGACCCACCCACAATCTCACACCTTTTGTGAATGGCAGGAATAGCCAATCAGCTCTCACTCGAAATGCCAACTAAACGCAGGTGGCTAGGATTACATAAATAATTGACACCTCCACACTCCTGCAGCCGAAGAGCTGCACAAGAAACCCAAGAAGGCCTACACCCAAGGTAAGGCACTTTTGCTGTTTCAACCCTTCCAGAGTTCCGCCACAACTATAAGACGTTCACACATGCGTACCCACACATGAGAATCCATGCTACCACACCCTCAAGCTAACCGGACCGGTTTCATCGCTTCTTGGCGAATCATCATGATAGCGCAGAATTGGGAGCCTCATTGGGTATGCATTGCTGGTGTGATCTGTTTTGCAGATCATCGCAGTGGGGAGAGATTGGGCTTGGGCCACATCCACTGAGTGACATCACTTGCTCTCAGCTGATGCGGTTAACCCAGCTGCAAGTTGGAACACCTATGTGGAATAACTGCTGTCCCAGGTAATGCAAAGCCTTTTTGGAAGTAATATGTCGCATTGGGTTGAAATGATCTGCCATTAAAAAACCGTATACAGCCTATTTCAGCTCCACTTGCAGGCAAGGTCTCTCTCACTGATAGTGAGAGGTGTTTGTGGCTCTCGCCATGGTTACCAAGTGTGGGTGTGTAGGAGTGTGTTAGCCAAGCAAATTAAACCCACACCAGTAGTGGAGAAAAAGAAATCCCTTAAACTACTCACCAAATAACTGTCTCATGCAATTGTATCATACTAAAATATGCATTTGGTATCTGTCTATCTGTCCGTCTAACGCGCGATGCATTCCGGTCATTACTTATCCAATTCTCACCAACTTTCCAGGGGAATTAGGGTCATACAACAAAGGTTCTGTAGCAACCTATCAACACAAAACTATCAGTCAATCCGCCCATCATATGATTACTTTTTTAACATTACTCATGTTACTTAACACGACTGAAAGAAATTTGGAGGAACCAATGTCCTTGGCGTATTCTATGCTTCTTGCACCACGCCAGACTGGAGGACTCGATCCGCCCGCTCGAACTGGCTCGGGCTCTAGGTCGGCTGCTAGGCTAGGTCTTTAGCTAATAAGGTGCTTAAATGAATACTTTAACGCATTAATAATTGTATCCAATTGCCTGTTCCTGATTTATCTCGCCATCAGATTCTAGATGTGGACTGTGTATGAATTTGTATAATAACTTGTAATCTTGGGGCTTCCTTTGTTTGAATTTCTCCCAGACCATGGCGTTCCAGCATGACAATGCACTATGCTCACCCTCCCCGATGCCTGTTATGGGCCATTCTGGCCTTTATTTACCTCAACCGCAATTCCAATGCGCAAGCAGTATTTACATGCTGAGGGAAATCTTTGTAGAACATTGGGACCGTGTCATGTAATGTTGTACACATGGGCAGTGGCGCAAAACTACAAAACTTGGACGTATCATCCGTATTACTTGGTAGGAATCGCTATATGACGTGCCAATGTGTACTTTACACTGGGTGGTGTATAGCCGATGAGTCCTTGTTTGCACACCCTATCAGAAGTAAAATTATTATAACGCACAAGTTAATCAGTCAATTCTGTCCGATGATAATGACATAATGATATCATGATGATAATATTAATAATAACAACGAATACTTAAGCATGATCTCTCCATTGTTATGTGAAGAGCGGACATCGAGCATTTCCCTTCAGAGGACATTTTTCCCATTCAAAAATGGTGCATCGCAGTCTGATAATAGCATAACAATATTAAACGTTATTACAAAATAATGAACAATTATCCATCCATCCATTGGGACCCACTCTGTATGGAGCAAATCAAGTGCGCTGGAAGCAGTCCTCCTGAGCTACTTGGGCCATCCTGGGACCGGGTCTATCTCTTTTTTTATTTTACTCCGACGGCAGGATACAGCATGCTGGTACTCATTTCAACAACCTCGGAAGGCTGACAGGCTAAGTAACCCACCTAGTATTAATTTCAGTGGCCAAGCAGGATTTGAACTCAGGACCCAAAGGATCCCAAGCCCACCACCCCAACATTAAGGCCACCACAGACACTAATAACATGAATCATAATAATCTTAATAATAAAGTAAACGATAATAAGGATACAAAATTGGCCGCAGTCTAAGGCATGATCTTGCTCAGTTGAAAAATGTGAAATTAAGGCTGAAAGGACTTTGAATAGCAAATGGAGATTCAAACAATGTGAATGGTACGGCATTCGCTGCAGATATGCACATACACATGACACCTCCTCCCATCCCACTTCGCGGCAGATGTTTATATTTTAAAATGTGCATATGCTCAACTGCAACATTAAGCTTTTTTTTAAGTGGACGAAAGGTATACAGACAACATTAAGGCAGCAAGGCACTGCTGTGTTTCGTTAACCTGGAGGCAGACATGATTGTGCTGTTCTCATCACAGATGCCCAGACTAATGTGGGCTTATCAAGAATTTGATGTCCCCTAGACTTCCACTTGCACTGAGACGCTTCCTGCCTAATGTCCTTACACAAGCTCAGCCGGGGCAGGTGAACCGCAAGCATGTAACTTTGGATTTTTTCACAAGCATACTGCCAGTTTTAGGTTGTAGCTGGCAGCAGGACTAGTGGTAATAATGATCACACATCTGTACTTCTCAGATGATATGCCCTTCATCACATAGCCTGGCTGGTTTTGATTAAGAATTGTGATTGCAAGTTTTGGATCCATAACTGCGAGCTAATCCCGATGCACGTGCCATTTCCTACTCGTGTGACAGTACAGATTTCAGTCTTTGCTATGTCTACTCATATAATCCCATTGTGCTGCAATGTTATTTCTTGCGCTGTATGGAGCTTTCATGCTCGAACTACTGCGCTTGTTTCCTTCAAGACCTTGTACGTCTTGCATGGGTCTCTTCGTTGCCTGGAGGACATCGAGAATGGCGAGGAACTTTAATTTCCAACTAGCTTTCACTGTGATTAACCTAACATCGCCATTCCAATCTGCTCCTTCACCATGTATCATAAGTACCGTATTCAGTTGTGAAGGAAATGCTGTGATCGATGTTAAATGACTTTAGCTATCTGGATGTGGTGCTGTTGCTGGCATAGATGACTACTGGATCAGGACACTGCACTGGCATCTTTGAATTGTGAGTTAAACTCAAGGCCTGAAGGCGCGTATTGAGATTCTGGTAGACTGAGCAAGTCCGTGGGAATCACAAGAAAAAATCATCATCATAAGAGTAACTTTTTTCAAGTATCATCACTCACAAGAGGCAATTTCAATTTTTCGGATTTTTTGGCTGTGTGAAAGGCAGTTTGCATTCAACTTGTCGCTACCTAACCAATGTGGAAGCTGGTGGAGGTGGAACTCTGCCAACGAGGTTAAATGAAGTCGTATTGATCGCTTCGAATAGGCACGAGACCCTGTAAATTGGAAGAAGACTGAAAAGCCGTACGAGCAGGACGAAGACGTGGCGTGAAATGAGCTCTGTATACGACAGAGAAGGATCTCATCAATCATCAGCAGCCAAAATTAATGGAAGCCAATAGCCCCAAGGCAGAGGCTTGCATGGCGAATGCGAAGTTTGCGTTGGCATAGTTGGTGATCCGGAAAGGTGTTATTGTAAGCTTGAGAAGAGATTATCCTGGAGATGAAGCAATGCACATAAGCGAGTAAGCCAGGGCGAGAAAGTTTTTGGTGCGGTTTGGGTATTTCGTCTGCTGGAAAATTTTCAATTGTGCTGGCGAGAGTGCTTGGGCACATGGGGGTAGACTAATCGCTGGGTCGTGATATGTTTGATGTCCTGAAAATGGTAAATTTTCCTTTAAATGAGAATGAAAGTCTGCTCATGCTATTGTAGTCCACACATAGACCTTCTGTGTTAGTTCTTGTTGTAGTTTTTGTAGGGAAGTGTTTAACTTAAGAAATGGTTGGATGAAGATTTAATGATAATTTCTCATCTTCATTCTTTGATATCAATGCAAATCAATTCTCTATAAAATATACAATAGATTGCTAGAAATGCACTTATTACTCATGAAAACAGCTAAAATAATGTGATATACAATGTATTCTGTATATAATTGCGAGTCGGGCTGGCAAAACTTTATCGTTTCAAATTTTGATCCTGAATGCTCACCCTTTTTAGCTACCTGGAAGTATTCCGGGGAGCTTATGGGATGGCGCGTCGTCCGTTCGTCGCCGTGTCCGCATCCACACCACTTGCAACTTCTTGAAATTACACACGACAATTCGATGAACTTGACGACAACTTCATCACCCATGATGTACCAAAGTATGTTCATGGATTAAAATTAATCCATAGGTATTTACTCTTCTCCCTTGTCATATTTTGAGTCATCCACACTACAGTGGTTCCCTGATTTTCTTATCCAGCTCTACCAGGTGAGTGCCCAGGGGTATTGCCCTATTTTTTGATTTAGATGCTAAAAAAGAGAAAAAATATACATGTAATTGATGTCAGATGTGAGTGCGAGAGAAATACTTTAACATAACTGTGATTAACCTGTGATTAATAAGGGGTTTAAAATAATGAAAGGAAGAGGTTTTTGGATCACACACACACACAAAAAAAAGAGGTTTTTTTTGAATGGATGAATTAGAGATTACATTCTTAAAATAAAATTTAATACACAACAATATAGATGCAAAAAGGGAGATGAATTTTGGAATTTTGTCATGAGAGAGAAGAGAAAGAAGAAAGAGAAAGAGAAAGAGAAAGAGAAAGAGAAGAGAAAGAGAAAGAGAAAGAAAAGAGAAAGAGAACAGAGAAAGAGAAGAGAGAAGATTGGGATCTGGCCTGCATCAGAGTTTCTGTTAAAAAGCTGGACTCCATTATCATATTTGTGATCAAAGCAGAATTATGCCAGATGGAGATGCGTCAATGTATGCCAGAGGGTCATCCATCAAAGGAGTAACTCCACATATCTACGAAGCACTGAACCAGCACACAGGCAGTGTGGCCAAGTCTGAATGGCTCGTGCAGTGGAACATGGCATGATATGGCCATGGACTCTGAACAGACTGTGGAAAGTATACTTACCAAAATCCAGAGATAAAGGCACTGTCAAGTGTCACTGGACTGCACAACATGGAGGCCCTGTCACAGCGATGTCCATTGGAGATGAGTGATATTGCTCAAAAATTCTGCTGAATCTGCTGCTGAAACACAAAGAATTGCTTGTAAAGCACAATATATATGGAGGAATCTGCAGTCAAAAACATAGTGACTAGTTTCTGAGAGAATGATAAATCCTTTCCACATTGACAAAGGGAACAAGCCACAGAACAAGCAAGCACTTGTAAATATTGCCACATCTACAGTGGCTCCAGATAATGAACAGAAATGCATCAATAAAGTGTAGAAAAGGAACAATTTCATGAATCTTGTAATTGAATGCAAGTGCTGTACATTGCAGTTATTGGTGACAACTAACTCCAGTCAATAAAATAATCGAGCAAATCAGGAGAAAGAGCCCTCGAGGCAGTGTACAGATATGTCCATGGGCCAGGCAATATATGGTACATCTGAGGAACCAAACTTTAGGGCTACTAAGTTATGGTAGGACTATATGATTATTTCAATAATTGATAAACCGTCCAGAAGAGCAGCTTAGTGTATGTATTTTGCATTTTTACCATTTTACCAATTCTGAGATATTGACGTTTTGGGGAAAATCAAAAAAAAAAAAAAACAAGGACCACTGGGAGGAAGTGGAGAGCTGAAGTCCACGTGGAGGAAAGCAGACACCCGAATGCTTCTGCATGCTCTGCATGCAGCAGAGGCATGGGTAAAGGCTGTGGTGATCACTGCCGGAAGATACAGAAGTCCTCGTGCTGTGTCTTGCCTTCAATAAGGACATTCCCATGCCCCGTGTATCAGAAGTGTGGTACGCAAACCGCACAGGTTCTAGACATTGACAAGCTTGCTAGATCGATGGGAGACAGTGTCTGTGATGCCTGGTTGGACTGCACGTGTTCTCGGTTGTGATACAGTCAGTGCTTTGCAGGCCGGGGAAAGATGGGCGCTTGAAGCAAATGAAGTCGGATAAGACCTACCAAGAGGCCTTCAGTCAGCTCGGTCATTCATGGGAATACCACCGAGCTCTTTCAGAAGCTGCAAGAGGTACCTGCCACATGTAACGTGCCGTCTACCACACCACGAAGTCAATGAACTCCGACATCAACACTCTTCTGTGCAGACGGGGAGAGATAGAGTCCAGTCAGCTTCCACCATGTGAAGACTGCCTCTTCATGCACGTTCCGTGCAAACTACCAGGCTGCTATTTGGAGGCGCTGTCTGCAATGCCACCCTATGTTCAAGTCCAAGGGTTGTGGATGGACCACTGATGATGAGGGAAGCTGGCCATCGAGTGGATGCAGGTTCTCCAGCACCGGATGCAGTGTTGCAACTGCTTTCCTGCAAGTGTGGACGGTCGTGAAACTCCCAGACTGCAACGTGCCTTGCCATAGCTGAAGTGCACTGACATGTGCAAGTTGCTGAACCTGCAGCAACCAGCCGCTGATGTTCGAGGAAGAGGTTGTAGACCTCGAGGACTCTGATGCTGATAACAGTGATGAAGACTAGACTACTGATCCATGGTGTGAATGTTTTGGCACAATCACAAGGACATTCATGGCTACAAATATGCATGAGTAAAACATAGTACATAAACATCCACAGTAGCGTGGTGAAATTTGGGTTATCCGTAAATTTCACATTTTGGACGCTTGTTGGAACTAGGGTAGGGAAGGGCAATTCCTTAAACTGTGGTAAAAACTTGTAAAATGTTCATAAATGTTTTCCTCATACGAATGTGCAATGTTGTAGGCTACTGCGGTTCAGTAGCACTACCCAGGGAACTTGTATGACAATATTATAAATTAAATGACTGAAAATCACAATCAGCAACATTTTGAAATAGGCCTATTGTTCGCCCCTTTCTGCCATAAAAACAATTCGCTTCAGGAATGACAAGGATTATTCGGATGGTATAAATAAAGCATTTCAGACATGTATTTGTGGTTTGCAGTTCATTCTAGCCCATGTGGAAACAGCAATTGCTCTCATTAGTGTGTTTCTGAGTTTGCCTTTTCGCTTTCATTATGCGGAGGGTGGGTACATTCCAGAGATGATAACTACCAATAAGCTGCCAGTCTGCAATAGTTATCACACAAAATATGATATATATATATATAATATATATCACCAATTCAAAATCATAACTAGGATTGGTTTCCTTAGATGGTACCGAACAAGTGGAATTTCTGGCCTGGGCCCATGACTATACCAGAAATTTGAAATCCTTCACGGATGAACACCCTTCCAAACAACAGCTGAAGATGATGTCAAATGTAAAGACCAAGAAATATGGCTGACTTTCATGTGGAAGACTGGATTGTGAGCGTGAGGAGACACTTATGCCAGCTGTGAACTCTATCTGTCTGGTGGGTTTCATGGACATAAGAAGAGCAGTCAGAGTATCCTGTGGGCACCATCATGATGTTCCTGAACTGACAGCTATCATAAAGAAAGCCGATTCTCAGCTGTTTCTCCACATCGACATGCAAAGGAAACTTTGGGATAGACAGGGTTATTTTGTGGAGTTTGGATGTAGGCATGTACGTGTTCCATGATAATGCTCAATAACTGGAGTCAATGAGCTGTTCTTGCAGACTGGCACTGTCTAAGAAGAGATTTGTGCAATGCACACTATTACAGCAGAACAGGAAAAGACACGTCGCTGGTATTGCCTTCAATTCATTCATTCAGCGGATATGACTCGACATGGTGGATGGTGGATAAAGGAAAGAAAAGGTGGATAAAGACAGTCTGGAGCACTCGGAACTGATGGATGGATTTAATGGTCTTGGTAAAGATACAACTCAGGTAGGCCTGCAACCGAAGCAGCGTATGCATCTCGTGTCCATTCTTACTCTGGGAGAGATGAGGCATCCATGGATACCGTTTGATATGACAGTTTCCTACACATCAAAAGGCACTTTGAACTGGAGGAAACTCTGACAGGAAGAGGTCTGGCAGACCCAAAGCCACAACACAATCAGAAGCCAAGTTTTGAGAGTCAACAGCTTGCATGATAGGCGGCTCACAGACAGCAGCTTCAAGCACAGCTTAACACTGGTCGAAGTAGGAAGTCTCAGTTTCAACTGTGAAGAGAAGACTTCGAGCTGCAGGTTTGACAGGTCGGGTAGCAGTAAGAAGCCATTGCTAAGATGGAAAATAAGAAAAGAGGCTTGCCTGGGCATGAAGCACCGCCAGTGGACTACTGAAACTGGAAGGTCTTATAGACCGATGAATCAAATATTTGAAATCTTTGGTTCATCACGCAGGGTTTTTGTATGCCGTCGAGTAGGCGAAAGGATGGTTCCTCAGTGTGTGACACCAACTTTCAAACATGGAGGAGGAAGTGTGATGATCTGGTTCCTATGCTTGATCCAGAGTCGGCGACTTGCAGAGTGACTGGCACCCTGAACAAAAGGGCTACCACAGCATTTTGTAGCGCATGCAATACCCTCTGGTCTACTGTAGTTGGTCAGGGGTTCATCCTACAGCAAGATAACGACCCAAAACATACCTCCAGGCTATGTCAGAACTACCTTAGAAGAAAAGAAACAATGGTAGGCTTTCAATCATGGAATGGCCAGCACAGTCTCCAGACTTGTACCCCATCGAGCTGGTTTTGAGATGAATGGACAGAAGGGTGAAAGCAAAGAACCTACATAGGCCATGAGCCAGACCCGGTAATTTATGGCACCGTACCATCGGAGGGAATAATGCTCATCTTAATTTTTGGCAGGGTTAAACAGTAAACTATGTGATAGCATTGCATTGGTGGTAGCCTTTTGTGTGTTCTTAGCCATTTAGTAACCTCCCAAAATAAACTTTTCTGAAACTGGCGTAAGACAGAAGAATACATTCTATTTAAAGCTAATGGTTCTCTCTTATTATAGGCTATATCTTCTTGAAATTGTTAGACACGTAGCTCATGCTATTTGCTTTTCAAAATAGTTGTTAAAACTAGCCTGGCATTTAGTGTTTGCAATTAACGCACTGATAGTCCAGTGCTTAGTGGTACGGAAGTTTTTTGCCCATACCCTAATTAATGGATACCATGTTTAAATACGTGAATTTGAAGAAATTTAATCATAAACTAAAATAACAAAATATATTTTAAGTTAGATGTACATTATAATTGTGTGTGTGTGTGTGTGTGTGTGTGTGTGTGTGTGTGTGTGTGTGTGTGTGTGTGTGTGTGTGTGTGTGTGTGTGTTGTGTTTATACTACCAAATGTGTTTTGTCAAACGGACTGAAATGCACTGATATGTGCAGACTGCAGACTGTGAGAATCAGGCATCCATCTTTGAGTCAGACGATGGGGAAAGTTGAGATGAGGATATTGAAGAACTGGATAATGATCATGATTTTAATGTCATCTTGAACATTTTATTCACTTCAATCAGTGCATATGATCAGAGATGTCTTAAAATATAAAGGACCCGTCTTTGGTTCACAAGACAATATGTTTATCAGCAACACATTGGGCCTTGGTAATGGCCTTGTTAGTGTGGAACATCACATTTTTGTTTCTATTCTGTAATTTTATGCTGTACAACAGAAAGATTGTGTTTCATTTTCACCTTTGGCTCTTTCATCTAGATTGCACATGATTAACCATCTTGATACTGTTTATTGGTTTATATTGTGTAATACGGGTGTTTGATACTTCATATGTGCATTATTGAGTATCTAAATCCATGAAATTCTGTATTTTTTGAGAAATTACAGGGAAAAACATTAATCTTGTTCATGAACATGCTATCATTTCCTTTGTTTGATTCTTGGAAAGTATCCTTCAATAACAACAGAGAAAATATCATGCATTGACCAAACTACATAAATCCATCCAAATTAGGTATTTTTTTTCATTTGGGGGGGGGGGGGGGGTAACAATGTCTGCTATGCTGATCTTAATATACAACATACAAAAAAGAAATTTAGATTTCTGGATTTCTTAATAAATTTGCTAAACACCCATGTAATTATATTGTTCCAGAACTTTTATTTACTTTCCACAGTAAATGACAGACAAATACTTTTCTAAAGGCGGTATGATTTATCACACAGGAAATAGACACTGATATATAAGTGTCACCAATACATACTTTCAACCTCGGCATGTTTAGCACTTTTTGTTGAGAAGCAAATGATCCGAGCAAAAGGTGAGACAAATTTCAATGTTAATGTTTGACTGATAAAAAAAATGTTGTTAAGTTGAAGTAGGATGTCTTAACCTTGAACTCGCCATTTTGCACAACAGCTTATTTAAGGGTAGGCATATAAACATGGTGATACACACATAAGCTACCACCGATGCAATGCTATCACATATTTTCTAACTCGAGGGTTGTATTCTTGCAAAAATCAGATGAGAATTATTCCACCAGATGGTACCAAACCCTACTGGCTCATGGACTAACAAGTGCAACACATTTGTGGAACTTCTGCAACAGTATTGGGAAGAACTTTCCGAACAATATTTGATTTCCATTGTGGAAAGAATGCCACGAGTATGTTTGGCTGTTATATCTGCAAAGGTGGCACTTTGATGAGTCAAAATTTTAGATTAAATTTTGTTCAACAAAACGATTCCATGATTTCTTTTTATCTGCAATTATTTATTTGTTCTATGCTTTAATTCAGAGTACATTAAACATTAAACTGATTAAATTTCAGTAAAAACTGAAAAAAATGGGGGTGTTCAAAAACTTTTGACCGGTCATGTATATATTCTGTCCCGTCCTGTGTTGTCACTGAACTACTCCCTCAAACTTTTGTGAAATCGTACCCAACTTCTGGGCTGCACTACATCTCCGGTGTTTATGTCTTTCGGGTATTTTTAGAACTTTAAAAAAAGTTTTTTTGAAACTCACCACCTTCTTCACCACCATGTAACCATGTTATCAAAAATCATGTAACCATGTTATGGCGGTTAAATCTTCAACTTAAATTGCCAATAAAAATATAATTAATCATGAATCCGGCGAGAAGGAACGGATCGTTGGGAATAAAGATCCGGCTAAACTTAGATTTTAACCATGCTGGACCAATGAGAGAAAAGACAAAGGCGAGCTGGGAACATTCCTAATAACAATGATTTATTAACAAGCAAGCAAGGAAAAGCATGTGGCACAGTAAAGATTTATTGGGTATGTAACGCAGGGTAAGAGGAGAGAGGTATGGGGTGCGACAATAATACAAGCAACTTACGAAAGCAGACACAGTGCAGACTTGATGCGAGATTAATAAGAGTAACAACAATAAGGATCTTCTGCAGGCTTACTTAACAGACAGGCGCCAGCACACTCAGACACACACAGAAAAAGAAACCCAAATGTGAAGGGACTTTTGCAGCCAGGGAGGAAGGGGAGTTGAGGTTATAGCTTTCGGTACCTGGGCGTTTCGGGGGAGGGATGCTCCGTGGTGCGGTACCCGACAATAGTCGCGTTGTTCTGGCCACAGCTGCACGTGTGGAGATCGTGTTCTGAAGGAGGAGCCTGAGTGGAGAAGGGCGGAGTCCAGAGGGTGAGGGTGGAGCAATAGGCGGAACCAGGCAGGAGGAAGTTCGTCGAGGCGAGACGTGGGTGGAGTCTAGGAACAGGAGGCGGGCCGTCGAGGAGAGACATGAGCGGAGTCGAGGAACAGGAGGCGGGCCGTCGAGGAGAGACATGGGCGGAGTCGAGAAGCAGGAACACTCCGCGTGAAAACACCCACACCGAACACAACACTTCAATTCTCAAAACGGAGGATTTCTCTGTCCTTTATAGAGCCCGAGGCTCGGGGAAGGGGCCATGCCGAATCCAACGTCATCGCCCGAGTCGGGCACTCCGACTGGCTCCGACCCCTCACGTGGTCTGCCAGCTTGGGCCGGGTTTCGGGCAGACGCTGGTGCAGCCCGCCCACCTTGCTGCCAAAGCGTACGTGACTCGCCGCACATGTCTGGTTTTGGGTAGATATTGATGCACGGTTATGGTAGACGAGACGAGGGGCAAGCAGGCAGATTTACCTCAGAAAAGAAAAGAAAAAGAGTGGGGATAAAATAAAAGGGGAAAATGATTTAATAATCCTAACTATTAGACCATCGCAATGCACTCCCATGTTTCCCCACTAAACAAAAGAAAGGGGTCTATCCACACGTATATTAATGGCATAACTGTCTCGGGACACCTATCTGTTGTATGCATGTGGTTCCGAGAACCGCAGAAACCTGAAGGATCTGGAGAAGATCTGTATGGAGAGTGGGCCAAAATCCCTGCTGCAGTCTGTGCAAACCTGGTTAAGAGCTACAGGAAACGTCTGATCTCTGTAATTGCAAACAAAGGTTTCTGTACCAAATATTAAGTTCGCTTTTCTGATGTATCAAATACTTATTCATGCAATAAAATGCAAATTAATTTATTTAAAAATCATACAATGTGATTTTCAGGATTTTTGTTTTAGATTCCGTCTTTCACAGTTGAATGTCACTATGATAAAAATTACGACCTCTACGTGTTTGTAAGTGGGAAAACCTGCAAATCGGCAGTGTATCAAATACTTGTTCTCCCACTGTATGTATATATATGTATATATATAATAGTAATATATATATTATATATATAATATATATATATATATATATATTTTTATATATTATTAGT
>CM068958.1:41818307-41828545 GCA_035128595.1 Eptatretus atami | reverse complement strand
TGGAGATCATTCGATTAAAGTTACTCAAAAAATAAGGGTTTCGTCGACCTTGATGCTTGACCTTTTTGGACCTTGACCTTGACCTTTATATTTCCGTACGGTTAATGGTATCTCTCCAGGACCGTTGTACATGAATATCAAGAGATTTTGATGAGAACTGAGAAATAAATATTTCATGAAAAATCCGTTTTCGTCATGACGTCATCACATGACGTCATAGCGTCCACTTTTGACAGATCTGGAAAGCACTTATCAAGCGCTTTCATGAGGTATTACTCGATATGGTATCTAAGATTTCAAAATTTGACCTTGGGGTCAAAAACTTTTGACCTCCAGCGCTAACCATGAAGGTCAAGGCCGATCGCCACCAAAAATTAATCAGCTGAGCGCCAGACCATGAACTATATTCCCATGAAGTTTGAAGACGATCCGATCAAAATTACTCAAAAATAAGGGTTTCGTCGACTCCCCTGATTTGCGACAACATGACCTTGACCTTGAAAATTTTAGCGCTGAAAGGGACCTCTATAGGACTCTGATATGCGAAGTTACAAAAATTCCAATGATAACTGTGCTCTGCAGAGTGATCGATACGTGATTACAGACAAAAATAAATAAAAATAAACATACAAGCTGACTAACATATCTTGCAAAAACTTCGTTTTGGCAAGATAATAAACAAAAAAAAACAACTTAACAGCGACTTGCTGTGTGTGGAGAAAAAGTTGCATCATCAAAAACTGCAGCAAAACAGCAATGAGAAGTTGAAGAAACAGGTATGCACCCTTGCATGGAAAATCTCGTTATATTTGTTCGATCCACCCTTCTGTGTGAGCGATTCATCCACTAATTGTTATGTTTTGCGTGTATGTGTGAAATATCGTTATATTTGCTTGTATTTTTATATTGGTTTATATTGTCATTATAGTTACTTGTATGTGTGTAAGGTAAAATACACAAAACCATGTCCACCCGACACCGTGTCACGGGATTTTGATTCTCTATTTTGCTTTGATTCGTATCATATTTCTAATTTTTCTTTCTTTTCTTACTTGACCAACTAATTTTTCCCCTGTTCAGCACTTTGAGATTTCTTTGTATTTGAAAAGTGCTACATAAATAATATGTATTAATATAATTACTATATTTGGTGGTTGTCATTGTTGTTTCGTGTGCAGTCTCCGGCTGCATCATTTCTGGAAGCATGGTTGCAATGCCGATGCAGTGCCCCGTTTCCATTAAGATGTTACTCATTTTGCCGACCTCGGAAGGAAGAAGGGCTGAGTTAACCCACCTGTTGGTATTTCAATGGCGTGACAGGGGCTCAAGATTAAAACCCTAAGATCTCCAACCAGCCACCTTAACTATTAAGCCAACACCAGGCTTATCTTTGGTGACGTTTCTTCATTTTGCTTTTTGCTTTCTGTTCATGAGCACAATGTTTCTGCCCCACAAGTCGAGGTGCTTTCTCAGAAGTAGAATGCGAAAGACAAAAATTCAGTGCGATTTCCATGAAAAATAATGAACTTTCAAAGGGACTCAAAAACACGACAAGCAAGTTATCAGAAATGGAACTTCAGCTTGAGAAGTAGCAACAGCGGGATGAACGTCAGCAACAGCAGGACGTCAAGAGCTGCCAACAAATAAGGAACCGTTATCAAACATGGGACTTCAGATGTCAAGGGAATGAACATCACATTCACCTCCACATATTCTGATGAGTTTTAACATCTTCCAGGGGGTCATGCTGCTCATGAAACATTTACAAATGGAAGACTGTTTATGGGAATTTGTGAAATTCCATGTTAAGTTTTCACCTCTAACCAGAATTGATTCCAGTTTAGACTTGAGATGGACTCCTCCACAAAGTCTGGATGTTAATTGATTGAGAATTACAATAAGTGCTCAATTGTCAGCTGTGTAGTGTTGAATTTTCTTTCAAACATGTCACTTTCTTTCTGGTTTTGAAGAACAGAAACTTCACTGTCGATGACGCTGTCATGCTTCTGCCCCAAAGATCAAGGTGCTTTCGTAATGATTGAATGCGAAAGATAAACAAATCAAACAGATTACGTTGAAAAACAAGGAACTTTCAGAGGAACTGAAGAACCTTACCAACGAGTTGTCAGAAGTGGAACTTCAGCTGCAGGACCAATGACGAGAGCATGAGATACAGAAACAGAAGGACGTTTAGAACTGCCAAAAAGTAAGGAACCGTATTCAAACACGTCGGACCACAGATGCCAAGAAGTAAACATAGTGTTCACCTCCACATACTCTGATGACTTTCAACACTTCACAAGGTTCATGCTGCTCATGTGACATTCACAAATGGAAGACTGTTTGTTGAAATTTGTGAAACTTCATGCGAACTTTGTGCCTTTAACCACAATTTATCCCGGTTTACACTTCAGAGGGACACCTCCAGAAAGTCTTCATGTTTATTGATTGAGGATTATTAGGAGTGCTCAATTACGAGCTGTATACCGTTGAATTTTCTTTCTTTCTGGTTATGCAGAACAGAAAACAGAAACTTTACTGTCTATGATGCTGTCATATTTCTGCCCCACAGATCGAGATGCTTTCGCAGCGTTTAAGTGCGAAGGATGAAAAATTCAATCAAATTACGTCAAAAAATAAGGTACTGTCAGATGATCTGACGAACCTTGCAAATAAGTGGTCAGAGTTAGAACTTCAGCAAGAGAGCAGCCGACAATTGCAATGAGCTGCAGTAACAGAAGGATGTTGAGAGCTGCCAAAAAGTAAGGAACCATTATCAAATATGTGAGACGACAGATGTCAAGAGGGTGAAAATCCTGTTCACCTCCACATGCTCTGATGAGTTTTGACAACTCACAGGGGTCATGCTTATAATCAGACATTTACAAATGGAAGACTTTCATTGGAATTTGTGGAACGCCATGTGAACTTTGCACTTTTAACCAGAATTCATCCCATTTTTTAATTGAGAGGGACTCCTCCACAAAGTCTTTATGTTAATTGATTGAGAATTAGAAGAAATGCTCAATTGTCAGCTGTGTGGTGTTGAATTTTCTTTCAAAAATGTCACTTTCTCTCTGGTTATGTACAACAGAAACTTTACTGTCGATGACACTGTCATGTTTCTATCCCACAGATAAAGTTGCTTTCGCAACGATTGAATGCGAAAGATAAACAATGCAAACAGTTTACGTTGAAAAACAAAGAACTTTCAGAGGAGCTGAAGAAACTTACCGACAAGTTGTCAGAAGTGGAACTTCAGCTACAGGACAAACGACAACAGCATGAGCTGCAGAAACAGAAGGATGTTAAGACCTGCCAAAAAGTAAGGAACCATTTTCAAACATGTAGGATCACAGATGCCAAGAGCGTGAACATCATGTTTACTTCCACATGCTCTGATGAGCTTTATTACTTCACAGGGGTCATACTGATAATGAGACATTTACAAATGGAAGACTTTATTGGAATTTGTAACTTTCCTTGTTACCTTTGCACCTTTAACTGGAATTTATTCCATTTTGGACTTGAGAGGGACACCTCCATAATGTCTTGATGTTTGATTGAGGATTAGAAGGAGTGCTCAATTGTGAGCTGTGTGGTGTTTAATTTTCTTTCAAAGATGTCACTTGCTTTCTTTCTGGTTATGTAGAACAGAAAACATGTACTGTCTATGACACTGTCATGGTTCTGTCACACAGGTTGAGGTGCTTGAGCTTGCGTTGAGAAATGACGTACTTTCAGAAGATCTGGCAAAGCTGGGGAGCAGGTTTTCTGAATTGGAGCAGCAGCTGCAGGAACAACGGCAATGGCAGGGCCAGCAATAAGTTAATTATTGCCACCAGGTAAGCAACCATTATCTCATAATGTGGGACTTGCTCAAAACCGTCTGACCTTTGAAGACAAAATAACAGATACTAAAGAGGTGAAGATAATGTTTTCCTTGATGCGTGCTGATGTGTTTTTAATCGCATCCAGGTCACACTGCTGATGACTGATTTGAAAAATAAAAACGACTGTTTGGATGCATTGGTTCTTAAAAATTATCAAATCATGCAGGCAATGCACCAAATGTGCATTAAGGTGCAGAATTTGGAGCAACAAAATCAGGAGCCCCAGCAGAAGCCCTGTTCACATTAGAACCCATGTTTACAACAAAATCATGAACCCCAGCAGAACCCATGTTCACAGCTTCCGTTGGAGCAAGAGAAGCCTCAGAAGGAACAGATGGACCAAAATAACGTGCAGTGTCATAAACTACAGCGAAACAAGGTACAGCAACACGATCTCAAGAACCCAACAGAAATACTCCCGTTCCCAGCCGATATTAAAAACAACCTTGTCAGTCAGTCATCAAAAGCTTGAAAACAACTCAGATTATTGAACCTTCGAATCATTTTCCAATCTGTTTTTACTTAAGAACAGGATATTTATAAATGAAGAACCCGTCCTGAGGGATGGGTTAGTTCCCTTGAAAATGGTGCATTTTAGCATGACTTGTAATATTGACTTACACCAGGAGGCAATACACGATAAACATATCACACCACATCTGATGGTATGCCACATGATAGAGGGAATTGCAGTCTACCCCCAACCCTGAACCCCATGGACTATGAATTTTTTTTTTGTTATCCCCTGACACCTTCCCATGCACACGAGTACAACCAAAAGTTTTCAACTCGTTCTGTCCAGTGGTTCAGGAGTGCATAGACATCAAACAAAAACACAAACAGATAAACAATCACATGACCATCCATTTCTTAAATTACAAGTTATACGATTCCGATTATTATTAGTTTTGGAACTGGTGCGGTGCTGATTTCACAATAATTGTCAATCTCATGTTTCTCTGCTGCTGTTTTATTTGAAAGACTATTTATTATGTTCAACAGGAATCTCATGTTATTCATCACGTAATTGAATGTGGTGAGCCACTCAAATCTACCAGTAATGTCTGGAGGCCCACGAAGAAGAGAGGGATGACGAGTGATGAAGTGAGTTTGTTGTTATATTTGAAAGGATGGTCATTTGTAGAGATTTAATGTTAAAATATACTTTTCTTTCTTAACTCATTTATTATTTTGACTCCTCACGAATGATGCCTCCTTTGTTTACTCCCATTTCCTTACCCAAGGATGTAATTAGGCAGTTTCGATCTCTGCTCAATAAATTGACACCGGAAAATTTTGACCGAATTATTAATCAGATGAAGCGCATCAATACACGAAGGAAGATCCTCTGAAGGACATTATTCAGCTTGCTCTGAACAAGGCAACGTTGGAATCAAAATTTTCGGAGGTGTACGCAAACATGTGCCACCACCTTTCAAAGGAAAGTGAAGTCCATCACGACCACAACTCATCAGGGAAAGAACACGACTAACAGACATCCTTTTCTGAAATTTCTGAAAATATATTCTGTCCTCCCCACTCCCAGTGATCCCCACCTCTCATTTTCACAGACTGATACATACTGCCCCAGCAATCTCATTTCCTCCCAAACTAGTTTACCCTCTCTCACCCCTTCTTTCTCGGCCTCACTACATTCATTCCCTTCTTTTTTCACTTCTTCTTTTCTCAATTTATCTTCCCTCCCCCACCCCCCCCCACCCCCCCTTATTAAAAAGTATTCAATGAATAGATGCCCATTTTCTTTAATAACATCCACAAATCTTTCTTTTTTCACAGATTGAGGTACAACAAATAAGCAAGCCAGGTAACGTCCTCAACTTTCGCATCCTACTCATTCAAGGCTGCCACTGAGTTTATTATGGGGATGGATGGAAGCTCCAGCTTGGACGATGAAGTGTCCAAGGAGAAAGCCCGACGGCACGCTATTGGAAACGTAATCTTCATCGGGGAACTTTTCAAAGCAGAAGTGTTGCATGAATCTGTTATCTCCGATACAGTTAGGGGGTTGCTCAATAATGGGAAGGGGCAGTCGTTTGAGTACCTCTGTGGTCTCCTTGTTGCTGGAGAGATCCTGGACTCCACACAACCCGCAATGGTAATGAAACTTAACTTTTGAATTTTCATAAACACGTTTCCTCTGACACTGTCGATTTTCATGATCTTTCTTGCACATCTTCATTTTGCCGACTCAGCACCGTATGTTTGTGTCTCAACAGATGAATGAGCATTTCACCTCTTTGGATGAACTCTTCAAGGGGCGTAAAATATCACAAATACGCTTCATGCTGTCGGATCTGATATATTTTCACATGCAAGTCATTCCTATCTTCCTCAGGAGTGCCAATTCACAATTAATACCTGCCTCAAAGAACCTGCATCTGTAACCGCATGTTCCCTCTTACCTACCATAGCGGAAATGGATTCCACGTCAAAAGGTCGAGTGACCAATGCACCTTCAGGAGATACGTGGGGAAGCTGATGAAGAACAACAACGATGACGATCACACCACATCTGAAGGTATGCCACATGAGAGAAGATAATGCGAAGTAACCACCAGCTGTTGTATGATTTGAGAAGTCTCACGAAATTATTTTAAATCATTTTATTCTCCAAAATGTATCCAGATGCAAGCGGTGTGTGCGGACCAACAAACAATTATCATATCGTGGATTGTGGAAATTTGTTTCCAACATCGCTTGTCATGTAAAACAGCAGCTGCAAGGAGAACGATGAGAAGTATCGTGAGCAGTTGAGCATCTTGATCATGTGTATCATCTCACACAACACAGATACTCCTAAATGCCATATTTGTATCCACCTCCTGCACTGACTGACGTGCTTATTGCTCTGACTTGCAGATAAAGTCCCTCTTAGTTGAGATGCAACTGAAGGACAATATCTACGAGGTTGTGTGTCTTGAAAAGAAGGTGCACACAGTCAACATTTATTTTTTGTTTTTTTTTAACTGAACAGCGACTTGCTGTTTGTGGAGGAAAGTCTGCTTCGTCAAAAACGACAGCAAATTTATGATGAAGGGAAGTTGAGGAAACAGGTCGGCACCCTTGTATGTTGTTCCTCATTATATTTGGACAGTACACCCTTCCGTATGAGAGTTTAATCCACTAATTATCATTATATTTGCTTGTATGTGTGAAATATTATCTTTGGTGGTGTTTCTTCATTATGCTGTGTACGTGTCTCTTCATGAGCGCAATGTTTCTGCTGCACAGGTCGAGGTGCTTTCTCATTGGTTGCATGTGAATGACAAAAGATTCAATGAAATTACCTTTAAAATAATGTATTTTCAGAAGAACTCAAAAACGGTACGAGGAACAATGGCATGAGGAAGAACTACAGATGGACGCTGAAAGATGAGGATGAATGACAAAACAACATCGAGAGCTGCCAATAAGTAAGGAACCGTTATCAAATGTGTCATGTTCATCTCCACATGTTCTGATGAATTGTAACACCTTCCAGGGGTCTTGGTGCTAATGAGACATTTCAAAATGGAAGACTGCTTTGTAATTTGTGAAGCTCCATGTGAACTTTGCACCGTTAATCAGAGTTGATCCCATGTTGAACGTGAGAGCGACACCTCCAGAATGTCTTGATGGTTTTTCAATTAGGATTAGAAGGAGTGCTAAATTGTCAGCTGTGTGGTTTTGAATATTCTTTCAAACATGTCACTTTCTTTCTTTCTGGTTATGCAGAACAGAAAACAGAAACTTTACTGTCAATGATGCTGTCATATTTATGCCCTACAGATTGAGATGCATTCGCAGCGTTTAAGTGCGAAGGATGAAAAATTCAATCACATTACATCAAAAAATAAGGTACTGTCAGATGATCTGACGAACCTTGCAAAGAAGTTGTCAGAAGTGGAACTTCAGCAAAGGAGCAGCGACAATGCAATGAGCTGCAGTAACAGAAGGATGTTGAGAGCTGCCAAAAAGTAAGGAACCATTATCAAATATGTGAGACGACAGATGTCAAGAGGGTGAAAATCCTGTTCCTCCACATGCTCTGATGAGTTTTGACAACTCACAGGGTCATGCTTATATCAGACATTTACAAATGGAAGACTTTCATTGAATTTGTGGAACGCCATGTGAACTTTGCACTTTTAACCAGAATTCATCCCATTTTTTAATTGAGAGGGACTCCTCCACAAAGTCTTTATGTTAATTGATTGAGAATTAGAAGAAATGCTCAATTGTCAGCTGTGTGGTGTTGAATTTTCTTTCAAAAATGTCACTTTCTCTCTGGTTATGTACAACAGAAACTTTACTGTCGATGACACTGTCATGTTTCTATCCCACAGATAAAGTTGCTTTCGCAACGATTGAATGCGAAAGATAAACAATGCAAACAGTTTACGTTGAAAAACAAAGAACTTCAGAGGAGCTGAAGAAACTTACCGACAAGTTGTCAGAAGTGGAACTTCAGCTACAGGACAAACGACAACAGCATGAGCTGCAGAAACAGAAGGATGTTAAGACCGCCAAAAAGTAAGGAACCATTTTCAAACATGTAGGATCACAGATGCCAAGAGCGTGAACATCATGTTTACTTCCACATGCTCTGATGAGCTTTATTACTTCACAGGGGTCATACTGATAATGAGACATTTACAAATGGAAGACTTTATTGGAATTTGTAACTTTCCTTGTTACCTTTGCACCTTTAACTGGAATTTATTCCATTTTGGAATTGAGAGGGACACCTCCATAATGTCTTGATGTTTGATGAGGATTAGAAGGAGTGCTCAATTGTGAGCTGTGTGGTGTTGAATTTCTTACAAAGATGTCACTTGCTTTCTTTCTGGTTATGTAGAACAGAAAACATGTACTGTCTATGACGCTGTCATGATTCTGTCACACAGGTTGAGGTGCTTTCGCAATGATAGAGTGCGAAAAATGAACATTTCAATGAGCTTGCATGAGAAATGACGTACTTTCAGAAGACTTGCAGATAAAGTCCCTCTTAGTTGAGATGCAACTGAAGGACATATATATATTATATATATAATATATATATATATTATATATATATATATATAATATATATTATATATATATTATATATATATATATACTAGCTTAAGTACCCGGTAATACCTGGAAATTTGCCCTATTTTCCTCACGCTAGTTAGACTGAGGCATTAGTTGTATGGAGAAAATTAGGAAGGTTCTTTATTCCTCAGATTTATGGAAGGAAGGCTTTATGCTGCCGTAATCCTCAGATAGGTCATAGTTGAAGGTGGCCTTGAGCCACTCAATGTTTCTAGCAGCAGTGGCAACTGTCCTTGATGTCCTGCCAAAACCCAGACTTAGAAAGCTGGAACGTGAGTTTTGTGCTTCTCTCGCCGTCGGTGTGACGCTCTATTTGCAGTTAGGCGACGCTCTCTCTCTGCAGCTGACTCTGCTTGCCTGGCTCGTTCATGAGCAGATATATCAGCAGTAAGACGACTCTCGTCTCTCTCTCTCTCTCTCTCTCTCTCTCTCTCTCTCTCTCTTCTGCAGCTGACTCCGCTTGCCTGGCTCTTTCATGAGCAGATCGATCAGCAGTTAGCTGTTGCCGTGCGCGTGCAGTTCGAGAATTCAAATAACAGGAGGAGAATGTGTATGTTTAAAAAGTCAACGAATACGAACATTTTGTATTTCAAAAAACCCTAGCGTTTTTAACCATGAACCTTTGTTATGATTAATACGCCGGCACAACTATTCGAAAGCCATTTTTTTTTTCTAATGGAAATTTTATTATATTATATATTTTTATTATATATATTTTTCATTTTTATGGAGAGCCACTTAGCGCATCCTGGAGCTGAATGTTAGTTCTATATATGTGTAAAGTTTCATCAAGATCGGTTCACTGGTCTAGGAGCTTATTCGTCACAAAAAACAGACAGACACGGACAGAAGGACTGCCATTTATATATAGTAGTATATATATATATAATATAATATAAATATAAATAATATATATATATATATATATATATATATATATATATAGAGTTGTGGTCTCAAAACAAGGTGCACACAGCCAACATAAAAAAATATATTCACGGTTCACACACTCCTTGAATTTCCTGGAAAATGAGATTCCATTTTCCAGTACTTGAAAGTCCTGGAAACTCCCTGAAAATAAACCTTTTTGTGTGCACTGTCCCTTACATATTTCTATCCTCTTTTTATTTTTTTTTGTAAGAAAATAAGCCGACATCGGTCATTTTGCCGCCAAAGGCTCGATTGACCTGGATTAGGGTTATTTTCATTAATTCTGTATGCGGTTGTAAAGTGTAGTAAAATATCAAC
>CM068958.1:41756905-41771399 GCA_035128595.1 Eptatretus atami | reverse complement strand
AGAATTTCTACAGCAGAGAACCGGGCGAATGCATCTCCTCAGGAGAAAACAATCGGACGGACAAAGGATATAATTTCCACCGCACAGAACCGGGCTAATGAATCGCCTCAGGAGAAAAAAAACAGACTGAAGCAAGTTAGAATTTCTATACGTGAAAATAGAATCAATGAAAGCACTGATAAAAATACTGCCAGGTTGGACAAACTCCGATCATATTCTATGAAAAGAAAACCATCTGAGCCACCAGACGACGTTGCACGTAGATTATTTAGCGACAGTTCTTATCAAGCTAAAAAACGAATGTTGCGGAGTCCTGCAGAATCTCAATACATCAAATCAGTTGATCGGGAACGTAAACGTTTAAAACGTACCGAACCTATTGATATCGAAGAGCAACTTGACAATATCCGTGATGATATCAATCAAAAGACCCACTTTGCATACATTTGTGTCAGTGATTTGCGATATCATTGCATGGGCAATACAGTTAAAGTCAAGTTCGCTCAAGAAAATGAATTTCAAAATGCTGAAGCTAAAAATAAAGCGTCAACCAGTGCAGCTAAATCGAACGATGAAGAAACTAACCAGAGTAGTAAGCCATCGCTGAGGAAACGTAAGGATGTCAATTACTGTGAATCTATGAGTGATCGAGCTCGTGAAAGAAAGCGTAAAGACCAGCTACTGAGAAAGAATACACTATTGAATGAATATACTAAATCATTTGATGGGCAGTGGTATATTTGTCACGCTTGCAATCGCACTATTGAGAAAGGTTATATTCTGCGATGTAATGAGAAGAAAAAGACATTCACTGTACCTGAATTACCCGATTATCTAAAAGAAGATGGCATGGCTATAAACAAATGCGAGGCACATCTACTGAAATTGATTATCCCATTCATTCGCGTAGCACATATTCCTCGATCTAGTGAGTTCAAAGTTGTCGGTCCAATGATATGTAGAGGCAAATGTCAAACAGACACTTGAGATAATACTGCCAGTTGATCAAGATCTCGTACCGGTTGCTTCGAAACGACGCCCAGATTACACGAGTGTGTTCATCGAAGAAGTGATATCTAAAAGGAAAATTCTCAAATATTTTCAATACCTCAAAACCAACAATCCACTCTACGCTAATATTGAGTTCAGTGAAGAAAAATTAAACAGGTTTCTGCTTGTAACTCTGGAAAATATCAAAGAACAAGATGAATGGAAAACATCTCAAAAAGATGCAAATATTGAAAAAGTTGAAGAGAAAATTCAGAGAGAAACTGCACAAGATTCCGACACTGAAGAGGACATCGAAACGGATGATGAAACCTATAAGCCCAACGACCCGCCTCGTGATTCGACAAATACATCAGTTATTAATGCTGAGATTGATACAAATGCTGATACACATGTTGATATCGATATGCCTCAAGAGCCCGTGCACTCCTGTAAGAATGGAATTATTGACGAAAATGATGAAGATGATGCCAGCGACTCTTCCAAAGCCAACAAGAACTATGATCTGCCACCGCACATAAACGAGATGAACGAAGACAATGTCATTGATCCTCTTACTAAAAACGAAAACAGACAAGACATCAGTGAGCTAATCGCCAATGCCATCATTGAACAGGAAAAGATTAATAAATCTAACAAAAAGTTGAACATTGAACAGATGAATCGAATCGATGTCGCTCCCACTGGTGAATCCAAATTTATAAACAATTGGGAAACAGTTCAGTATCTAGAAGAGAAGGCATTTCCTCACCTGTTTCCGGCTGGCACTGGTGGATACCTTTCAACCTACCAAACAAAAGATGTTGGCTTTGCTAATTATGTCAAACAAAGAATTCTCGGACTTGATCCACGATATCGCGAAGATTCTACTTACATGTTTTCCCTGTATCTCGTAAAGGAACAAATTGAGATTAAACGATCATACGCTACGTTCTTCCGCAAATCTAAATGTCATAAAAAACGTATGACATGAAATTTCTGCGCACTGCTGATAAAGCAGAAATTGAACGGACAGATTATGGCTATAAAGTTTTCTCCAATGTCAGAGGCACTGCTCCATATTTCCAACAAGTCAAATAAAAAGTGATGGGTATGATATGACAATTGGGTGCACCGCAGTTATTTCTCACTATGAGCGCTGCTGAATCTCATTGGACCGAACTAATCAAAATGTTACTACAAAAGGAACGGAAAACTACTGTATCTGATGATGATGTGAAATCTTTAACAAGACCCGAGGTGAACAAATTGATTTCACGCAACGTGGTCGATGTGACAAGTCCTTTCAATAATAGGATGAAAATATTGTACCGTGCATTTACTGAACCAGGCATCTTTGGCCAATATAAAACAGTTGACCACTTCTATCGGATCGAATTCCAACAATGCGGTGCACCTCACGTACATTCATTACTCTGGCTAGAAGACGACAATGGCAATCCACTCTCCGTTATGATGGGACAGAAGAATCAAAAAAAGCATGTTCGACTTTATAGATTCCGTTATTTGTGGAAAATTACCCGACGAATCTTCAGAACTTCATGATCAAGTCAACTTTTTCCAATCCCGTGCGCATACGTTCACCTGTGTAAGAAGTCAAAAAAAAAAATCAAAGAACACGAAGGCTACGGAATATTGGATGGTGTCAAACTCGGACCGGAAATATTGATGGACTCGTGCAGATTCAAATTTCCCAAATTTCCAATGAGAAAAACAACTTTGATCGGTGCACCAAATTCAAAGTGTACTGTCGACGAAGTAAAAGAATGGAAAGCTAACTATTTGAAAGTAAAAAAATTCATATTGAGACAAACTTATTCAGATGACCGTAGAGACATAAATGAGGAATTCATGAAACTCAAATATGATGCATTTCTTAATGCTGTTGGACTCACTGACCAACAATACCTAAAATGCGCTGAGAATATGCATTGGTTCCAATAGGTCTGGTTCGGAGATATTCCTACAATGTGACTGTTGTGATGTATTCACTAACAATTATAATCAAAATGTGCTCAAAGTTCATCAGGCATATATGGATTTGTCATTCATTCTCGATGAATACGCAAGTGTTGCTTACATTCTCAGGTACCTCACCAAAAACGAAAGTGGACTAAGCCGTTTACTACACCAAATCGAAGTTGAATCTGCAAAATACGGACGCACTCCTAAAGAAAAATTACAGGCATTTAGTCGCGCCCTCGATAACAGCAGAGAAGTCTCCAGGGCTGAAGTAGTATATCGAATGCTAGGCTTACATTTTACTGAAAGTACAAGGACACATCATTTCATTCAAGCTAGTCATCCCCACGACCGTGATGGACTAATGAAAGGTCATCTCGATGACGACCCATTCAAAAAGAACATTATTGACTACTACGTCAACCGACCTGATGATGATCATTTTGAACAAATGTCTCTTGCTGAGTTTGTCCGTAACCACAAAATTGTGTATCTGTCGAATAATGAAAAACAAGCAAGCGAGCACTTGGATCCAGATCAAAGCGATGATGAACAAGAGAAAGACTCTGCTACCGGCAAGATACGATGGCTAAAAAATAAAAAAACACGCTTCAGGATTTTGAAGAAGCACAAAATCGTCCGGTACTACTTATCAAAACACAATGATACTGAAGTGAAACGTAGTCTGTTGGTACTATTCCATCCTTTCTGAAACGAGATGGCTGAAATTCACGAATATCCCGGTCAGAGTGTAGATGACGTTTATGAGCGCCACAAAAATGATAGAGGCCGTACGAAAGCAGTTTGAACCTAACAGAGAACTACTAATCAACATTGAACAAGCCATTGTTGATTATAATGCAGAAGATGATGAAGATATTGATGACCAATTAATATGCTCCGATGACGAAGATGATGATCGAACTCTTGACAAATAAATCCGAGAAAGATCTGAACCATTTCTTACGCCTGGCGTCTGGTGCATGTGCTGATACCGAGATAGACATTGCTAAACGAGAAAGTGTATGTACAATGGTCCAACAGGTCAACCGAGATCAACGTCGTATTTTTGATGACGTAATGGAACGGTTTTCTAACGCACAAGACGACGAAGAAAATTCTTCCCTTCCATTTCATCTATACATATCTGGCAGAGCCGGTACAGGAAAAACCTCTTGATGAAAATGCTCATTGAAGCAACAAAGCTCCGCCTTATGAAATCGGGTGATGATCTCAATAAGCAGTCTGTTTTAGTCTTATCGCCTACAGCATCAGCAGCAAGATTAGTCAATGGTCAAACTATAGAAAGTGCTATGGGAATCTACAAAAATAATGACGAAAAGAACCAAACATTCTCCAACAATGCGAAATTATCATACGAATATCAACAAGTGAGAGCAATATTCATTGACGAAGTCTCGATGGTTGGCTGTAATAAACTGCATCAAATACACACTAGATGTGAACAGATACTAACAAAAACCGAAAACACGTTTTCCGGATTGACTGTTATCTGTACTGGAGACCTTCGAAAAGTGCGAATTTTGACATAAAAAATCATACGACCGCCAAAACTTTGAGAGCTAGGATGACAATATTTTTTATGCATAATCTTGAGGTCATTCCCCACCTAAAGTCTTGAAACCATTTTGCTCTATCTCGAACACCTTGCCCGTGGCACCCCCTTCAAGTTTGTTTTTACGCTGATTTCATCAAAGTATGGATAATCCGAGGAGTGTGAAATGCCATATAGCCTATATGACGTTATATTGTTCCTGGAATGTTCCAGAGGAAGTTTTGCACCAAAGGTTATAATCCTTGACCTTTGAGCTTTAAAGGCCACAAATTTTCAAAGTTGTGGGAATCGAACCGGGTTTTCGACCTTCTTCGACGAACTAACTCCAATTAGTGGGCCAGATATGTGAAAAAGATGTTCATTTCCGGCAGAAAGTGTGAAATTTCGCATACAGGGGTATTTTGGGCGCTGATTTCAAAAATTGGCGGATCCAAGAGATCTAACCAATGGACCGGCCGCCATCTTGAATTCCAATATGGCCGCAAAGACGAAATGTTGAAAATCCCTATCTTGGGTTCTAAATGACCTGTGGCGCTGAAATTTGGTACACAAGGGTATGTTGACATGCTGAGTTCAATAATGCAATAATTTGAAATGTCTGACAAACGGTATGGCCGCATTTTAAATTCCAATATGGCCGCAAGACAAACATCGATGTTTTCATTGCTTTAATAGCACAGTGTACGGTAATGTCATAATGTTAAATCATTTGAGCATTATTATGATAACTGGAAAATTGTTGCATCTCAAATATACTGATGGGTTTGTAATTTTGTCGAAGGCAGTAGAAATTTGGGAAATTCAGCGCCCCAAAATACCCGTATGCGAAATTTAACACTTTCTGCCGGAACTGAACATTCACATGACATTCCAATAATTTTTTTTTTATGTTTTTTCTCTTTCAGATCCAATGTTGAAATCAAAGAAAACATCGTCACATTTCCAATGCCAACAGACTGGAACATTTGCGCTCTTTGCCAGAAACGTTCTGAAAATGAACCACTAAGAGATGCACGTAAGGGCAGCAATCAGTCGTGTCTAGACGTCTACGAGAATCTTGCTCAAAATCTCAAGGCATTGAATGATTTAGGTGCCTTGCCTTGCGGGATAAACATTTCCCGACTAGATGATGGTTGCGGTATTGCAAAACCCTAGCTGCGCATGCTGCCAAATGGCACAAAAACTGTTATGTGCAGTGCAGCAGCTCTCGTGTGGCCAGGGCTGAATCAAGGGAAAGAAAGCAAAGTTCAGACCTTAAACTTGTGAAGAAACTTACTGCCTGTTAAGAAAAAACTCAGAACAAGTTTCAAATCTCCATCCATTGAACAGAGTACCGCTAGCACATTTTCTTTTGTGATAGCATTATCAGTAATGAAGAAATAGTCCACAGAGCGGCAACAAAAATGTAGATTCCAATGTTCGATTGATGGCAACAGAATTGAGGATACAAAACTCCTGGCTAGATTGTCTGTAGGTGATATGACGGCATCAGATGCTGTTTATCACAAGAAGTGCATGACTGTTCTCCACACTCGATACAGATCATTTGTAAGAAAGAATGAGAAGCCAGTTCAAGTCAAAATATGCCACCAGAATCAGTAGCTTTGGCCGAATTGATATCCTATTTGGAAGAAATGAAGTGTACAGATGACAGTTACACTTTCAAGTTAGCCGATCTCACAAAGCTTTATACAGAACGTCTGCACAACTGGGAGGCGATACTCAAAGAGGATTAATTCAACTCACCTTAAGGACAAGCTTCTCAGACACCTTCCGCAACTTGAGGCACATAAGAGCAACCATGAAGTGGTACTGTCATTCAAAGAGGACATTGGTGAATCATATTGCATGCTTGTAGACAAAGCTCTGACGACGACGCGGTCATTCTCATGAGAGCTCCCAGATTGTGCGCAAAGATATTTTGCAAAAGCAATACCAATTCAATGGATCCCTAGTTAACGAATCATAACAACTCACCACCATCATTGGCAGCGTTGATGGAAATGATTCTTGCTGGTACAAACATACAAAACAGAACGCAAACAACAAGGGAGGCGTCTCTGTGCAATCCTTAACTCAACTTGTAACATTCAACACTATGAAACGAGGAAGGTTGGAAACTACAGCAGAACGTCACAATTTGAAACGTGAAACATCACTGCCACTTTACCTGGGTCTTCTCATTCATAGCAAAACAAGGAAACGGGATCTCGTTGACGTTCTTTTTCAACATGGTTTGTGTGTTTCCTATGATCGCATACTGGAGGTATCCACAGATGAGGCCAACAGAGTCATAGAAATATACAAACATGACGGCGTCGTGTGTCCAACAAAATTGCGAAGTGGAATACAGTAATCCCCCGTTTCTCGCGGGGTTACGTTCCAAACCTCCCCGCGCTAAGTGAAAATCCGCGATGAATGGACGCCTCCCCAAAAAATCGACTCGTCTGGTCTGCTCGGTTTGGAGTGATTGGGTTTGAGGTGCCTGAGATCGACTAGTCTGGTCTGGTCGGTTTGGCAGTGATTGGGTTTGAGGTGCCGGAGATCGACTAGTCTGGTCTGGTCGGTTTTGAGGTGCTGGGTATGAGCAGTGCTCGTCCAACGGCGGCAAACCTTTTTCCTTCCCGAAGCATATATCGAGCACCTTTACCTTAACCTTCTCCTGGAGCGTCCCAGGACGTTCCTCTGGCGCTTCGGTTCCTTGCCAGAAGCTTTAGAAGGTGCAGGGCGTTTGGGCGGCATCGTGGGGCTTGGAGAAAAAAACGTAGAAATATTCGAAGTTCACAAGCGAAACTTTGTCTCGTGCGTTGTGTGACTGGTCGAGCACCACGCGTTATAATTTATTGCTTAAATAATTTATATTTTATATATTATTACCGCGATGTACCGGGGAATCCGCAGAAAAAATTAGTTACGTTCCAAGGGAAAACCCGCGATGAACCGGGGGCGCGATAGGTGAACCGCGATGAAGCGGGGGTTGACTGTATTCACAACAGGCAACCTCGACAACATAGATCACAACCCATCATCAGCATCAGCACAAAGTTCATTTCATGGAACCGCGTTATCACTGACACAACATGTTTCACATGACAAAAGTGGCAGCATTCGAAATCATGAGAATGTGACTGAGAATGAGAACAAACAGCGCTCCAAAACCATAGCCGCCCTTCCTGCATCTTACAGTGATGTGCCTCCTGAAGCATTTCCAACTAATAATCCCATTCCAAGAAACCAAAAGGCATCCACTCAAGGTTGTCCTCCGGAATACAGGACAAAGAAAGTCAGTGGCTTTCGTTTGTACAAAGTCTGCAGAAGGAAGGTCTTGAGAGTGAAGATAATAACTCCTGGTCAGCATACATGGCAAATCTGCCATCGGCTGCCAACTGGTACGAAATATACTTTGAAATGAGCCGAGAGAGATAATCAATTTTATAAACATTGGGGAAACAGTTCAAGTATCTAGAAGAGAAGATATTTCCTCACCTTGTTTCGGCTGGCATGGTGGATACTTTCAACCTACAAACAAAAGATGTGTGGTTTGGCTAATTATGTCACAATACAAGAACTTCTCGGGACTTGATCCAGCATATCGCGAAGTTCTACTTACATGTTTCCCTGATCTCGTAAGGAACAATTTGAGAATTAAACGTCAGTACGCAACGTTCTTCGCAATCTAAATGTCATCAAAGAACGTATGACATGAAATTTCTGCGCACTGCTGATAAAGCAGAAATTGAACGGGACAGATTTGTGCCTATAAAGTTTTCTCATGTCAGAGCACTGCCTCCATCTTTCCAACAAGTCAAATAAAAAGTGATGGGTTATCGATGTATGACATTGGGTGCACGCAGTTATTTCCTCACTATGAAGCGCTGCTGAAGTCTCATTGACCGAACAATGCAAAATGTTACTACAAACAGGAACGGGAAAACATACTGGGTATCTGATGATGATGTGAAATCTTTAACAAGACCGAGGTGAACAATTGATTTTTCACCGGCAAACGGTGGTCGATGTGACAAGTCTTCACTAATAGGATGAACAATATTGTACCGTGCATTTACTGAACAGCGCATCTTTGGCCATATAAAACAGTTGACCACTTCTATCGGATCGAGATTCCAACAATCGGTGCGCACCTCACGTTACATTCATTAGCTCTGGCTAGAAGACGACAATGTTGCCAATCCACCTCCTCGTTATGATGGGACAGAAGAATCAAAAAAGCATTGTTCCGACTTTATATGATTCGTTTATTTGTGGAAAATCCGAACGAATCTTCATGAACTTCATGATCAAGTCAACTTTTTTCCAATCCCGTGCGCATACGTTCACTGTCGTAAAGAAGTCAAAAAAAAAAAAATCAAAGGGAAAACGAGGCTACGGGAATTATTGGATGGTGTCAAAACTCGGGACCGGAATATTTGATGGATCGTGCAGATTCAAAGTTTCCCAAATTTCCAATGAGAAAAACAACTTTGAGATCGGTGCAGCAGACCATTCAGAAGGTATGTCACCGACGAGTAACAAGAATGAAGACTAACTATTGAAAAGTAAAAAAAATTCATATTGAACAAACTTATTCAGATGACCGTAGAGACATAAATGAGGAATCATGAAACTCAAATTGATGCATTTTATGCGTTGGAACTCACTGACCAACAATACCTAAAATGCGCTGAGAATATGCATTGGGTTTCCAATAGGCCTGGTTCGGAGATATTTCCTACAATGTGACTGTTGTGATGTATTCACTAACAATATAATCAAAATGTGGCCAAGTTCATCAGGCATATATGGATTTTCGTCATTTCATTCTCGATGAATACGCAAGTGTTGCTTACATTCTCAGGTACCGTCACCAATAAACGAAGTGGCTAAGCCGATTACTACACCAAATCGACAGTTGAATCTGCAAAATACGGACGCACTCCTAAAGAAAAAATTACAGGCATTTAGTCGCACCTCGCATAACAGCAAGAAGTCTCCAGGACTGAAGTAGCTTATCGAATGCTAGGCTTACATTTTAACTGAAAGTACAAGGACACATCATTTCATTCAAGCTAGTCCTCCCCACGACCGTGCTGGACTAATGAAAGGTCATTCTCTGTTGACACCCATTAAAAGAACATTATTGACTACTACGTCAACCGACCTGATGATGTTCATTTTGAACAAATGTCTCTTGCTGAGTTTGTCCGTAACCACAAATTGTGTATCTGTTGAATAATGAAAACAGCAAGCGAGCACCTTGGACTCCAGATCAAGCGATGATGAACAAGAAAGCTCTTGCTCCGGCAAGATACGATGGCTAAAAAATAAAAACACCTTCAGGGATTGTTGAAGAAGCACAAATCGTCGCGGTACTACTTATCAAAACACAATGATACTGCAAGTGAAACGTAGTCTGTTGGTACTATTCGCATCCTTTCCGAACGAGGAGTGGCTGAAATTCACGATATCCGGTCAAGAGTGTAGATGACGTTTATGAGCCCACAAAAATGATAGAGGCCGTACGAAAGGCAGTTTGAACCTAACCAGAGAACTACTAATCAAACACTTGAACAAGCCAGTTGTTGATTTAATCGCAGAAGATGATGAGATATTGATGACCAATTAATATGCTGCGTGACGAAGCTGATGATCGACTCTTTGACAAATAAATCCGAGAAAGATCTGAACCATTTCTTACGCCTGCGTCTGTGCCATGTGCTGATACCGAGATATAGACATTGCCTAACGAGAAAAAGTGTATGTACAATGGTCACAGGTCAACCGGAGATCAAAGGTCGTATTTTTTGATGACGTATGGAACGGTTTTTTAACGGCACAAGACGACGAGAAAATTCGTTCCTTCATTTTCATCTATACATATCTGGCTCAGAGCCCGTACATAGGAAAAACCTTTTGATGAAAATTGCTCATTGAAGCAACAAGCTCCGCCTATATGAAATCGGGTGATGTACTCAATAAGCAGTCTGTTTTAGTCTTATCGCTACAGCATCAGCAGCAAGTTAGTCAATGGTCCAACTATTTAGAAAAGTGCTATGGATCTTACAAAAATAATGACGAAAAGAACCAAACATTCTCCAACAATGCGAATTATCATACGAATATCAACAAGTGAGAGCAATATTCATTGACGAAGTCTCGATGGTTGGCTGTAATAAACTGCATCAAATACACACTAGATGTGAACAGATACTAAACAAAACGAAAACACGTTTTCCGGATTGACTGTTATCTGTACTGGAGACCTTCGAAAAAGTGCGAATTTTGACATAAAAAATCATACGACCGCCAAAACTTTGAGAGCTAGGATGACAATATTTTTATGCATAATCTTGAGGTCATTCCCCACCTAAAGTCTTGAAACCATTTTGCTCTATCTCGAACACCTTGGCCCGTGCACCCCCTTCAAGTTTGTTTTTACGCTGATTTCATAAAAAGTATGGATAATCCGAGGAGTGTGAAATGCCATATAGCCTATATGACGTTATATTGTTCTGGAATGTTCAGAGGAAGTTTTGCACCAAAGGTTATAATCCTTGACCTTTGAGCTTTAAAGGCCACAAATTTTCAAAGTTGGTGGGAATCGAACCGGGTTTTCGACTTCTTCGACGAACTAACTCCAATTAGTGGGCCAGATATGTGAAAAAGATGTTCATTTCCGGCAGAAAGTGTGAAATTTCGCATACAGGGGTATTTTGGGCGCTGATTTCAAAAATTGGCGGATCCAAGAGATTCTAACCAATGGACCGGCCGCCATCTGAATTCCATATGGCCGCAAAGACGAAATGTTGAAAATCCCTATCTTGGGTTCTAAATGACCTGTGGGCTGAAATTTGGTACACAAGGGTATGTTGACATGCTGAGTTCAATAATGCAATAATTTGAAATGTCTGACAAACGGTATGGCCGCATTTTAAATTCCAATATGGCCGCCAAGACAAACATCGATGTTTTCATTGCTTTAATAGCACAGTGTACGGTAATGTCATAATGTTAAATCATTTGAGCATTATTATGATAACTGGAAAATTGTTGCATCTCAAATATACTGATGGTTTGTAATTTTGTCGAAGCAGTAGAAATTTGGGAATTCAGCGCCCCAAAATACCGTATGCGAAATTTAACACTTTCTGCCGGAACTGAACATTCACATGACATTCCAATAATTTTTTTTTTATGTTTTTTCTCTTTCAGATCCAATGTGAATCAAAGAAAACATCGTCAACAATTCCAATGCAACAGACTGGAACATTTGCGCTCTTTGCCAGAAACGTTCTGAAAATGAACCACTAAGAGATGCAGTAAGGGCAGCAATCGTCGTGTCTAGACGTCTACGAGAATCTTGCTCAAAATCTCAAGAATTGAATGATTTAGGTGCCTTGCCTTGCGGGATAAACATTTCCCGACTAGATGATGGTTGCGGTATTGCAAAAACCCTAGCTGCGCATGCTGCAAATGGCACAAAAACTGTTATGTGCAGTGCAGCAGCTCTCGTGTGGCCAGGGCTGAATCAAGGGAAAGAAAGCAAAGTTCAGACTCTTAAACTTGGTGAAGAAACTTACTTGCCTGTTAAGAAAAGACTCAGAACAAGTTTCAAATCTCCATCCATTGAACAGAGTACCGCTAGCACATTTTTCTTTTGTGATAGCATTATAGTAATGAAGAAATAGTCCACAGAGCGGCAACAAAAAATGTAGATTCCAATGTTCGATTGATGGCAACAGAATTGAGGGATACAAAACTCCTGGCTGATTGTCTGTAGGTGAATGAAGGCATCAGATGCTGTTTATCACAAGAAGTGCATGACTGTTTCCACACTCGATACAGATCATTTGTAAGAAAGAATGAGGAAGCCAGTTCAAGTCAAAATATGCCACCAGAATCAGTAGCTTTGGCCGAATTGATATCCTATTTGGAAGAAATGAAGTGTACAGATGACAGTTACACTTTCAAGTTAGCCGATCTCACAAAGCTTAATACAGACGTCTGGCACAACTGGGAGGCGATATCTCAAGAGGATTAATTCAACTCACCTTAAGGACAAGCTTCTCAGACACCTTCCGCAACTTGAGGCACATAAAGGCAACCATGAAGTGGTACTGTCATTCAAAGAGGACATTGTGAATCATAATTGCATGCTTGTAGACAAAGCTCTGACGACGACGCGGTCATTCTCATGAGAGCTGCCCAGATTGTGCGCAAAGATATTTTGCAAAAGCAATACCAATTCAATGGATCCCTAGTTAACGAATCATATAACAACTCACCACCATCATTGGCAGCGTTGATGGAAATGATTCTTGCTGGTACAAACATACAAAAACAGAACGCAAACAACAAGGGAGGCGTCTCTGTGCAATCCTTAACTCAACTTGTAACATTCAACACTATGAAACGAGGAAGGTTGGAAACTACAGCAGAACGTAACAATTTGAAACGTGAAACATCACTGCCACTTTACCTGGGTCTTCTCATTCATAGCAAAAACAAGGAAACGGGATCTCGTTGACGTTCTTTTTCAACATGGTTTGTGTGTTTCCTATGATCGCATACTGGAGGTATCCACAGATGAGCCAACAGAGTCAATAGAAATATACAAACATGACGGCGTCGTGTGTCCAACAAAATTGCGAAGTGGAATACAGTAATCCCCCGTTTCTCGGCGGGGTTACGTTCCAAACCTCCCCGCGCTAAGTGAAATCCGCGATGAATGGACGCCTCCCCAAAAAATCGACTCGTCTGGTCTGCTCGGTTTGGGAGTGATGGGTTTGAGGTGCCTGAGATCGACTAGTCTGGTCTGGTCGTTTGGCAGTGATTGGGTTGAGGTGCCGGAGATCGACTAGTCTGGTCTGGTCGGTTTTGAGGTGCTGGGTATGAGCAGTGCTCGTCAAACGGCGGCAAACCTTTTTCCTTCCCGAAGCATATATCGAGCACCTTTACCTTAACTTCTCCTGGAGCGTCCCAGGACGTTTCCTCTGGCGCTTCGGTTCCTTGCCAGAAGCTTTAGAAGGTGCAGGGCGTTTGGGCGGCATCGTGGGCGTTGGAGAAAAAACGTAGAAAATATTCGAAGTTCACAAGCGAAACCTTTGTCTCGTGCGTTGTGTGACTGGTGAGCACACGCGTTATATTTTTGCTTAATAATTTATATTTTATATATTATTACCGCGATGTACCGGGGGAATCCGCAGAAAAAATTAGTTACGTTCAAGGAAAACCCGCGATGAACCGGGGGCGCGATAGGTGAACGCGCATGAAGCGGGGGTTGACTGTATTCACAACAGGCAACCTCGACAACATAGATCAAACCCATCATCAGCATCAGCACAAAGTTCATTTCATGGAACCCGCGTTATCACTGACACAACATGTTTCACATGACAAAGTGGCAGCATTCGAAATCATGAGAATGTGACTGAGAATGAGAACAAACAGCGCTCCAAAACCATAGCCGCCTTCCTGCATCTTACAGTGTGTGCCTCCTGAAGCATTTCAACTAATAACCCATTCCAGAAAACAAAAGGTCCATCCACTCCAAGTGTGTCCTCCGGAATACAGGACAAAGAAAGTCAGTGGCTTTCGTTTGTACAAAGTCTGCAGAAGGAAGGTCTTGAGAGTGAAGATAATAACTCTGGTCAGCATACATGGCAAATCTGCCATCGGCTGCCAACTGGTACGAAATTATCTTTGAAATGAGCTCTTTGACTTGTTATGAATTCGTCACTAGGGATCCATTGAATTGGTATTGCTTTTGCAAAGAACCCGGGATTTTCAACATTTCGTCTTGGCGGCCATATTGGAATTCAAATGGCGGCCATACTCATTTGTCAGACATTTCAAATTATTGCCTTATTGAACTCAGCATGTCAACATACCCTTGTGTCAAAATTTGAGCACCACAGGTCATTTAGAACTCAAGATAGGGATTTTCAACAT
>CM068958.1:41728135-41747274 GCA_035128595.1 Eptatretus atami | reverse complement strand
GAAAGAGAGAGATACTTGGAACCTAGATAGTAATGTTCAATGTTTCGTCATGGCGGCCATATTGGAATTCAATGGCGGCCGGTCCATTGTCAGACCTCTTGGATCCGCCAATTTTGAACTCAGCATGTCAAAATACCCCTGTATGCAAAATTTCAAACTTTCTGCCGATGTGAACATCTCGAGCAATTTTTGTTACATATCTGCCCCACTAAATAAGCTACAGCACGTGTCCTGTTTCCTTATTTTAATGTCCACAACATCGTTTTGTGACCTTTAAAGGTTATGCAACGGTCAAATTTTAAAGTTGTTGAACGAAACCGGGTTTTCTACATTTTGCAGCTAATAACCCGTCACTCGTACCACATCATGTTGATCATTTTTATAACTTGGTCAAAATTATCACACGTCTCATCCTTTGACTTCTGAAACAATCTACATCGTCAAATACCGCTCGTGAACCATCGTCGTCTTCGGACTTGTCGTTTCAATGTTTGTTTGTTTTTAAGCCCTTTTCAATGATACCAATTAGGTAGATTGATCTCGGTTGAAAAATTAGTTCACATTCCTTCTTCGACCGCATCACCCCAGCACATTCGCCATTTTAAACAACGGCTTTCTTCCCGCGCGCGACAAGGAAGCTTTAAAATATATATATATATATTTAAAAAATTACAACAGCCTCTCACTGCGTTCTCCCGACACCAATTAACTATCAATTTGGAAGTCCTCGGGTTATAAATCACACTCCTGATAAACCAATGCGGCGTCGACGGCTCAATTAACGTCGAGCTCCTCGCCGAAGAGGTTAAAGTCCCGCGAGGGTCCCGAGCGGCTCAATTTCAGGGTCCTCACCTGAATTAATGGCGGGAAACGCAACGCGCGCGCGCCAGTCGTGAGGAGAGACACACGGAACACGTCACAACTTTTAAAACCAATGGGTTTATTTCCCGAATCACAACCAATAAAAAATAAATTAAAAACCAGGGATGATTGAATCGCGAGACGACGGCGGGTTGGAAGGGAAGGAATGGAATGCAAGTAAATAAATATTTATGAACGATGAGGTAAAAAAAATAAAAAATACTCGAAACAAAGGCGCCTCCCTCCGGACTCAGTTACAGATGGGGGGGGGGGAAGAAACAAAAACCGGGGGACTCACGTCTGGCGGTAGTGGGAACGAGCAGGGGATGAGGAGCAGGACGACGAGTCGAGCAGACGACGACCAGCGCGATGAGGAAACTGGGCAAGGCAGGAACGACGAAAGAGGGAGGAAGGCAGGACAACCTCCTTTAAACTCTCCTCCTTCCTCAGACCAATTAACTCTCAGCCGCGTTCTCCTCACACTTTGTTTCTGTGTCGTCGCCAACGGTCTGACCGACCGCCTGGTTAGGCCACGAGCATGTCTGAACTTTCCTTCAGTTTCGTTCCGTTGGAGTGCTGCTACAGTACTTATCGACGCTTGAAGAAGTTTCAGAAACATATTTTCTCATCAACATCAAAAGTTCGCATCGTGAACTGCGTCCAACACCCGGCAACACCAAGTAGTTTCCGTCAATGATCAGCACTACTTTATTATAGTGTAAGCCGCTCGCGGGCGCAGTGAGTTGATCGCACGGCGTAGTATTATTCACACCCAGCCAATCATCAGCCCGAATTGTCACAACAAGCACTATATTTATTCAGCAATGGCCTCCTTTTCCTTCTCCTTTTCCTTCTCCTTTTCCTTCTCCTTTTCCTTCTCCTTTTCCTTCTCCTTTCCTTTCTCTTTTCCTTCTCCTTTCCTTCTCCTTTTCCTTTTTTCCTTTTTCCTTTTCCTTTCTTTCCTTCTTTTCCTTTTCCTTTCTTCTCTTTCCTTCTCCTTTTCCTTCTCCTTCTCCTTCGGAATGTCGTGAGATAGCCAATTCTCATTATGACTCTCGTGCTGGCATTGACTATTAATGTACCCAATGGTGCTCACGATTTTTTTCTACCACGTTTCCATCACCTAATCTGATGAAACCTCTCAAAAAAAAATAAAATAATATAATAAAAACATCTCTTATAATGCTTCATCTCCTCTTTCACACGTGTGGTAATCTTTCTGTATCATAATGCACAACTCTTCTACTATTTAAACAGACTGCTCTCAATTCGACCTTTCCTTCATATGTGGAGTTGTCATGTGCTTTCAGGTTATCGAGTGGTGTGGCAGTGTGACATTGGATCTTGGAGTGTTGGCATTGAAGACATTGCTTGGCCCAATGGTGCACAATGCACATGGGCGTTGTTGCATGGCCAGACATGGAGCGTATTGATGAGTCGCTGGGTTGCTTGAATACCCGGGTGCACGCATGAAAGAAAAGTGTCAAAGGCCGTACGATGAAATGCAGCAGGAAGAAAAGGGCGTGATTTTCCTGTCGAAGTATAACACAAGAGGGTAGTGTTTGGCCCGGAGAGCGATACCTCATGAAATGTAAGCAAACCGGTTGCAGACTGTAGACGGTGGAGCTCTGTATCCTCCTGTTGCGCTGCTGCAAGTACATTAAAATCAATGGCTGGTGTGATGGAAGAAGACAATACCAATACCTCAATGCGTGAGAGAGCATCGACCACCGAGTTCGCGATTCCTTTTACATGCCAGATGTCGGTGGTGAAATGCGAGATATAACTAAGTTGGCGAAGTGTGCGAGGAGAGTGAGAGTTTGAATCGGTGGATAGAGCTAAAGTTAAAGGTTGATCATCAGTATGCACAGACAATTGTCTGGCCTCTAATAACTTGTGGAAGTGCTTGATGGTGAGGTAGACGGTGAGTCATTCCTGATTGAAGGCACTGTACTTGCGCTCTGTTGGCTTCAGCATTTTAGAGAAGAGGCAAGTGGATGCCAGTTGGCATCGATGAACTGGTAAAGAGCCATGTTAACTGTGACCTCAGATGCGTCTACCATCAGTCTTGTTTGCGCCTCTGGCTTAGGATGAAGCGTTAGTCAGTGTGTATTTGATGGTGTGGAAGGCTGACAAGTTTGGCTCTAACAATCAGAAAACTTCAGGCTGCTTATCAGTTGTGAGTAACTCATTCAGCAGCTGTGGGTTATAGCTGCATTTGGAATAAATTGATGGCAAAAGTTGAAAAGGCCCCAAAACTCTCGCACTTTGCGTTGAGATGAAAGTAACTGGAAATCCCGAAATAATCTGCACCTTCTCCTCGATTGGATGGATGTCTGAGCCATTAACCCAGTGACCGACAAAATTAAACTCCAGACTGAATGATGGAAATTGGAATGCAGCAGGAAGAAAAGGGTGTGACCGCCCCCATCAAAGTATCACACAGGGTAGTGTTTGTCCCTGGGAGCGGTACCTGATGAAATGTAAGGGAACCGGTTGAAGACTGTAGACGGTGGAGCTCCGTGTCCTCCCATTGTGCTGCTGCACGTCTGCTAAAATCGGTGGCTGGTGTGTTGGCAGATTGTTTTGAGTATTTCTCAGGAGTATTGTATTGAGTGTCAAAATTGGCTTTGACTTGTGCAATCCACAACTACAGGTCGCTGGACCAGAATGGCAGCAGCAGCTATATTGAAACCACTGCCACCGATGAAACTGGTTGAGTGTCCGGGATGGACACAACTAGCTGTTTGTATCACGGCGACTGGTTGCGCGCTTGCAACTCTGCCTTTTCGTTTGGATCACATCAGGTTCACCAATTTGGTGTGGTATAAAATGTGTGAGATGTTTGGATTCCGAGTCTTTATTCCTCCGCAACTGTAAATTCTCTCATAACAGCCAAACCCCAGCCAGAAATCCAATACAGGAAATAACCACCAGATGAACAAAAGCACATTAACCTATTATTAAACCAAAGGCAAAATGGATCTTTAGCGGGTGTATTTTTTGCGGGTGTATTTCTGCACGCGCAATCTCAGCGGGTGTATTTTTTTAAATGAAAGATCGAGGCTCATGGAAGGGGGAGGTGGGAGGAAATAAGAAAATAGGCAACTTGAACGGCACTCACAGAACGAATCGTCTCGCCTCGCACATTCTTTCTGAACAAAAATACCATCGTTAACTGAACGCACTACTATTATAGCCCACTGCTATTATGACCCATGTACTTGTATCATCCATGCACCCTATTATGTCACATGGGTTATGAACGTCGTAAATTTAATTCTTCACTCACATCAGGTCATAGATCAGATTATATGAAGTTTCAGATTTTTGGAGGAGGATTTAAATTCAATCAATTACGGCTGAAATACCACTTCACCAATGATGTCATTGTTATCACCCTATATACCCCATGGGTAGTTGATGACATGTGCCAAGTTTCAATTTTTTTCGACGAGCGGGTTCGGAGAAAATGATGTCCAATTTTTTTCTTTTAATCCAATATGGCTGCCATACCATGTGACATTTGATGTCAGAGTTAGCAATAAAATACAGAATTCTCCATGGGGAGTCCCTCCTATGTTTAAAGTTTCGGATCGATCAGACAAGTGGTTGCAGAGAAAAACATTTTTAAAGCGTATGGACGCAGACACTTGGACAGACAAACAGACAGGGGTGTTGCAATAGTCTCACATCCCCTTCAAGGCGAGACTAATGAACTGACAGTGGGGTCTCCTAGTTGGACAAAGCTCAGAGGTATAAATAAGAGAGTTGAAAGCTCAGCAGTAGAAATATAAGAGACTAGCCGAAAGCCCGTCACAGACGGATTCCATTCCATGAGCCCAATATGACAACCAGTGGCGGCTCTCGTAAGAGCCGGATCCCAGTCGATGTACTCCATGGCCTTACCTAATGAGGCCTACAAAACGTCGTTGTACACGACATTTTTGGTGTACACTACTCCTTGTGAAGAAGTCCCCTGATTTGTGCACGTGTCTACTTTGACGTACACCGTATCAAAACTTGTTAGGTCACAGTACCGAGAAAAACGTGACGTGACCGCTAGGAGGAGCACAAAATTGGTCCTTCAGTATGAATATATAGATGCTTCAGAGTTGAAGGTTGACTGTTGCCACGATGTGCGATGCACTCTTACAGGTACGAAGTTTCTTTCAGTCCAGGTCACAGTACCGAGAAAAACGTGACGCGACCGCTAGGAGGAGCACAAAATTGGTCCTTCAGTATTAATATATAGATGATGTGATCATGGGCAGCAGAGTTAAAATCCTGGAGGCAAGACCTTGAGACAACAGATTCAGAAAGAAATTTCCATGGGCAAAAGAAGAGGATGGTGGAATGGAGATGACCATTAAGCTTAGACATGGGGAGGGACACAAAAATATCGATTTCTGATGGAATGCATGCAACTTGGAGGTGTAAGGTTTGGTAGAAGGATGAGAGGGCAGCAGCAAGACCAAAATAGAGCTGGTAATAAAATAAAAACACAATACCACCAACCTGCTTATGGTCAGCAAGACGTATACCTTGAGAGTCAACATCCTGTCACAAGATGCAAGTGGCATGGAGTGCTTTGGATTCCATGCTCTCAAGGAGGGGTGGGGAAAAATTGGAAGTAGCAGCACAAATCCACAAGGGGAATCCATATTCTGTGATACCAGATAAAGGCCTACACCGTTATAAGCTGCAAGTGAAGCCTGGTGTTGGCTTAATGGTTAAAGTGGCTGGCTTAAGATATTAGGGTCTTGAGCTCGAGCCTCTGTCGGCCGTTGAATTAACACCAGGTGGGGCTGACTCAGCCTGTCATCCTTCTGAGGTTTGTGAAATAAGTACTACCAGTGTACTATTAATAGAGGGCACTCCATCAGCAGCACAGTCACGACCCCAGAAAATGATGCATCCAGCAGCCACAGGCTGCACACGGTAGCTCGCTTGAAGTTGGCATGGGCAAGGAAATTACACGAATGAATCATGTCTACATTTTCCTAATCACGTTTGTGAGTTCGAATCACCTACCTCGGATGGTCGTTCATGGCTCATCCTTGGAGTAGAGCATTGTAAAAGTCCCTCTGAATGAAGGGACTTGTAGTCCAAACATGAGCATGAAATGTCCTTTGAGATGGTTTGTGATCGACACTAAAGGTTGATATTAAACTTCTGTTGTCGACACTGTCAAAGTGATGAAAGATTCATAGAAACCCTTCCTGGTTGTGATGCACGTCTTATGTTGAGAAAACAGTTTTATGTTTTCACTTGCAATTTACAGCAAAGACATTGTGTAAGAGCACAGAAAAGGATGGTTATTCACCTCGCAACATCACATCTGTGTAGAACCAACTCTTACAATTCATTGTTTGATTTGTTATTCTGGAAATAAAGACTAAACTGCAAGGTCACCTACCTCATCACCAACTTGTCCTCATGTGACTTTGCTGAGTTATGCAGATTTAATTTGATTTGAACTTCAATGTTATTTGCAGTTTTTATTGTTTTAATCAATTATTATTCTTTGGTTTGTAATGCTAATTTCTCATCTCTAATGTTAATCTATATGCGCAGCATTTTACATTATTTTCAGAATGTCGCACTATCATTCTCTGGGGGTTGGATCTGACAGCAAACTGTCATACTATTGATGTACAGAAAGGGTATTGCATCACAAACATTAACCTTTGAAAAGGGCATTGGACGACTATCTGTAGCATAACCTTCAAATTTTTTTCCTGTAAATCGTAAGCCAGCCTATTTCAGTCGAATACAAGAAAGTACACATTTCCCCACCCCTACGTAATAACTTTTCTCATCACCCCCCCCACTACCCTACTTCTCACCCCATCCCAACCGATCATCCCCTTCCTAACTCTCATCGTTACCTATCCCTGATACTTCTTACCAGCCTCTGATGTTTGTTTTTGATTTGAATATCAGAAGTGGATTTCGTATCATCCCTTACTTTTACCCTGCGTGCACGAAGCAAAAAGTGGGGTTAAGCAATAATTGGTTCACTTTGTCTGCCTGTCTGTCTGTCTGTCTGTCTATGGCCGAGGAACAACTTAATATCAATTAAATGTGATGTTTTGAACACTAATCGGAACATGAATCAGAAAAAGAACCTGCAGTTTAGTAATACTTGACTGAATTAATCATCACCCATGTGGAGAGGAGTGTGATATTTTATTTTACTCTCTCTCTCTCTCTCTCTCTCTCTCTCTCTCTCTCTCTCTCTCTCTCTCTGTCTTGGCAGTCAAACAAAATTGAAAATCATTCCAAACAGGAAACTTACTGTTTTTAAGGATGTTATAAAGGACACACACAACAGGTACAAAAGCTACTCCAACATTTTAAATCAGGTGGTGGAAAGATGCTGCGTCAATGGCAGTAAATTTCTTGATTTGGTTTTTCTACACCCTTCAAAATCTTTATTTTTTTTTCAACTGAATGATATCCTTGAACACTAGAACACAAATCACCTTTATGGCACTTTCAAAACCTTTCCGTTTAGCAGGACTCGGACAAAATATTACGGCATTTTAAATCCTCACGACCAATCAAATTTGCCGCTCGTGGACTCCGCCCATGTCCATATTTCTCAGGACTGTGTGGGGTAAGGTATTCCATGAACTCTCTCGTTCACTATGGAACTGAAAATGAACTCATTTTTTTTTTTGCTTCGTAAACTTTCAGTGATTATATTTCTTTATTTAGAGTAAGTCCTTTTCTCACAATTAGTTTGAGCCCAGGTACCCATCTAAATCACATTTAAACTTATCCATCCCCTCCGCTGCCCCAACCTTTCCATACAAACCATTCCATGCATTAACCATGCTCTCCGATTGAAAGAACCCTGCCTTAAAACTGTCTTAACTGTCGTCTTTTCTTTTTTACCGCCGTTGATGCAATTGCTATTATACCACCTATCTAACCCATTACATTAGTTATTTGTGCCTGTTGTTTGTGTTCTTTATGACGTCCTTAAAAAAAAGTAAGTTTCCTGTTTGGAATGATTTTCAGCTTTGCTAAAGATTACATATATGATCATTAAAATCCCTAACATACACACTACAGTACATCTAATCAGGAGGGTAGTATGTGGTCAGACTCACAGGGGATTTCTAAAAAGGTAGTTTTCTTTGACAGGTAGCACGTGAAGGTGATGTTTTAAAAGCAGTCTTCACACCGGAGATGAGAATACGCTTTCCAGCATTTAAAACTATCCTCGGTCATGGAACATTCCCCATTTTCACCTTTTTAGGATTTAAGTTTGGGTTATGATGTTGCGCATATAGATTTTAGTAGATCTTCGGAGTGACAAGCACATTAAAGAAGAAGAATCCCAAAATCCGCTGTCATTGCTTTCAGTCACTCTGTCCACAGCACACTGTCAATCTGTCATGTGTCGCTGCCATGCGTTTGCAATGATGAGCAATCGTTCGTGAGTCTCTTCAAAGAGAACGCTCCATTTTGGAAAACTCTGGCTCGTTTATTCCCTCACTGCAGGTCGAGAGCGCAGATTGGGCTTTGCTGTGATCCTGCATGCGGAGGGATGGATATCGTAAAACCAAAAGAGGAACCGACTGCCGAGGAGCCTCCGGTGCTGTCAAACGAGCATGAAGGTGAATTTTATCGGAAAGGGTTCTTCATTTTTATTACTTTCTTTCGTTCAGTCAATAAGATCCTCATTCTCTCTTTATTCAGCCTTTGATTCTATTTTGTTTTTGTGTGGAGGGGGTCGGGGTGGGGGAGGTGAGGGGCAAGTACTCCAATACATGCACTGTGACAAGGGTGTGACACGGGTATGGTGGGCCGAAAGGCATTATCCTGCCGATGTTATGTACTGACATAAAAACAAAGCATGACATAAGGTAAACAGCAGGGCTTGGTAAATGTAGGTATGAGCTGATAGTCAGTCGTATCATGACAAAAGACATTCTTATGGTCAAATAAATCAAAACAATTAATATCGGAGTTCACTTGTATTTTACAGTTGAAATACACGATCCTGCCGCCACCCTTGAACACCCCCACCTCCTCGACGCCACCCTTGGACCTCCCCCCCCCGACGCCACCCTTGAACGCCTCCCCCGACGCCACCCTTGAACGCCCCCCCCCTTGAACCCTAACAGCTTGCGTGCGTTATTCTGTTTGTCTCTTTGTCTGTTTGTTTTTATGTTTATCACCGAGCGATCACAATTTTAAACCGATCTTCACAAAACGTCACCACATGGTAGAGTTCGTCAGAAGCAAGAGCCTATTGTTTTTGAGTCAAAAGGTCAACATAGGCAAAGGTCAACAAATTAATCAAATTTCTAAAATCCTCAATTTTCATCCGATTGACTATAAATTTGAACAGGATTTGCAAATCAGGTCAATGAATTCAGCAACCAATTATTTTTAGGTCAACCTAGACCAAAAGGTTAACATCAGCCAAAAGTCAACAACTTCGGTGAGATTTCTAAAATCCTCAATTTTCATCTGATTGACTTGAAATTTGAAGAGGATTTATATTTCATGTCACTGAATTCAACCACCTGATTATTTTTGAGGTCAACACAGACCAAAAGGTCAAATTGTGCCAAAGGTCACCAACTGAGATGGAGTTTCTAAAATACTCAATTTTCATCCCATTGACTTCAAAGTTAAAGATTTGCATATCAGCTCACTGAACTTAACCACCAATTATTTTTAAGAATAACTTAACATTCATGCTTAACATCCTTCCGATGGTCGATACACAAATTGATGAATCACCTTGCATGCCAAATGCCAGGATAAGAGTTTATAGTAGGACCGAGGTTCGAATCCAGGACTAGACAGCTAAACACCTCGAAGGCTGAAGTGTTTCCCTCTCTGCTCTCGTAGTGTCTTATCACCATTAACAGGTTTAACTAAGCGGTTTATTTATTGGCTTGCATTTTGAATATACAAGATTTATCAATAACCCAGGCACAGTTTACTCTCCAGAGAAAACCTTTTGGGATAAGTTCAATTCCTCATGGTTTTGCACTTTATGAATGCAATTTAATTACCCGCGTGCTCTTCTGCAAATAGTGAATAAATCGTACTTACATTCCTGCGGGCCACCTGTTGCACGTGTTCAACCGGTCTGATTTGCAGTGCCATCTTTGCCACTTGGCTGGAAGCTTGAACATTAACCTCCAGCCAGGTTAGAGTGCCTTCAGAACAACTGCTGAGGTTTTAGGAGAGAGGAGACTTTGCTCAAATGATCACATGTCTCATTTGTATCTCAAATTACATAAATCCTTTTTTTATTACTGTGTCTTTTCTCCACATTTTTGTTTCAATTCTGCGGTTATATACCATGGTAGTGCACTTTGATCTTTGTTGTTTTTTGGTGGGCAATATCTGTAGATACAAGCTTTATTCCTTAATCTGCCATTGCTTTCAAGTAATGCATGACTTGTGTATTATCCTCTTGCATTATTTTCGTAGGTGCACAGCATGATGTGAAAGTGGAACATCATGCTTTAAAGGACATGGCCACAGCAGGTAAGAAGTGAAAGTTTATTTAGTTCTGACAATATACTGAGGGAGTTACATGCTTTGTACCATTTCCTTTTTTCTTGCAGTTTCTAACGCTTAAAGTCTTTGGTACGATTCAGCCAGGGTTTGAATTGAACCGTCGACCTCCCAAACTCAGACCGGACGCTCTAACCACATCATCACTGAGTTTTTCAACCTATTTCTCGCACGGATTCTGGTTACTTGCACTTTTTTCATACAAGTGGGCCCGCTGGTCCATTGGACCAAATTTTCATTGGTCTTCGTGGCTTTGTAGCATACCCGCCTGCTGTGCTGCTTGAGCATTAGCTTTCCTTTCACCAAGCCCAGATGTTCTTGGGCCAGGGTGGGGGTTATACGTTCATTATTATTTTTGCCAAATGATACTGCTATTATTATTGTTGTAAATATTATTAGTGTTAATTAATATGTGCTTTGTTACAATGTTATCATTATTTTTGTTATTTATTTTGTAATTATAATGTCATGCCAGGGAAGAACCTATGAAGCTGCTTTATACACCTTAACATGGGACTTCTTCCTGGTTCTTTGTAGTTAATTAGCCTCATCAACTCAGATCATGACGATCATTTTGGTGTATCACGTTCCACATCAGAACGCTCCAGTAGAACTTCCACAAAAACATCACACACACACACACACACACACACACACACACACACACACACACACACACACACACACACACACACACACACACCTCATTCATTTATAGTGGACAAGGGGGCCGTTAGTCCATTGGACCGAATTTCCTTTGGTCTTCTCACAGCGTTGGAAATTTTTGCTGGTCTGAACAAAAACAATATTTTTCTCAGTCTGGAAGCTTTGAAACCCTAATAATAATAATAATGATAATAATAATAATTCCAGGTTTTTCAGGGTCTTGGTGGTCTAAAGGGTCTTCAAAGATTGAAGGGTCTCAGCAGTCTAAAGGGTCAAAAGGTACATTCCAATGGTACATAATTAATTGAAAGACACAAAAAGCATAACACACCACACACACACACACACCACACACACACCTCATCCATTTTTATTAGATGATCCATGAGGACCGAAAATTTAACTTTGGATGAATGACCTCCTCTTGTCATTATGCATGTTGTTTTTTGACAGAAAAAGTTGTTTTATGGCAAAATCAGTGTTGTATATAAGAGGCGTCAAAAAGTCTTTTCCCTGAAATTTTACCTCTTCGGTATCCTCCATAAAAATAGGACTGACTCAATCTGTGAAATCTCCATCCTGGATCTCCCCCAATGGCAAATCTTCCTTTCTGGACTTGGTGATGACAAACTTCCATGCAAATGTATCCTGCTCTTCCTCTGTTCCAATTGGTTCATCTAATCATATGCTTGTGAGAGTAAACATCTCTGGCTGTGTTCAGAGAGCTGCTTCAGTGCCGGTGAGTCTTGCAGTTCACTCAGGCAGACTGACAGGGACTGCAAGCAGCCATCTCTCTTCTGGAGTGGTCTCTCACATCTACTGCCCCTGATATTAACTCTACCTAGGAATTCTCCCATAGAAAGCTGCTTTCTCTCATGCACAGATTCACCCCATCTCATCTTCAGATATCTTGCCATTCCTCCCACGAGTCCCACCCATGGTAAAATGAATCCTGTGGTGAGGCAGTTGCTCTGAAACAACTTGCCTTCTCTTCGTGGAAGGCAAATCTGATGAAGGCACCTTCGACCATTCCACAAGGCCTGCAATAGTGTGTGTCCAATCTTAGAAGGGCCAGAAAACAACATCTCTCCAATCTCAAGATTGAACTTTCAAACTTGTTTCCCTCCTATAAAACCTGGTGGCACCTTGTTAAGTATTTCTCTGGTGTATGCTGCCTTCCATCCCTTCCCTCTCCTCTCCTTAAATGGCACCACAACCAACTCTGCTCCTGAGAAGGCTGAATGCTTCAATTCTGTGTTTGCTTCCAAATCTTGTGTCCCCCAATCCCTCGCTCTCTGTGCACATCCTACCCTGTCACACCCAACTGCTCCTGGACTCTGTATCGTTGACACCTGTGAAGAAGAATAGGTTTCTGGCAACCCTAGACTCTGATTTTGCAACTGGACCAGATAACATCAGCTCACATGTCCTAAAAACCTGCTGTGCTGCTCTTTCTGCTGTGCTTATCCTATCATTTGTGCTCGGTCATCTTCCATCTGTTTGGAGGTCAGTCAACATTACTGCATTGCATAAAAAGGTACAAACACTGATCCCCTTAACTGCAGCCTATCAGCTTACTTCCAATCACCAGCAAGGTAATGGAATTCATCATCACAGTTGATATGAAATCCTTCCTTTAATCCAATGGCCTCATCTCAGATCATCAATTCGGATTCAGAACAGGTCACTCTATCTTGAAAATGCTGCTTCTCATCTCCAAATAATGTATGGAGGCCCTCAATGTCAGTCATGACATCAAGACCGTCTCTCTAGATATATCTTGAGCTTTCAATACAGTCTGGCATCTGTCTTGCTCTCAAAACTCTCTGCCATTGGTATCCAAGGCCAACTGCACAAATGACTTACTGACTTCCTCTACTCTCATAGCCAACATGTGGCTCTTTAATGGAATCCTTTCATCTCGTCTTCCTGTCAAGGCTATAGTGCTCCGAGGCCATGTGTGCTGGCCCCGTCCTCTTCCGCATCTATCAATGATCTTTCTGATTCTCTGGAAAATCCTCTATCACTTTGCTGATGAATCTACCACTGCCGTGACACCCTCTCCTTCAGATAGACAGGCACAGCCTCTTCCCTCTCTCAGACCTCACAAAATCACAATCTGGTCAAGCACTTGGAATGTCTTTCAATCCAGACCCTCTCTCTCTCTCTCCCCCCCTCCTCTCTCTATTCTCTCTCTCCCCCTCCTCTCTCTCTATCTCTCTTTGTCTCTCCTTCTCTCTCTGAAAGGACAATCTGACAAACCCTCCCATCTTCTTTACTAACAATCCTCTTGAAGAAGTTCAGTCAGTCAAACTTTTGGTCTTCATTTTTAGCTTATGATCTTTCTTGGGCAAACCATTTGTATGTTGATTTCAAAAGCCAGGCCAACATACAAAGTCCTTCCTTTGCCCGCCTGGGCATCCTACATAGTGCAAAGTTCTTCCTTGGCACACCTGAACACTTATTCATCGACAAGACCTTCATCCACAGTTTGATGGAGTACTGCTCTCCTTTGGGCTGGCACCCCACCTCTCAGATTACTCAGTTTGATGCCATGAAAACCAAGGCCTTCAAGATCAATGCAGTCTTGTTTGATGAAGCTGAGTCTATGGACCTATCACTTTCACATCACAGTCAGTTCAGTGGTCTCTCTGTCTTGTACTGCCTTCTCTCTGGTCTTGCACCCTCTGTTCTTTCCGTGCTTCATCACCCCCTCCTCAAAGTTTCTACAGGCCGCATACAGGCGGTGAAACTACCAAAATCCAGAATCATTGCTCACCTCCACTCATTCGTTTCTTTTCTTTCCCACATGTGGAACTAATTTCCACATTCTATTCAATCTCATTCTTCCCTCCAGGTTGTCACGACAGCTGTTCACCACATCTCCCGTCTCAAATCATGACATTTTCTACCCTCATTAACCTCTCAAAGCTCACCCCCTTCAAAATTTCCAGTTTTTCCTTCATGAGAGTTTACTACTGTATCCATCTTATCCACCACTTGCATCCTCCCCTACCCCTCATTCTTTCTTCCCACATCCCTCACTTGTCCAAGTCTCCCTCTAGTTTGTCCTTCATCCCTGCTGTTTGTGTGTTTCCCCTCTTTCTACTGTTCCTTTTGCTATTACGTCCTGATCCGTTCTTTGTTCTGGCCCCTCCACGATTCTTGACTTTGTATACAAATATTTTTTTTGCAATAATTTATTTTGTTTAAATTTTTCTCAAACCTCCAGGCCATTCCTTAAGCCACTACATGCCTCCACTCACCTTATTCCTCCTTTTCATTTGTCACCATATCCCTCCTTTGTACCAGTGCAGATTTCCTCACGATTCCTCCTCGTATGTCGAGTTTTCCTTCTCATTTCTTCACCTGGGTTTAGTTTTCCTTCCATATTTGTTTTTTTCAAGCAGTTCCTCACTCTTCCTCACTCTTTGAATCATGCATGGTTCCTCACTCTTTGAATTTTCCTCATGCCTTTACTTGTTCTGTGCTATTTGCCTCCTCATTCTATCTCCTACGATGTGCCATTTTTCTCTGACTTATTCACACTCGTCCTTCCATGTGCCGTTTGGCCCAACACTCTTCCTTCCATTTTCCGTTCTCCTCCACACTTCTTCCTCCTGGGGTTTATTTCTTCCTCCTCCTTTTTCCTTCTTGTGCTTTATTTCTTGTCTGTGTAGACCTGCTGCACATTATAGAGGTTGAACCTGAAGCTTTAGAAACTATGGATGCAGAAGGTGAGGAGGCTAATGTTGTTCCTGCATTACTTTGCCCAAATTAGTTTTTCTTTTGACAGGATAGCAAACTTCTCCCCCAAGATATTTTTTTTTCAACGGATTGCTCATTTGTTATATTAATGCTCCAGTTAACTCCAAACATTTGATCAACTGTTTTTCCTGTCTTGTGATTATTATTATTATTATTTTTTGGTAAGGATCACTGATACACAAGTACTGTACTCTAATTTCTGAAGAAAGTGAGAAAACCAAGTCATTAATATTTACACAAACCAAGGCTTCTGAACAGGCAAGGAGTACTGCAATAATATAGAAATCTCAAAGACCGGGAGCTAGTGAGTGAGCGCAATAACAATGAATAATGAGAGCATGGTGAATATATAACGTGCACTTGCAAATATTCCCACTAGATATGAGGGAAGGGTTATATAAAACAGATACTAATTAATTAACTGTCTCGGGGCCGCTATATGTTGTGTGCCTTAGCCTTGGGGCAGTGCTGGCTTTGCAGAACTGCAACAATATTCTCCATGGGGGGTCCCTCCTATGTTTAAAGTTTCACATTGATCGGGCAAGCCGGTTGCAGAGAAAACTATTTTTCAAGTGAAAATATATAGATGTGGACAGACAGACACAGACAGACAGACCAGCGGTGTTGTAATAGTCTAGGCATCCTCTTTGGGGCAAGACAAATCACTTAGTACATCTATGCAAATGGATCTAGACACCCAAACAAGTGAGAGAAAATACAGGAAAAGGAGTGAGAAAGAGGTAGGGAGAGGTCTTCTACGAGCCCCGATGCACCTTCCACAACTTCGGCTGTGATTGTGGTTGCCCCACTGCTCGGCGGTTCGGGTTCGTCTCCCGTGCACTCTCTCTTGGATTCCTCCCTCCACTCCGTTAGCACCCCACTCATGTGGGGATGCTGGATATTCTTGGGCCAAATGTGATGCACTGCGTGGCTGAGCAGGAATATCGTCCAGACTTGCGAGGCGAGGCAAGCATCTCCGTGGTAGCGTGATGACAGGCCGGGCTGACATGAAGGTGCCTGAGCTCTGGGTTTGCATCCTTGAGGAGGTGCAAAAAAGCCAGGCAGAGTGCAGAAGAATGAGCTGAGGAAGAATAAAGCTAGAAAAGGTGAAGAATAAATAATAAGAACAACACGGCAGTCTCCATGTAAACAATGGGCGTAGCCGACCTAGCAGTGCATGGAGAGTGAGGATTAGAGTCTTTGATGAAGAGAACAACTCCTCCACCAGGACGAGACTCAGGTCTGTCATACCGGAGGAGGGAGTTAACCCCACTTGGGAGTCAGAGACGTCTTGAGGGAGGAAACAAACAATGCTATAGTGGGACTCGAACAAATGCTGCCTGGGCCATCATTTTCAGTTTTACTCGATCCTCTTCTGACAACTTCCCCTAACAAATTTATTGTGTTCACTGTGGCTCCAGAGTAAGAGGATAAAGGGAAAGAAAGATAAATAAATGAAAAGTCAGAATTATAAGCCCCCCGCCAAGCTTATTTATGGACCCTGTACCACTGTGCATTTTGGGAAGGCGTTTTGCATGTTTGTAGATCTTGAAGAATTAGGATAAAAAGTAGAAGTAACAATAAAAGTATGAATGCATGTGTACATCTGATTTTTTGAGCACAATAATAAACTTTGGCACCAAGAAAACGCTCAATGAAAAGTGCCCCCTTTTATTAGTTAAATTATTTCAAAGAAACATGGCAGAGGCAGTTGGATTAAATGCTTAGAATGCACCACAGCAAAGAGTGTCTATAATCAACAACTTGCAGGGGCTACAAGACTTGCCTGATCATCACTATTGCCTTCTCAATTTGCACTTGCAATCCACAACCTCCACTTCCCCGAACCACTTTTTAGTAGCGATCGACGCCCATGTGTAGAATATGGCCGACCTAGCTTTGTGAAGATGGTACAGGGTGTTTTTTCCAGATTGTAATCAAGTCATACCTGCAGCGTTTATCGTTTTCCGAAGGAACCAAGTGTTAAGCAAAAGTGGATTGAACAAATAAGGTAAAGCAATACTCCATTGAGCTGCGTTGAAGGCCTTGGTCCAACAAGGCACTCTACATTCTAACTTCCCTAATGTTAGGCATCCAATGTCTACAGTCTAATCGTTATGAGCATTACAGAACAAACTTTCTCAGTCATCTGCTGACTAATGGGATTTCAATAGAAAACATGGTTGAGAGCAATGGCAACAGAGAGGCTGGTCACAATCACTCCAAGAAAAATGACCAATCTTCTGAATTAGTGCAGATCTGAGACCAAGCAGTGCTACTTCTGGTTGGACATCTGGCAGCATTACCCTAATCTCTCTTCTACTTTGGACAACAATATTGAAATGATATCACAGTTGTAGGTCGTGTCCCAGCATGATTGGGGTAATCTAATGTTTCCTGATGAGTTGCGTTTCAAAGTGCACTTTATAAACGACAGGATGTGGGATTTTTTGGGGTCAAGTGATGCATTGGAGCAGAGCACATCACAGGAGCAGGTGATTGGTATGGTGGACAATGACTGGTGATGTGGGTAGTCCTTACAACGGACATTATATCATTATCATCTTGAACATGTTACTGTCTCTCTCCTAGACAACATCCTTCAGCTCCTCTTTGTGCAGTTGGCATGCTTTAGTGGACCACTTTGGTTGGAAGAGGTGACGAATCATGAAAGTTGCCAAAATTACTTTGTTGCACTCAGACATGTTACTTCATTTGTGAACAGCTCAGATTTTATCACACTATGTTTTATTAAAGTTTTGTCAACAATAAAACAAAATTTTAATAAAAAATATTTGCACATTTTGTTGCAATGTTTCTTGATTTTGTGCAGTTCGTGAGTGCCCAACACTCTTTTTGAGGACGAGGCATTGATGGGCTTCCCTGGATGGCAGACAATAAGTATGTTTTTAAACTACAGACTAGTAGCATATCAGTTAGCATTGTATGAGTATGACTTCTTTCTGTTTCGTTTTGTTCATTTTTAGGAATGCCTACTGAGCACGGTCATAAGTATCTAACCACAAGACTCTTCCAAGAATGCACCTTTCGAGACGAACCTTTGCTGCACAAAGAAAACCACCCACTGGGGTGCGGCGAAAAGAAACACAAATGCAACCAATGCTCCTACAGTTCTAACCGTGCAAGCTGCCTGAAAGCACACGTAAGGGTTCATTCGGGAGAGAAACCCTTTGTATGCACGGTCTGTAACAAGGATTTTTCTCGATTGCCGAATTTGCAAAGGCATATGATAACACACACAGGTGAAAGGCCCCACGAATGCACGGTCTGTGGCAAGAGATTCACTCAGTCAATCCATTTGCGAAAACACACGATAATCCACATGCGAGGCAGAACCCAAAAATGCACAATGTGCAGCAAGGGATTTTTTGAATCAAGCAAGGTGCAACCGCACGTGACATTCCGTACAGTTGGAGGACTTCACAAGTGCACAATTTGTAGCAAGGAATTTTTTGAGCCTAATGGTTTGAAAAGACACATGGGAATTCACTCCGGTGACAGGTCTCACATGTGCGTTGTTTGTGGTGAAGCCTTTTATAGATCAACTCATTTGCGTCGGCACATGAAAGTTCATACCGGAGAGAAGCCCTATAAATGTGAAATGTGTCGCAGGGAGGTTGCACTATCGCATTCTTTGTAGAAGCATCCAATGTTGCACAATGGAGAGTGAGGAGTTGGTGTTGAAGCAGTTATGCTCCAGGGAAAACAGTCCTTTGTTGAGGATTGTTAAGTGAGTGAGATTGAGAATCTCCAAAAGATAAATATTTGGAAGCTTTTTTGGGATGAACACATGGTTAGAAATACTGTCTTCAGCGATGATTTTTGCCTTCATACCAAGCATTCACTTTGAGGATGTACGACGGCGTGTTGAACAGTAATGCCTCATATTCTTTATCTCCAAAACAGTTAAAGATATTTGAATGAAACAGACAGATACTAACATCAATCTTTACTCTACCATGGTGCATATTTATTTCTCAACATAATCACCACTTCGGTCCACACATTTCCGCCATTGTTCAAGTAGTTTTGGGATGCCGTCATGACAGAACTGTGGGTCCTGCTGACTTAACCAGCTCTTCACAGCGGCCTTAACATCATCGTGGGTAGAAAAATATTCTCCACGAAGGGGTTCCTTAAGTTTGGGGAAGAGATAGAAATCTGATGGAGCCAAGTCAGAGTTGGTGATCCTTTGAGGTGATACTCCATTGACCGTGCCTTACTCTCAGGATCGTAATGGTGCACCCAACTCTCATCTCCAGTTACTC
>CM068958.1:41686050-41701753 GCA_035128595.1 Eptatretus atami | reverse complement strand
AAGAGAGAGATATATGTATATATGTATGTATATGATTATATTAAATATATGTATATATACATATATATGTATATATGAATATATATATATATATATAATATATATATGAAATATATATATATATAATAGATCTTCTTCTTCTTCTTTCGGCTAGCTCCCGTTAGGGTCGCCACAGCGGATCAACCGTCTTGTTGTCCGCATAATGATTTGGCATAGGTTTTTACGCCGGATGCCCTTCCTGACGCAACCCTGGTCGCTCTTACGACACACAGGGAATTGTACACCTATTCTAACCGGGGCATACACCGGGCCCAGTACAATGGTACTCATTTCGCCGACCTCGGAAGGATGGCAGGCTGAGTCAACCCCCTGGTGTTTTCGACTTGGTATATATATATACATATAATATTACATAGTGTCCCAACGGGGCTTGAACTCAGGACTTTTGGGTCCCAAGCCACTGCCCTAACCACTGCGCCAACACCAGGCTTTATATATATATATATAGATATGGATATATATACATATATATATATATATATATATAAATATGGATATATATATACATATATGGATATATGGATATAGATATACATATATATATATGGATATGATATATATATAATGTCTAATATATATGGACATATATATGGACATATGTGGATATATATGGACATATACGTATATATATATATTAATATATGGACATATGTGGACATATATATTATATATATATATATATAATATATATAATATATATATATATATATATATATAATATATAATATATATGCCTGGTGTTGGCTATTGGTTTGGTGGTGGGCTTGGGATCCTCGGATCCTGAGTTCAAACTCACTCGGCTGTTGAAGTAATACCAGGTGGGGCTGACTGTGCCTGTCATCCTTCTGAGGTCGGCAAAATGAGTGCCAGCTTGCTGGTATCCTGTGTCGGAGTGGTGACCCGTCCAGGATTGTGCCCAATAGCCAAGAAAATGCTTCGGCAGAACCAACGATCTGCACAGAGTATGGTCCCAATGGATGGATGGATATATATTATACGTATATATATATATATATATATATAGTTATATACATATATATGTATATATATATATATATCATAAGAATCAGCCAGACATAAATTAGTTGATATTATTAAACAGTTGCATCTCACTGAAATGCATTTGTGTTAATGCAGTTCTTCCGTAGATCAGGAATTTAAAGTTTGGCCAAAGAAGTGACACACAATGTACTCCTATTTTTGAAAGGTGCTCCTATTTTTTGAAATTCCACTTTCCACTGAGTGGCACACAGAAGCTGCATTACTTTCTTATGATCTGGAATTGCTTAGATGCTCATTTGACAAATGGAACATGTCTTTCAATGCTGCTAAATCTTACAATGTCACCCTGTCACTCTGGAAGAATTATCGAATTTACCCTTTGACAGTCAACAACTTAGGTAATATAACTCTGTCTCGGTAGTTCCAAACATCGTTAATAAATATGGTCTTGATGGCCACCTGTGTCGTCTGTTAGCAATTTATTATTCAGCGTCAAAGAGCCCACTGTGCCTTTAGAATAGGAGGCCACTGTGTGCCAGTACCTTGTTCAAACTCTACCTTTGCTCCAGATCGAGTACTCTTTGAAACCTCATGGTGCCTATATTTGAGACGACCATTGTCATGTACGATTTCGATTTTGGTCAGCAGAGGACGCTGCTGTTTGGCTCATGAAGGAAATTCTTCTTTTTCACAACTCTATTCTGTTACATCTCCATTGCTCCTGCGTTGTGTTTGTCTGAAAGAATAATCTTTTGCGTGCGCACCAAAACAGGTTGGCTTGTCAGTGATTTCATCTGAAATCCTGGATTAGATTTCGGAATTATTCCCATCTAAACCATTGGCTCATGATGCAGAAAATGTTTGAATCTTTAACCCCGGCTTATGATGTCTATTGTCTCCCAATATCCTTTTCATTCATATAACAGTACAATGACGTATCTGTATGATGTCGTCCTTCACTGAGTCTAAGATCACTGTTAAAAAACCAACAGTTTTTAACGATGATAGCAGACTGACAAAATGGATTTACACACATTAAAATGTCAATGTGAACAGCTATGTGTTGTTGAAATATGAAGGGAAGACAAGATTACAGGCAGCAAATAGGCTACTGTACATGGAAAACCGATGGATGATGATTTGCAGGTAATTCCTCCTATTAATGGTCTTTGCATTTTTGTGTCAATATACTCTTAACTATAAATTTAAATTTAATCCTCATTTTAAAGAAAAGTTCTCAAATATTAATCACCAAGATCATGACTTTTGTATCAGTCTAATCATCTTCCACAAGATATCAAACTAAAATTCTTTAAAAAAAATTGAAATATTGGAAGAAAAACTTCACGATATTCTAAGGCCTAAGCCATCAGGATGTTCTAATTAATTGTGTTGATTAAATTTTTGGCCGAAATCGTTTTCGATAAATGTTTGTATACTTTTCTCCTATGTTACGCTCATGATGAGTTAAACTATACAACAATGTCAGCAGTGATGATGAAATGTTTGGATAACAGTAAAAACTAGAGAGTTCATCAAACATATTACCCCGCGTTGTCTTGAGAAACAAGGACATGGGTGGGGTTAACGAGCTGTAAATTTGATTGGTCGTGATGACATAAAATGCTGTAATATTTTGTCCACGTACTGTTAAAGGAAGGGTTTTGGAAAAATGGCGATTTGTGTTCTACAGTGTTCAAGGATATAATGAAATTGAAATAAAATAAGGATGTTGAAGGTTGTCGAAAAAAAAATTCCGGAATTTACTGTCGTTGATGCCACGTCTTTTACACACCTTATCGAACACGTTACATTCGTTCTTCATGCCTGTTGTTTGTGTCCTTTACAACATCCTTAAAAACATTATGTTTCCTGTTTGGAATAATTTTCAATTTTGTTTGATAACCAGACAGGCAGACAGTTTAAAAAAAAATAAAAGAAAACCTCACTCATCTCTGCGTGTGTGCAATCGGGGCAAATTCAGAGCCAAAGTAATGCCAAACTGCAGGTTCGTTTCAGATTCATGTTCAAAATATAACATTCAATTGAAATTAAATTCTTCCTCGCTCATAAACTGACGTTTGTAGACAGAGGGACAGAACGAAGTCAACCAATTGCTTAACCCCACACACACAAAGCGAAAAGTTTTTGTAATGCTCACATCAAAACTGGACTTTCTTCTCTCACTTAATTGCGTTCTTCTTGTGTATGGTCATACTATACAATACTAAAGTCACAGTTTTTGTTTTTATAAGAGAACTAAGGGTCAACAGAGACTGTAGTGAAGGAAACAGGTGGACAGGAGCACTGATGGACCACTGCATGAGGAGAGAAATGGCAGATAAAATGGGGGCAGGTTCCATGGGTGTGAAAAATCTCAGAATTAAAAATGGGAGACCATGCGATTGCAGTGCACTGCAGACTTGAAGGACCATAGAGTGGAGCATGAAACAGACTCTGGAAAATGATTCATTGGCAACAAAAAAGGAAGAAGGAAAGAATGGAGGTGAGGTTTGAGCTTAAACTTCCTTAGGGTAATATTTTATGGGTTTCTGGTGGAGTTTATGTGTCCTGGGGAAGGAGGGGGTGGGGCAGGAGTTGAGCGGAGAGGTGAGAGGACAGGAGTAGCAAGACCAGAGTAGAGCCGGTAAAATATGAAGGATACCAATTTCCATGTGTTGAGCAACAAGAAGCAAACCCTGAGATTTCGCCTCCTGTTGCGTGATGCCATCTTACAAGGAGTACCAAAGATTTTACATCCTCAAGTGAGACAAGTAGGAAGAAGCAGCACAAGCTCATGCAAGGATTACAGCGAATATGGATGCCCAGGAGGTCCAGAGACAGTACCTCTTCCAGTAGCTGACCATAGAAATAAATTATGGAATTAGCCAGTCAGTCCTCATGGAAGGACAAAGTGAGAGGGTGGGACATCCTGCTTTGGGATGACTTGTTTCTTAATTTCTCCATAAAATTTACTTTTTGCAGACGACTCTATTGTTCTGTTTTGTGCCCCAATTCCACTTTCCACTGACTGGCACACAGAAGCTGTTTTACTTTATGCTGATCTGAAATGGTTAAGATGCCTGTCTGACAAATGGAACACGTCTTTCAATCCTGCTAAATCTTACAATGTCACCCTGTCACTCTGGAAGAATAATCAAATGAACCCTAACACATCTCTATATTTCCATGTCAGCCACGGTAAAATGATCAGTCTGAGCTTCTAGGCCACACCATCACCCATTACCTCTTATTGGCTGACCATGTAGCAAAGCTAGCCTCCAAAGCCTGTCACTGTCTCTGTCATTCCAAGTTATTCCTTGAAAAAAGCAGAATTCACAGCTTACAAGGCCTCTGTCCATAGCTCAATGGAGTGATGCTTTCCCCTGTGGGCTTATTTCATCGCTGGTTTGTTTACTTCATCGCTGGCTTCCATAAAGGGCTGTCTCATCACCTCCCACCCTGCACAATCATAGTCAAAGGAAAGTCCTCACCTGAAATTTCAATGTTTGTATAAGTGTGATGTATGGCATCTAGTGTGGGTTAGGTTTTATTGTCCCCCGTTGGACTTAGTCCAAAATGGGGGCTTATAGATTTGGTCTTGATTTTCATGTCCGTGCGTGTGTGCATCCGCAACCATATATCAGACATGTCTGGGACCGATTTTATTCATACTTGGCACAAAGACAACACATGATGGTATACATAAGCACGTATTATTTTTTTCGACATCAGATCCAAGATAGCCGACTGCCGGCCATTTCAGTTGTAAAAAAAAAAAACCCAATTATTTATTTATATTTTTGGTATACCATGTTGAGGCTCGTGCAAGAGCTAATACACAGAACATATAACAAGCAGGAGACAAGAGGAGCAGGAGAGGGGAGCACAAAATAGTGGGGAACAGAGACAATTGGAGATATGTGTAAGGGAGAGGGATTGGGGGGAGGTAGACGGGGGTAAACAAGATGGTACTACAGGGACTTTCAGGAAGGAAATCAGTGAATTTGAAGGAGGTGGGTTTGGTGGCTTAACAGGGGTAGAAAAGATCGAGGTTTTGGATGGGGGAAGATAAGACGTGTGGTGAACGGCTGTTTTGAAGACCTAGAGGAGGAGTGGGATTGAAGAGAGTGTGGGAGTTTGTTCCAGAGGTGGAAAAAAAGAGGAATGAAAGGTAAAGGTGAGCGGTGATTCTTGATTTGGGCAGTTTCACCAGAATGGGGGTTTGGCAGACCTTGAGTGCTCTGCGGAAATATAGGGGACATTACAGACAGAGCTGCGGGGGGGCTAGGCCAGAGAGGAGACGGTACAAGACAGAAAGATCACCGACCTCCTCCGGTGAGAGAGTGAGAGACCCAGAGACTCAGCTTCATCGAAGGATTACCATTGGACCCTAAAAAGCCTTGGTTTTGTCGAAGTTGATTTCCTCTTAATATATTGATGCTGAAATAATTGCAATTCGCAGATATTAATACTGAAATTATTGCAATGCGAACAGTAGCTATGCAAAATCGAATTGCTTTGGATTTAGTATTTGCTGCACAGGGTGTGCTCTTATTTAGGCCTGAATCTTGTACTTATATCCCAGACAAATCAGAACACATTGCAAGTTTGACAGAGAAAAATTAAAGAAGAAGCTAAGTGTCATGATTATTATACAGATGATGGAATCTTTTTCTTGTCTAAAAGAGATCTTTAGAGGATGGTGGACAAAATTGTTGCAGTGGATTTTTGTTGGACTGATGTTACTTGTTATCATAGTACTTTTTAAATGTGCTACTGTGACATTGCCCTCACTGATTGCCGGATGCTTTGAGAGGAACGACATCTGTAATGGTATCTCAACAAACGTCTCCTTATAAGGATCCAGGTATTGAAGAGGAGTTTCATAACTTGTGTAAAATTGTAATTGAGAATGCATAGGTCGATGTCATGAGTAGATTCTGTGACTATGGACAAATGTTATCCTTGATGCACTTATCAGCCTTGTTTGCTGAATCCTATGTCCAGGTCTGTTGAAAATGGCTAGATTGCCCATGCTGGGTAGATCTCCAATGCAATGGCCTAAGAGCCTACTTCTACTCTTACTACGGTGGCCTAAAGCAGGCCCAGCTATGCAACCACCTGAAGCCCCCGTCTGGAGAGGGATGGCTACATGAAGGGCTGGGCTTTGTGATTTGTACTTGAAGATTGATGCCCAGGAAAAAGAAATGCTCATGTGGGGGGCTATGTATTTTAAGTTATGTAATGCAAAAAACAATAGGGGGGGGGAGGAATGTCAAAGTTGATTTCCTCTTAAAGTATTTGTAATTGGTGCGAATGAATAAAGACATTGTCCCTCACTCACAAAATATTAATTCAACTTCGGTGAAATGTTGCAGTTGAGAGGATTCCATTGTAAACATAATTATTCATGTCTTCTGTTACATTTGCTTTTTGTAAAACATAGTTTTCAAAAGACTGCTGGGCCGACAACCACCAAATTTGGCACACATACCAGGTCCGACCCGGGGGTTGTCCTAAGTGTATTTTCATCCGCAACCTCATTCTTTAAAGATCCCGAAGAACCATAAGAACTTTTTTTTTACATGCTTGAGAGATTAGAATACATGCTTGAGAGGACTTTCTACATGATTGGGAGATAAGACCCCAAATACCCAAAGACCCATTAAACCCTTAAGACCACTGAATTCCCTGAACACAATTACGACACTTTAAAACCCCGAATACCCCAAAGACCCTTTGGACCCCAACGACGGATATAATTATAATATATATATATATATATATATATATATATATATATATATATATATATATTGTTGCGAATTCGCGCCCGTCGGCGTGCGATCGGCCACGTGACTCGAATCGCGACCGCCTCGCCCACCGGACGGACAATTCAGTCGTGACCTCCCGGCTAACGCCGGGATCCAGTCACGGGTGGACCTTTCGGACTCACCACAACCCAGTCCGCATTCTACCCGCGCGGAATAGGGTGAATCGCCGAAAGTCGATATACCTAAGACCCGCGCGGGTAACCTACCGAGGGATTGTACCTCGCCACAGGCCGACTTCGGACACGATCCGCTTAAGCGGCTCGTTCCGGGCTAACGGGATAACGAGCGGTGTTATCGTCGGCCTTGACGGTTCAGATTAATTATCGGGCGGATTAGCCCACGACGAACCCTTTACATGAAACAAGATGGAGACCCAACGAAGGAGGACGCAGCGACACGGGGAAGAATTCAACAGAAGCACATTTTATTTACAACACGACAACGAATAGCACACATAAAGCAAACAGTAGAAATGCACATATATCAACTAGAAACAAAAGAAGCAGAGCTACTACCGACTAACGCGACACACGGACCACTTAAAACAATACTACTTCACGGACTTGCGCCCGACACACACACGTTCACACAAAACCCCAAAAGAAATGGAAGTCGCGACTTCCCTGAGCGTGTTGAGTCCTTGGCGCCCGTCCACGTGGGTCCGGTGTGTGACTCCGATCGAGCGTGGTCGGCGAGCCTCGCCGGCGTGCCTCGCGCCTGCTCGTGCTGGCCTCCGACGCCACGGACTGAGCACCGACCGAGTCCACCGAACCACGAGCAGCAGGACGAGAGCAGCAGACGAGACGAAGTAAAGCAGGATCCAGCAGGCACGAAGCACACGAACTGAAAAACTCTTTTTAAACCTCCTGCTTCACCGTGCTTTATCCCGCCCGCGCCACGCCCTGTTTCTCGGCTCCACCTTCCTTCGAGGCGCTTCGAGAAGGGGGGCGTTCCCTCTCGTTCCCTCCCACCTGCGTCTTGTGGGGGACGACGAAGCCGTTCGACGGCCTTCAACGCGCAAACCGTCGTATGTGACCGCTGAGGATGGCGTTCGATGGTGTAGGTAGCGTGGTTGAGATGGTGGCGTGGTTGTGAGGGTGGCGGGGCTGGCGTTGTTAGAGTGGTGGCGTGGTTAGCGTTGTTGTTGTTGGTTGGCGTTGTTGACGTTGAAGTGTGGTTGGTCGAAAATAAAGCAGAACAGAAAAACGCCTAACTCAAAGGATCGCAGCCGAATGAAATCACATTAATTCCCTCTATACAACGGGTTGGAGCTAACTACACATGGACTTCAGAAATACCTCACCTATGGGACCTGGATGGTGTTTGCGAATTTCCACAGCCGTAACACTACCCCCTCCCCTTTTTACAGACTCGTCCGAGTCGTCAAATTATCTGTGTGCCATCATGTGTAGTTCTCCCTAGTACGTTTTACCTACGGATCCCTGAGTGCGACATTCATGGTATTCGTGTCCCCAAAATAAATAACCTGAGGGCTGAGTAACTAACTAAACAAACTCACTCACACAGACGACTTAAATAAAATGCCGGCGCTAAGACAGACATGCCGGGGCACACTCATATTTACAATACAACTTAACACCTTAACCTTACAAATTTTACACTAAACCATGGCCCAGGATCAATGGACTCTGCAGGAAAAAGGAGAGTCAAAGGAAAACCGGTGCACGGGCCGCCACTGCAGGCCCGTGTTGCAGGCCAACAGGACAGTTCCTGCAGCTTGCAAACTGTTGCTTGTTGATCCTGGCGCACATGGAAATGAACAAGGGGGGGCAAATCAAAACAGAACGGGGGCAAACTGATGATGTGGGCAGTGGGCATGCATGGCAAAAACAGGCAGGCAAGGCATGGCATGACAAGGCCGCAGGCAAACACAGCCCGCTGAACAAGGCCGTTGCAGGCAAACACAGCCGGCAGATGGACGACCGGCCAGGCCTTGCAGAAAACAGCCGGCAGTGGAGCTGACGGCACAGGCCTTGAAGAAACAGCCGCAGACGATTCGGCCGGCACAGGCCTTGCAGCAAAACAACAGCTGCCGATGAAGTTGGCCGGCTCTTGCCGTGCAGTGCAGGTTGGTGGAGGGAGTGCGGTGGTGCTGGCACACAGAAGGTGGACTCGGACCTACCCTACCTGTCTCCTCCCACCTATCGCCTTTGCCTGTCACTGTCCATACCCACCCCTTAATTTGCAAAACCCAATTTAGCCCCCAACTTATTTTTTTTTTTTGTTGTTTTTATTTCACCCTCTTCCCCACTATAAATCGTCCCCTAACCCCTTATCGTCCTTGTTCGGCTAACCTATTCTGTCACCTAGCCTACTCCAACCCTACGTTCCCTTCCCGGAGGGGAATAAGGGAGAGCTAGCGTCCTGTGCCGAGGCCCAACCAAGCCTCAAGATGCCTCCCAGATCTCAGCGATCTAACCCAAAGTGGGTCCAGCGGCCCACAACGAGAGCGAAGGGATGGATGGTGCGGAGGGGTACACTTCCTAATCTACCCTAACATTTAACTGTTAAACTACCCCGGGGCTTTCAACAGCGCCTCTCGCTTAATCTATTGGTTCTAAAAACCCAGATTCCCGTCGCCTGTGTTGGTGTCACTCAAATTTCGGGCCTCGCCCTCTAATTTTCCTCGTGCCCTTGCACGGTTTCGTGGCTGGGACGCGTGGCTCCCTTTGGCAGGCACGACCCTCTGCGATCCCAACAATGGCACCCCGGGCACTACACTGCCTCCGAGCCTACAGCTCCCTAAAACACCGGGGAGTGCCCCCATGGCAACTCCCTGACACGCACACGTGGCAGGCTGGCGCCCCGGGCCCCTTCCGAGGGTCACCCGTGCCCACGACACTGCCCACGCGGCTAACGCGCCCCGGGCCCCCGCACCAAGCGGGCGCACCCTGCCCACTACGCTAACCCGGCCCCCATGGCCCTTGGCCTACCACGGCGACTAGCCCGGTGCCCGGGGTACCCACTCAGCGATACTCACCGTTCGCAGCCACGCTCCAGCCCGTCAACAGGCTCCTGCACCCCTCCAAATGGGTTTCGAGCCTACACTCCCACCAACAGCAAAACGACCTCCATTTTGTCAATTTGACTAACCCAGCTAACTCACTCTACACTGACCCCGGGGTCCCTTGGGCGGGAGTCACTCTCCCCCCAATCACTCATCGCACCATGCATTCCCATTCTCTCCATACACACAGACCCGCTGGCCTCACCCACTTCATCATGTACTCACCTCACGCTTTCCAACTCTTCAAACACACTCACGCTGCTGAACTCTCTGCCATCCTTCTAACTACCTCCCTAACTACCTCGTGCTCCCACGTCGTCCCTTAAACTAATAGCACGTTCCTTTTAACACTACGTAGCTAAGCTACGTCCCCTCTACACCTCCAAAGTCTGTCACCGTCCTCAAATCTTATTTCCCATCTCCCATCCTAAATCTGACTACAATCCCTCTAACTAATCCATTCCACGGACTCCATGAGGACTTACCCCTGCCCCATGAAGTCGGTCTAGCTAAGCTAACCCTTCCCCCTAGCTAGTTCCATCCTGTGCCCGGGTAAGGGGGTCTTTCACCCCTTGCCCAGGGAATCCTGTTCACCGAAGCGAGGCTTGCTTTTCGTTAATTTTGTTTCCATTATGCGCAGCACCAGCGCGGCAACTCACAGCTCGCGCACTTTGCACCTTACCCATGACGTCATGCAGCTGCACGCGTACCTCGTCCCTCTTGGACGGTACCATCCGGCAGGGATTCCCCTCCTGCGGATTCCAACCCCACGTGCAGCCATGACGTCACCCTGCGCACCCCCAAGAGCAAACCTCGCACTCCGAGGGGCTCCCCACGCGAACACATGTGCTCTGCCCGTTGGAGCTTAACACAAGCTCGCGTGGAGAACCCGTCCGGTCCAAATCCGTTATCCTGCCTAACCTTTGTCCGTCCGCGGATCGGCAAATCACCGCTGGCGTTTCCGGACCGGGCTTCACTCCCGCAAGCGAGCACGTGGGGGTCTCGTGCGTTGCACAGCACGGACCTCGCGCTCGCTGCTGGGTGAACCCGGCGCGGTCCCCACAACAGCTACGGCCGCTACCCGGCTTCTGTCCCTCTGTCGCGCGTCTCGTCCGTTCCACCCACGCACACCTGCGTGTCACGACGCACAGACTCCACTCCATCACACTCACATTCACACCGGAGACGCGGCTGCATGCTCGCGCATGCCGACCGACACTCCCTCTCATACAGAGACCTCACACACACGGCTCCTCTCACACGGACCTCTCACTCACACCCAACCTTTCACCGCCCAGGGGGTCTCACTCACACCATGCGTGCCGGAAAGCACGCATCTCCGCACACTCGCAAACACACACCCCTGCACAAACCACACTGGGGATTCGTGTCCCACAAGGGTTCCCGCGGGCCTCTATACCCCAAGCTACCACGTGCACCTATCCACAGCACTCGTCCCTTCAACTCCGCTTGGCACGACCGAACCCACCTGGTCGTGATTCGCCTCAAGGGGGCATACTCCCTCCCCTCGTTCCTGGAGGCGGCCATCCAGCTGCTCACACCGCCGGTCTCTACCCAGTCCGCGAGCTCACCCCCATTATCCTCCACTACTTCTGTGTGTGTGTGTTCTGTTCCTTTAACCCCGTCATTATCATGCAGTCTCTCCTCTATTTTCTCTTTTCTTCCGATCTCTGTACATTTGTTAGTTTCTGTTTCTTTCTGGAGTTTTTCCATTTCTCTGGACTTCAATTTTCATTCTCCCTTCAGTTCATTAATTTCAAACTCGTATAGTTTTTGTTTTCTCTCCCACTCTTCTCATGCTCCTCATTTTCCAATCTCATCGTTTCTCTTCAATTGGCTCATTTCCTTCCTGTGCTTCATTCGCTGTTCTCTCATTACCCTTCCTTGCTTCCTCCCTTCCTTCCTTCTCCAGTTTCGTTGTTTGCTTCATTTGGTTAATCTTCCTTCTGTGTTTCAGTTGCTGCTGTCTCATTACTTTCCTTGTTTCTTCTCCTGCCCTTCCTTCTCCAGTTTCGTTGTTTGCTTCATTTGGTTAATCTCCTTTTTGTGTGTTCAGTTGCTGCTGTCTCATTACTCTTCTTGGTCTTCTCCTGTCTTTCCTTCTGCAGTTTCATGGTTTTCTTCATGTGTTAATTTCCTTTTTTGTGTTTCATTCGCTGTTCTTTGTCTACCTCTTCGCACTCCAGCCTTGCCTTTTCTTTCAATTGGTCAACCTCGGCTCATGTTCTTTTTGTTTTCTATCCATTGTTCCTCTCGTTCTTCCCTCTCCAATCTCGTTGTGTCCTTCAATCTCCTCATTTCTCCTTCTGCTCTTCAACTTCTCCTCGTATTCCAGCCTATTTTTTCCTTTTGTCGTTCAGTTTCAAATTCATACTCTTTCAGTTTTTTATTCCACTGTCTTTCTTGTTCTCGTTCTGCAATCTCGTTATTCTTTCAACTGACAGATTTCTTTCTCCTGTCTCATTCCTTGTTCTTTGTATTTCCTATTCCACTGTCTTTCTTGTTCCTCATTCTGTAATCTCGTTATTTCTTTCAACTGACTGACTTCGTTCTCTTCGTAATCCTTGTTCTTTCAGGACTCTTTCTTGTTTCCTCATTCTGCAATCTCGTGTTTCCTTCCATTGATCGATTTCCTTCTTCTGTCTCATTCGTTCTTCCATCATTACTCTTTCTTGCATTCTTTCTTTAATCTGGCCTTTGCTTCCAGCTGTTCGATTTGTACAGTGTGGTTCCTTAACGTTTCATTCTCCGTTCTCGTTCTTTCCTCTCTCAACATCCAGCTCGTTTTGTAATCCTCTTTCTTTGTTTTCATGTTTCTGTAACTCAGAAGCTTCTTTTCCAATTCCTTCTCATCTCCGCACACTCCAACTTGCTTTGGCTTCTAATTGTTCATCTGCTCAGTGTGGTTCTTAACGTTTCATTCTCCATTCTCGTTCTTTCTCTCTCAACATCCTCAACTCGTTTTGCAATTCCGTCTCTTCGTTCTGGTGTTCTGTAACTCAGTTTTCTTTTCCATTCCTTTTCTCATCTCCGTACACTCCGACCTTACTTTGGCTTCTAACTGTCCTTTCCGGCTTCCCTTGTGTTTGTCTATCCGTCTTCCCAGTTCCTCTGTCTCCGTTTTTACCTCCAGTCCCAGCTTATCAACTCCTTCGTCATGTCTTGAAGTCTTTTCTCACACTCCACCATTTTATTTCCTTCGTGCACGTCTCCGTCACCCCATTAATTTTTCCCTCTCGGTCACCGTCACTTTTTCCGTCCCTCCACGCTTTCTCGCCCAACACGTCTCCTGAATTATTTTTCTCACCCGCCTTCACCGCGGGCCTGACAAACCGTTGCACCCCCTCCCAGCTCGTTCGCTCCCACACGTGGCGTCGCCATTACGCACTTCGCTGTTGTTGCCTTCATGCCCGCCTGCAGGCTCCGCCCATTTGCTGCGTTTCACCCCGCATTTCTTTTATTTCTTCCTTCATTCGTTGCGTATTCGATTTCGCTTCGTTTGTTATTCTTTGCACGAGTTCCATAAAATCCCGCATTGTCACCTGCCCTGGCACTCCCACTGACTACATCTGTGGTGGAGTTGTAATAAAAAAACGACCAGATGAACGGCATCGATGCCTTTCCCAACCTTCTGGTACGGGTTCTCTTGCACGGTGATCTCGTCCTGAGCATGGATCCTACCTTTCTACACATATCTATTACCCCGGCTCCCGCTCGCCTTGAGACGCCATCTTATCTCACGTAAGGGGTTAATTTAATCGCTCGTAATTTAGAGGGAATCGGGGGTCGCTCCTCCTGGACCGATTCCCTATGAATTTAGCTTGGAGACGGGAGGGATTCGAATCACACTCCTGTACACCAGTGTTGCGAATTCGCGCCCGTCGGCGTGCGATCGGCCACGTGACTCGAATCGCGACCGCCTCGCCCACCGGACGGACAATTCAGTCGTGACCCTCCCGGCTAACGCCGGGATCCAGTCACGGGTGGACCTTTCGGACTCACCACAACCCAGTCCGCATTCTACCCGCGCGGAATAGGGTGAATCGCCGAAAGTCGATATACCTAAGTACCGCGCGGGTAACCTACCGAGGGATTGTACCTCGCCACAGGCCGACTTCGGACACGATCCGCTTAAGCGGCTCGTTCCGGGCTAACGGGATAACCGAGCGGTGTTATCGTCGGCCTTGACGGTTCAGATTAATTATCGGGCGGATTAGCCCACGACGAACCCTTTACATGAAACAAGATGGAGACCCAACGAAGGAAGGACGCAGCGACACGGGGAAGATTCAACAGAAGCACATTTTATTTACAACACGACAACGAATAGCACACATAAAGCAAACAGTAGAAATGCACATATATCAACTAGAAAACAAAAGAAGCAGAGCTACTACCGACTAACGCGACACACGGACCACTTAAACAATACTACTTCACGGACTTGGCGCCGACACACCACACGTTCACACAAAACCCCAAAAGAAATGGAAGTCGCGACTTCCCTGAGCGTGTTGAGTCCTTGGCGCCCGTCCACGTGGTCCCGGTGGTGTGACTCCGATCGAGCGTGGTCGGCGAGGCCTCGCCGGCGTGCTCGCGCCTGCTCGTGCTGGCCTCCCGACGCCACGGACTGAGCACCGACCGAGTCCACCGAACCACGAGCAGCAGGACGAGAGCAGCAGGACGAGACGAAGTAAAGCAGGATCCAGCAGGCACGAAGCACACGAACTGAAAACTCTTTTTAAACTCCTGCTTCACCGTGCTTTATTCCCGCCCGCGCCACGCCCTGTTTCTCGGCTCCACCTTCCTTCGAGGCGCTTCGAGAAGGGGGGCGTTCCCTCTCGTTCCCTCCCACCTGCGTCTTGTGGGGGACGAGGCGAAGCCGTTCGACGGCCTTCAACGCGCAAACCGTCGTATGTAGACCGCTGAGGATGGCGTTCGATGGTGTAGGTAGCGTGGTTGAGATGGTGGCGTGGTTGTGAGGGTGGCGGGCTGGCGTTGTTAGAGTGGTGGCGTGGTTAGCGTTGTGTTGTTGGTTGGCGTTGTTGACGTTGAAGTGGTTGGTTCGAAATAAAGCAGAACAGAAAAACGCCTAACTCAAAGGATCGCAGCCCGAATGAATCACATTAATTCCCTCTATACAACGGGTTTGGAGCTAACTACACATGGAACTTCAGAAATACCTCACCTATGGGACCTGGATGGTGTTTGCGAATTTCCACAGCCGTAACAATATATATATATATATATTCCCTAAGATCCTAAGACCCTGAAGACCCATTAAGACCTTTAAATCTCTTGAAGACCCTTAAGACCCCTAAGAACTCTTTGAGCCGGAAGACCTCGAAGACCCTTAAAACCCAAAACATGTTAAGACTTCTAAGAACTGTAAGACCTCAAAGACCCTTTAAGACCTCAAATATCCTCAACACCCCAATGACCTGTAAGAACCTTAAGACCTTAAAGACCCTTAAGACATCAAGGACACTTAAGACCTTGAAGACCCCTTTACCTCCTTGTATTCTGGCTCTCCTGCCCCCACACAGTCCCCCCCCTCACCCCATCAGTTCTCCTGCCCCCAATCCACCTGCCCCATACTCAGTCCTGCCGGCTGTCCTGCTTCTCCCACTTCTCAATACCCCTCCCCCTCCCCCACCCGGTAACTCCGGATAACCCTGCTATTAGTGCAATAAGCATAATTCATAAAGATTGGACACAACACAGATCAAATTTTTTCGGCTTCAACATCTCTCTC
>CM068958.1:41636458-41649100 GCA_035128595.1 Eptatretus atami | reverse complement strand
TTCAGCGTATAAACAAGTGTCACAAAGTCCAAGGCCGTCAATTTGAGCATTTACTGTAATAAAACTTTAAAATAATTTTTTGCCAATGGACCCAGACTTTTTGGACACCCTGTATAGATGTAGATATGTATATTTCCCCCCAGTGGCTTTGCCACTGAAGTTCAAGGTTTGAGTACCAGCACATATTGGTCTACTCCTTTCAAAGGTTAAAATGATATATTTAACGTTCACAAGCGAGTGTGAGCAGAAAAGGCAGCTGACTTCAAGTCATACTCTAGTATGCACCCTCCTGCCTGTGAAGTGCCTTGACAACAGTTTGTAGTCAGATCGTTTTTCGGCGGGAATAGAACCAAGACAAGACAGCTCAGATGCAAGTCCTCTACCGTTGAAGAAGATGAGTTCTTCTTTTCTGACATTATTCGAGGAGTGTTAAAAAAAAACAGGACGACGAACTCGATATTTACACAAGTACAACAACCGTCCATTGAACAACCTTGGCGTTTCTTGGACGCCGTTCTTGGAATTTTCTATACATCCTTCACAGCAGTAAAGCAAAGGGTTGTCGGTGTGTGTACGTCATAAAGCAGATCCAGGTGGGATCAAGGGTTAATTATGTGGTTAAGGTGAAAGGAAGAGGGAGGGTAAACGGTGTTTTATCCCATCATTTAATTTTGTGCTGCTTTGGGTGAAGGAATCGTTGAATGACGGAGACACCGTTTACGAGCCCCCCCCACCCCCGTCCCAATTCGCCAACACAGGCACGATGAGCCAAACGGCCAAAAGAGAAGAAAATGAAAATCGTGCTAAAGCAAGCTCATTCAGATATCCACTTTATATGCAATTGAGACTTTTTAGTACCCATTTCAATCCAGCTGGAGGCCCAATAAACTTTACACCATTGAAAAATGGCTTTCGTCACAACGGTAAAGCCTGGCCTTTTGGCAATGAAATCACGTCGTTTAATATGTAGTTCTCAATAAGAATAGGAAAAAAAAAGGTAAAAAAAAAAACCTCTTAGCTACAGGGTTTAAACTCATTTTAACCACTGCATTCCTGTAACTGAGATTTAAATTGCATTTCGTACCAAATGCACATCGACATGACTGAATAGTGCAAATGGGAGAGCTGAGAAGTGACGTGCTGTTTTATGACGTCATCATCATCATCATCATCATCATCAACATCATCATGATGAAGCCCTTCATCGTGGATCGGATCACAGGTTAATCGGTCCATTTTGATTTTGGGTGGTGATAAATGGAAGTCCACTCGTTTTGTTCTGCAAACTTGAATGTTTTGACTTTTAGACAGATTTAAAACAAGCAAACCACCACAACCAGACAGACAGGGTGCGTTTGCACCACTCCTATCGACTGTGTTTAAGCACCGCCAGCTGCGTGCGCTGCACCATTAGTCGTAATGGGCCCGACAGGGCGGCTGATTGGCGCAGATTGATGGCCTCGCTGTTAATTACCCGCTAATTGGCCGTTAACGAGGATCCGCAGGCCGTGCGATGAGAGCCAGGACCGAAGCTTCACTCTCTTATCATTCATTCATTCATTTTTTCTTTCTGAACTTCGACTTCTAATCGTGCGTACATCATTGTCGTCACACTTTTCCATAACGGCAGATGCTTTTTGGGATGCCCTGGTATGCTTCGCAGATGAACGTGTTCAATGATTGGATTTGCAGGCCTTGCCCAATGATTTGTGGGGGTTTTTTGGCCACCCCATAATAACCCACGTGCCCCATCCAGGGCTCCCCTGAGTCTCACACTCGTCAACCCCAGTAAGCTTCCCGTGGCCTTTTCACCGGGGTGAGCTTTGATCCCTTTGTAACTTGTGTTCCTTTCTTGTTTCTTTCATTCCATTATGCTTTATCTCGCCTAGGTTTCCCTTTTTACTCATTCGTTTTCATTCCACCATTTTAAAAGTAGATTGATTTTGGTTTTATTTAATTTGCTTTGATACCATTTAACACTTCGACTGGGTTTCTGACCGACGTGGGATTAGATCGGATAATGGAAGGGTTGTTGAAACATATAACAGCAATTCGATGCTTTTTTTTCCCCCCGCTGTATTTGTCATGAGTTTCACCAGCAGAGTTTTTAAAACTACACTTTGATTCACACACCAGCACAGTGAGAATTCAAATTTCCTATCCTGGAATGATAAGGTGAGCACAAAATACATTAAAGTGTTTCACGACATTGCAAACTTTGTGTTGTTTGGAAATTCAACCATAGCTTGGTAGCAATAGCGCATGCATTTATGGGCTGAATGGTCTCTTCTTGTGTTGAATTTCCTTGGAGTGGGGAACTCATCTTACTCCGCGTACGCAAAGCAAAAAGCGGGGTTGAGCAATTGGTTCACTTTGTCTCTCCATCCATCTACAAGCATCGGTTTATGATGGAGGAACCACTTCATTTCCATTGAATGTTATATTTTGAACATGAACCGGAAGACAAGTTTCTCGCTTTACCCTACCTAGGCCCTGAATTTGTCCTGGTCACACATGCGCACAGAGGTGTGAGATAATATTTTACTCTGTCTTCCGGCCTGGCAGTGAAACAAATATGAAAATCATTCCAAACTGGAAACTTAATGTTTTTGTAAGGACGTTGTAAGGGACACAAACGACAGGCACAAAAAATTAATGTAATGTCTTAGTGCAATAGACACTGCGGAACATGGTGGTTAAAAACTGAATTAATTATTTTATAATGACTTTTCCAATCTTTATTTTCATTTAAATGAAATTATATACGTACTTGAACGAGGTAGGTCACAAATTGCCTTCATAATACTTCTGAAAACCTCCACTTTTGCAGTACATACTTGAATTTAAACAGGTTCAATGGGATGGTGGATAACAGTTATGTTTGGGGGGGGGGACACTCATAGCACTAAACTTTCGGATTTTTTTTTTAAACAATCATTAAAACCATTATTTTGTTTAAATTGAAGTAACTGCATCTTCTATGATGGGTATCATCTTCTATGAACTCTCTAGTTCCTTGTGTTTTATAGCAAAGGTGTAGATCATGACTGCATGGAATAGCCTTGATCAAGAAAAAACAAGTGAAATCCTTCAATACAGCGCGTGTGCTAAGCAAATGAGTACACTAATGTTAAAATATGCAATTTATGCTTTTTCAGTTGAAAAACAATTAAAAGCGTACTTAATATAGAAATGTAAAAATCTTGTTATTATTGTGATAAGCACCTTTATATATAACAGAAGGAATGAAATCATTCGATACAGCATGGCAGGGGGCGCAAAAGAATGATGGCATAAGAAAACTTAGCTTTCAGCGTTCAGTGTTCGGCGCGAAATGCCATGGTGGGCGGAAATGACGTCTTTCATTCGTTCGTACATGAGAGGGGAGCGTTTCTTAGTTTTTCCCGTCAAGCAATAAATTAAATGGTTTTCACATATATAACACATTAGTTTCACAAATTTCCATTGAAATACTCGGGTATTTCTGTCAATTGTCGCCATTTCCGTCTAGGTTACGCACTGCCATCTACCGGACGGCTGTCATTGCTGTCTTGAGGCACGTGGGTGGGGCACTGGAGACGTGGTAGACACCGGGGACATTTCAAACTCGGTGCAATTGTATACAGCGCACGCGCTGTAAAAATAGGACCACTGGACCTGGAGCTTATCTGGGTCCTGGCCTCATGTAACCCAAATTTGGTAGCATTCTGACTGGTGGGTGTGGGGAAGATTTTGGAAGGGATTTACTAAGTCCACCATTTTCACCTACTTAGTCACGTGACTGGAATGAGCTTTGCAATTGCCGTTACCAGTCAGGAGCGGAAACTTGCTGCCAAATTTCAGCCAGATCGGCCCAGCGGTTTGGCCAGAGAAGTTGAAATAGGAGACAGATAGATGGACAGTGCATGATGACAATACCTTATCTGGAATTCCAATTCCAGATGAGCTAAAAATGATACAAAAGCCATCTAGTTGAAGTTGCAATTTGATGACATGCAACATAGCAATGGCTGGTATCCTGAGTTAACTATCCACTGAGGAATGTAGGACTGCTCTTCCATCCTTGATAGTCATCTACAGTGCCATAACCCCGTTGTTTTAGTAATTTTGCTGCACGGAGTTAAATGGTTAGCTCATATTTATTTACAACTAATATGGCCGTCAGTCGAGCAGTCGGCCATCTTTGATCAGATCACAAAATAAAGTGAGGTGCACATGTATGCCATCATGTACTGTGCTTGTGCCAAGTTTGAACAACATCGGTAAATGCAATACCGAGAAATGCTTGAGGACGAGTTCAACATCAGGTTTTAACAACTAAAATTGCCGCCAGTCCGCCATCTTTGATCACATCGCGAAACAAAATGATGTGCATATGTATACCATGATATGTTTGTTGCCTTTTTGCCAAGTACAAATAAAATCTGTCCATACATGTCCGATGATATGGTTGCTGACGCACGCATGTACTCGCATGCACGCACGCACATGAAAATTGAGACCAAATCCGTAAGCCCCCATTTCAGACAAAGTCCAACGTGGGCTAAAAATCCATTGCTGATTGACAGACCATCGGAAGATGAAATTGTTTTATGAGCTCTCCAGATTCCCAGATGATCATGATTAGGCACCAGCTCCTTTGGTGCTCTGAGTGGGTTGCACTGTTAATCGGTGACTTAATGGTTAGAGTGTCCGCTCTGTGTCTGGGAAGTCGGTGGCTCAAACCCCTACCAAGTCATTCCAAAGACTTGAAAAAATCCTGTGTGCTGCCTCCTTGATTGTCGCTCAGCATTGATCACCATGATGATCATCATGATCATTGATCACCATGAAGGATGGAACAAGGACAATCCCCATAGGTTGGCATCCATGGTGAGGAGGAAATTCCTCCTTAAGAGATGCCCCACTGAGTGCAGAAAGAAATGCGGTGCCATTGTTGTGGTGTTGCTGGTACCCAGAATGCACTGCAAAGTGATGTCACTTCCCCCAAGCTCAGTGCATGCATGTGTGTGCGTGTGCGCGTGCGCGTGTGCCTTAGATCCTGTTACAAAAAAACAAACAAGAGACTAACCTTGGTATCTTTAACAAATAATAGTTTCTAACAGCTGGTCTCTGAAGGATCATGTAATCCATCATTCATTGATGCAATGCCCTGCCTGCAGGGCATCATGGTGACAGTTTATTGTTCGGCCAAGCCGAGACAAGCCAGCTCAAATTCAGATATGCTCCCTCTATTCTTTCCTGTAATCCCATGAAATAAAAGTTTTGTTATTCTTCTTCACCTGCTGACATTATAACAAAGTTCCATAATGCTTTAACGATGCAAACCCCAAACCAAAGCTCTGCACCACAATCCTCTTGACAATGACAAGATGGAAAATTCTACATATTGCATACTTTCTTTTGCTGGCTCTCAGTAGTCTCAGTAGTTGTGGCCATAGCACAATATACTAATGGTCTTTGTATGTATGTCTGCAAGCAAGTGGATATTTAATTCAACAACGCTGCGTGATGAGGATGATCAGAATATCTACTTTAAAGGATAGATAACCCTTTCTGTATGTGGTGTAAAAGAGAGTGGATGTTATAGGACGACTCCTTGTCAACCCCCCCCCCCCCCCCAAAAAAAAAGAATTTGTGTCAAGAGAAAAATAAAGTTTATATCCTTGTAGGCTTTCATTGTATGTCATTTTGGTTCTCATCAATCCTCGGAATGGCCATGTACATAAGACCCGTCTGGACAAAGCTCATCTTGCTCAGGGCAGTTTTGGGATTAGGAAAGCCCTTAATGGATCCATTTAAATTAATTTATCTTTTTAACTTTTCCATTTGGTGACTGGTACTTTATAAAGATCTCTTGTTGGCGAATATCAACATTGTTGTACAGCACTTCGTTTTTACCTTATTATATCTAATGTTGTCGTCGTTTGGTTTGCAGCCTGTGGCTGCTGGTTGCATTATTTTCTGGAAGCACAGCTGTGTCGGCGATGCAGTGTCCATGTTACCAGTAAGCTGGTCCTCATTTTGCCGATCTCGGAAAGATGATAGGCTAAGTAAACCCACCTGGTGTTATTTCAAGGGCCTGACAGAAGCTCGAACTTAAGACCCTTAGATCTCTAACAAGCCACCTTAACCATTATGCCAACACCAGGCTTATTTTCATCTAATGATTGTGCAAGTCCCAGTATTACAAAGCAGCATAAACATTGCTCTGAAACCGCATAATGGAATAGCTGGTACTCTTACAGCATGTTGGTTTACTATATCACCTCATGAGGGCAGCAGTAGGCATTTCCATGACTGGAGCTTTTGATAAATTCAAAACCGCTACTCTGAGAACGAGCAATGATACTGCGAACAGCCGTCACACTTTGCACAGCTTTGATCCCTACCCTCAAATAATTGTTTTTATTTTATCATGATGATGATGGTTCATTTTGTGAAGTTAGATGCTGTCTGTCTATCTCGTTGGGGTTTTTTGGGTGAATGTGCATAAAAATGTATCAATCAAGTTGAAATGGTGTGTGTGTGTGTGTGTGTGGTGGTGTGTGTTGGTGTGTGTGTGTGTGTGTGTGTGTGTGTGTTGTGTGTGTATTCCTTACATTGTATTACCAATTGTCTGCCTGTTTTACTGGAAGAAGAATATCTCAAAAAGTTGTGGACAGAATTGGATGAAATTTGGTGGACATGGGTGTGTGACATGGTCTAATTGATTCAATTTTGGTGAACATCCGAATGAGGATCCGGCTACTAGAATTTTTTAGCTGATTCTTCACCATTGAGAGTAGGCTAAACCAATATGTAACACGATATCTCAAAAAGTTGTTGACAGATTTGGACGAAACATGATGGGCAGGTTGGGTGTGTGACAAGGAAGAATTAGTTATGAAGATATTTAAGATAATGAAGGCTATAGACAAAAGTGCAGAGGAATTATTGAGCAGAGTAGACAGTGATAGGACCAGAAGCCATACCCTGAGAGTAAAGAAGAGGAGAGTTAAGACGGTAGTAAGGTAGGGGACTTTTATTCAGAGTAGTTAATGCATGGAATGGTCTCCCTGGAAAGGTAGTGGCAGCAGAAAAAAGTAGATAAGTTGAAATTGCAATTAGATAGGTACCTGGAAGTTCTGGAGATAGAGGGGTATAGGGATGTTGACAGGACTTGTAGGTAGCTTGAGTATTGATGGGTGATTGTGTGCATGTGTACAGAGTGATGTTGGTGGGAGTCTTGGCAAGGGGTGGTGTGTGGTTGATGTGTGTTTAAAACCCAAGAACCGCCTTCACCCACTCCCCCCTCCCCCTCCGCTGCCTCATAAAGAAAAAAAACGACAAAATCTACAGAAACGACCACAGAAAAATAACAAAAACAAAAAAAGCATTTTGCATTTTTTTGCAAAAAGCATTTTTTTATTTTTCCATATAAATTTGTCTGGTGTTGATGTGGCGCAGGCATGATGGGCCGAATGGCCTCCTCCTGCATCTATATTCCTTGTGATTCCTTATGACTGCATTTTGGTGAAGATCCGAAGATGGATACGATAATTTTTTAAGTGATTGTTCACGATTGAGAGATGGGGTCGAAAACAATATGTAGCACGATATCTTAAAAAGTTGTGGACGAGTTATAACAAAGCCATGTGGATGAGTAGGGTAAGTGACAAGAACAAGCCAATTCGATTTTGCTTCAGGTCCGAATCCAGATCCGGCCTATCAGTGGGATACAAAACGTAAACTGTTCAGCCTAGCGGAGATATGCGCTCCACCCAGTGCCATTCTAGTTCCAAATGCAATGGTCCATCGGCTGACACCAGAGGCCTGAAGCCTGAGGTATATACTTGCATTCAACTTCACAAGGCCCATGACGCCTGTCGGCTGCAATCTTTCAATATTTAATGATCCTTTTAACAGTCACTTTGGTAATTTTCATTAAATGGAAAACTTATAGGGAGGGCATGGTGATTGTGAATATGACACTTCCAAAGCGGCTTTCCGTAACCCCAAAGCTCCTCCTTGGTCTTGTGCTCATAGCACCAAAAAGGTGGATGGATGATTTATTTATTAGGTTACAATTGTGTGTGCTGGCTGGCCGGCTGTCCAACCAATGGGTAGAGTGGACATACATACATACATACAAACACTTGCTCAACCATTAAATATAGATAACGTTTTTGAGGGTTTTAATTGCACACAAAAAATCCTTAAAATGACAGACATGTCCTCTGTTATATGCTATGGCCACTACCTTAACTAAAATTACATTGGTTTGTTGGGAAGAATCCTTACGCAGTATAAGATTCCACCAAGTCATTATGGAAATTTATAACATGTGAAGTTGTGAGTTGCTTATGACATAAATGTGCATAAGTTCACGCACATTTTATTCCACTTGCAAAACAAAATGGATCCACAAGTTAATGTGTATTGTTAAGATAATTTTAATATTTAATGCCATTTGCATTCCCCCAAAGACAAACTATGTTCAACAACTTTCTCACAAGTTAAGGTGGGTATTCAAAAAGTTTTGTGAACAATATATTCACTGTAGTCCAAGATGGACTGAATAAGCTTTAATGAACTGCAGTGTGTTGGAATAACTAGCATATTGCAAATGATATGTAACACACTAAGAGGAAGATCAAACTAAACAAAATTGTGAATAATATGCAACACAATAAGAGAAAGATCAAAATAAACAAAATTTCCCCCCTTCCCCTCTTCTTTGTTTTGATCAAACTTTCTGGGGTACGTATTAATCACGGGCCATGCCAGGAAACAAACTCCCCCCATCTCTGTGTGCTTTCTGGTTCCTCGTTTTTCGAGCACCCCTTACAATTTCGGTTTTCCATTTCCTCTGCATAGCTGCAATGGCTAATCTATGGGGCAAGAACAAAAATGGATTCCTCGGAGATCCTGGATAACCAGTGTTGCACGTTAGCGTTTGGAGTTTCGTCACATGTGCTCATGTCATGTATTTATATGCAAACCTCCTCCATTATTTATTTATTTATTATTAATTTTTTTTGCATCAAAAACCTTCTTGGGAGTTCCATGAATCCACCGTCGTTGGTTTCATTGAAATCTGTTAATCCGTTCTCAAATTATAGCACGACAGACAGACAGACAGACAGACATGGCTACTTTTCTGTTAATCCGTTCTCAAATTATAGCACGACAGACAGACAGACAGACAGACATGGCTACTTTTATAATGTAGACGTGTCTCATCTGCATAACTTTATGAACACCTTCCATATACTACTGTAACGTCTCACTCTCAAATCGTCAGGCAACATGTTTCATCAATTCAATAGGTGGTAGAGTATTGCTGTCTGTTCCATAAGTCACATTAACATGGAAATCATCTCATGATGGCTGTTTTGCTCTCTCAAGCTCATCAGCTTGAAGATGGTTATCAGCTATTGGAATGACAAAAACTCCACTTGCACAATGTAAGAACAATCTATAAAGATCAAATATGCAAGATAGAGCATATGTTGTTCAATGCACTTATTCCCTGAATCAATCTCGAAGGTTGGAATTTTGCCGTGCCAGAATCGAACATCATGGCCCCATTGAGCATGGTAGAAACATGAGGCAAACATCATTAAGTTTTTCACATATGCTGCGTTTTAATAACAGCACGACATGTGCAAACTTTGCTTTATTGTGCTTGCTAATTTCCAGTGAAAATACCTTCACGAGGAGATGTTTATTCAGTATTTGGCTACAGAATTACATGGCCTTTCATAAAATAGGGGAAAAAACCCAGCAGCTACTGCATTTGTTAAGAATACCATCTTGGCGACAGATATCTACAAGGCAAGGGAAACTAAGACACTTTTTCTTGAGGGCTGGAGGAATAAATCCTACATTGTTTCACACCAGTCAGCGGCATTGTTGTTAGAGTGTCTGCTCTGAGCTTGGGAGTTCATTTTGACCCTGGCCAAGTCATACCAAAGACGTTAAAATTGTACGTGCTGCTTTCTTGCTCAATGCTCAGCAATTGAAGGAAATGGCACAGACAAATTCCATGGGTTGGCATCCACAGGGGGTAGGAAATTCCTCCTCAATTGCCCTCACTCAAAAAGTGATGTCATAAAGATGGTATTGCTGGTACCCAGAGTGCTCTGGGCCCCATGTTGGTGGCTGTTTTTGTCGAGTTAAAAAAAGAAAAGAAAAAGAAAAAGTCAAGTCTGTCATTGTCTCATGGATTTGTCTGCATGCGTTTGTGCGATTTTTGTTGCAGCTCCTCCATAAGCCTGTAGATCCTTTATATTTTAGAAAGAAAAACACCAACAAACTAGAGAGTTCATAGAACACCTTACCCCCATAAAGTCTTGAGAAAATGGACATGGGAAGGGTTTTTTAAAAACTCTTGCTTTGCTTTTTCGAGCACGATCTACATTTCCAATGAGCCACAATTTTGTCTGAATCGTGATATTCCCCAACTCTGAGAGCACGAACAGCAAATTTAATTATTCAAGATGGCGTGATATTTTATCCAAGTATGGTACGGCAAATCTGAAGGCTTTTGAAAGTGCAAACAAGGCGATTTGTGTTCTACATTGTTCAAGTAGAAAATTCAATTGAAGTAAAGTAAAAATTTTAAAGACTGCAGGAAAAAAAGAAACAAAAACCATTTTTGGAAGGTTACTGCCATTGATGCACCATCTTTTACACCACCTTGATTAACAATTTAAATTAGTTACTTGTGCCTGTTTGTGTCCTTTATGATGTACGTACCTAAAAACAGTCTCCTGTTTGAAATGATTTTTAATTTTATTTGACTGCTAGACAGACAGACAGACAGACAGACTGAAGCAATTACCTTACTCCTCTGTGTGCATTTCCACCCGGGATGAGATTTCGTACAATTTGCCAAATTCAGAGCTATAGTACTGGTAAAGTGCAGGCCTGTGTTCTAATTCATGTCTTGATTCGTGTTCTACAGTGTTCAAAATATAACATTCAATTGAAATTGAGTAGTAGAGAGACAGACAAAGTGAACCAATTGCTTAACCCCATTTTGCTCTTCGTGAGCGGGATGAAAAATAGGATATTAAGCTCTCTGAAGGCCCGTGTCAGTCAAGGAAGTGCAGACATGATCAACAATGGACTACCAAACAAAGATCGATATTTTGAGTCTTAGCTCTTCATTTAACAGAGGGCAAGCATTCAAAAAGTCAACCATAGTTTGTTTCCCATATTGATAAACTGTCTTACTAACTCTTCTAGCTGATAAAAACATGTATTGCTCATATTATTATTGTTTATCAATTTTGAGTGAGGCTGGCAGGATAGCTGAGAAGTATGCACAGACTGGCCTCCTGAGCTGTCTTGCCTGGGTTTGAATCTCGGCCCAGCTATAAACCGTCATCCTGGAGTTTTACATGCAGGGCGATGAATCATTGTGTGTCCTGTACCTGCATGGGATGGGCGTTAAACTGGCATCCCATCTGCTGGTATTAGTTGGTGGACGTTAAAGATCCCACGGTGTCCTTCGTGAAGTGTAGGCAAGCTATCGCTGGCACCCTGGCCAAATTAAAAATTCCTGCCCGAACACACAGGTGCCTCTCCATCAACGACACAGTTGCACACCTACAAATGATGCTACCCACGGCTATGTGCTGCATACAAAAGAAGATGATCAACTTTTAGTTATTAAAATCCACCGCGTATTGCTCATTTCCTGTGCGCAAACTGTAAAAAAAAATGGGCACTTTCATCCTGTGTTTTCAAACCTGTGAAATTTTTATGAACCAGGAAACAGCTGTGGCCACATTATAGGATGCTACCATGAAAAATAATCTCCAATTTTATTTCAGGTGTTTTGCATTCTCAAGGCACATAGTGGAAAAGAGAAAACTCACGAGAACATGGTGGTTACAAGGAATTTATGTGATCTTTATTATTTTTTTTTTTTTGGTTTCCATTGCCCTGGCTAAATCTTCTTTCATATGCAATCCGTGGCTGTGGGTTTGCATCATTGCTGAGAGCACAGTTTTGCTGCTGATACAGTGCCCTATAGGATAGTACAGGAATTTGTAATTTGTCCAGGGTGCTGGTGATAATTTGTCTACTCGTCGTGAAGTTCACGATGAACTTTTTAATGTCCACCAATTAATGCTGGCAGATGGGCACCCCGTTTAATGCTCATCCGAGGGATGGAGCACACATTGATGAATCACCTCAGGGATGCCAGAGCGGTAGAAGGGCAAGGTGGGCAGAATTTATTTTATGGTGACAAAAAAAAATGTTTGTGTGTGTATATATATATTAATATAAATATTATATATAGTATATATACGAAATTTGGAAACCATGAGCACTCAACATTCAGGTCCCAAAGATCAGTTATATCGGTAAGTATGTGTTTGGATTTAGGGTGGTCCCTTTGTTTATGTGTGATTAAATGTCCGTGCGCTGTGTAGTTATTTTGTAGTCAGGGTTTTCTTTTACATTTTCAACCACAACAACAACAACACCTTCGCCTCGCTCCATCCTGATGCCATAACCCTCGCGGTGGGCAGAGTTCAATGAAGGACCTGGTGTCTCTCTCGACCAATCAGAGCGATGCGAGCGAGTTTGCCGTCGTTCGGCCAATGGGAGCCAACGCAGGACAATATTACTCATCTTCCTGTT
>CM068958.1:41621687-41636433 GCA_035128595.1 Eptatretus atami | reverse complement strand
AAAGAGAGAGATTTATCTTTTTAACTTTTCCATTTGGTGACTGGTACATTATAAAACATCTCTTGTTGGCGAATATCTTAGATGTTGTACAGCACTTCGTTTTACCTTATTATATCTAATGTTGTCGTCATTTGGTTTGCAGCCTGTGGCTGCTGGTTGCATTATTTTCTGGAAGCACAGCTGTGCGCGATGCAGTGTCCATGTTACCAGTAAGCTGGTCCTCATTTTGCCGATCTCGGAAAGATGATAGGCTAAGTAAACCCACCTGGTGTTATTTCAAGGGCCTGACAGAAGCTCGACTTAAGACCCTTAGATCTCTAACAAGCCACCTTAACCATTATGCCAACACCAGGCTTATTTTCATCTATGATTGTGCAAGTCCCAGTATTACAAAGCAGCATAAACATTGCCTGAAACCGCATAATGGAATAGCTGGTACTCTTACAGCATGTTGGTTACTATATCACCCATGAGGCAGCAGTAGGCATTTCCATGACTGGAGCTTTTGATAAATTCAAAACCGCTACTCTGAGAACGAGCAATGATACTGCGAACAGCCGTCACACTTTGCACAGCTTTGATCCCTACCCTCAAATAATTGTTTTTATTTTATCATGATGATGATGGTTCATTTTGTGAAGTTAGATGCTGTCTGTCTATCTCGTTGGGGTTTTTTGGGTGAATGTGCATAAAATGTATCAATCAAGTTGAAATGGTGTGTGTGTGTGTGTGTGTGTGTGTGTGTGTGTGTGTGTGTGTGTGTGTGTGTGTGTGTGTGTGTGTGTGTGTGTGTGTGTGTGTGTTGTGTATTCCTTACATTGTATTACCAATTGTCTGCCTGTTTTACTGGAAGAAGAATATCTCAAAAAGTTGTGGACAGAATTGGATGAAATTTGGTGGACATGGGTGTGTGACATGGTCTAATTGATTCAATTTTGGTGAACATCCGAATGAGGATCCGGCTACTAGAATTTTTTAGCTGATTCTTCACATTGAGAGTAGGGCTAAACCAATATGTAACACGATATCTCAAAAAGTTGTTGACAGATTTGGACGAAACATGATGGGCAGGTTGGGTGTGTGACAAGGAAGAATTAGTTATGAAGATATTTAAGATAATGAAGGCTATAGACAAAAGTGCAGAGGAATTATTGAGCAGAGTAGACAGTGATAGGACCAGAAGCCATACCCTGAGAGTAAAGAAGAGGAGAGTTAAGACGGTAGTAAGGTAGGGGACTTTTATTCAGAGTAGTTAATGCATGGAATGGTCTCCCTGGAAAGGTAGTGGCAGCAGAAAAAGTAGATAAGTTGAAATTGCAATTAGATAGGTACCTGGAAGTTCTGGAGATAGAGGGGTATAGGGATGTTGACAGGACTTGTAGGTAGCTTGAGTATTGATGGGTGATTGTGTGCATGTGTACAAGTGATGTTGGTGGGAGTCTTGGCAAGGGGTGGTGTGTGGTTGATGTGTGTTTAAAACCCAAGAACCGCTTCACCCACTCCCCCCTCCCCCTCCGCTGCCTCATAAAGAAAAAAAAACGACAAAATCTACAGAAACGACCACAGAAAAATAACAAAAACAAAAAAAGCATTTTGCATTTTTTTGCAAAAAGCATTTTTTATTTTTCCATATAAATTTGTCTGTGTTGATGTGGCGCAGGCATGATGGGCCGAATGGCCTCCTCCTGCATCTATATTCCTTGTGATTCCTTATGACTGCATTTTGGTGAAGACCGAAGATGATACGATAATTTTTTAAGTGATTGTTCACGATTGAGAGATGGGGTCGAAAACAATATGTAGCACGATATCTTAAAAAGTTGTGGACGAGTTATAACAAAGCCATGTGGATGAGTAGGGTAAGTGACAAGAACAAGCCAATTCGATTTTGCTTCAGGTCCGAATCCAGATCCGGCCTATCAGTGGATACAAAACGTAAACTGTTCAGCCTAGCGGAGATATGCGCTCCACCCAGTGCCATTCTAGTTCCAAATGCAATGGTCCATCGGCTGACACCAGAGGCCTGAAGCCTGAGGTATATACTTGCATTCAACTTCACAAGGCCCATGACGCCTGTCGGCTGCAATCTTTCAATATTTAATGATCCTTTTAACAGTCACTTTGGTAATTTTCATTAAATGGAAAACTTATAGGAGGGCATGGTGATTGTGAATATGACACTTCCAAAGCGGCTTTCCGTAACCCCAAAGCTCCTCCTTGGTCTTGTGCTCATAGCACCAAAGGTGGATGATGATTTATTTTATTAGGTTACAATGTGTGTGCTGGCTGGCGGCTGTCCAACCAATGGGTAGAGTGGACATACATACATACATACAAACACTTGCTCAACCATTAAATATAGATAACGTTTTGAGGGTTTAATTGCACACAAAAAATCCTTAAAATGACAGACATGTCCTCTGTTATATGCTATGGCCACTACCTTAACTAAAATTACATTGGTTTGTTGGGAAGAACCTTACGCAGTATAAGATTCCACCAAGTCATTATGGAAATTTATAACATGTGAAGTTGTGAGTTGCTTATGACATAAATGTGCATAAGTTCACGCACATTTTATTCCACTTGCAAAACAAAATGGATCCACAAGTTAATGTGTATTGTTAAGATAATTTTAATATTTAATGCCATTTGCATTCCCCCAAAGACAAACTATGTTCAACAACTTTCTCACAAGTTAAGGTGGGTATTCAAAAAGTTTGTGAACAATATATTCACTGTAGTCCAAGAGGACTGAATAAGCTTTAATGAACTGCAGTGTGTTGGAATAACTAGCATATTGCAAATGATATGTAACACACTAAGAGGAAGATCAAACTAAACAAAATTGTGAATAATATGCAACACATAAGAGAAAGATCAAAATAAACAAAATTTCCCCCCTTCCCCTCTTCTTTGTTTGATCAAACTTTCTGGGGTACGTATTATCACGGGCCATGCCAGGAAACAAACTCCCCCCATCTCTGTGTGCTTTCTGGTTCCTCGTTTTTCGAGCACCCCTTACAATTTCGGTTTTCCATTTCCTCTGCATAGCTGCAATGGCTAATCTATGGGGCAAGAACAAAAATGGATTCCTCGAGATCCTGGATAACCAGTGTTGCACGTTAGCGTTTGGAGTTTCGTCACATGTGCTCATGTCATGTATTTATATGCAAACCTCCTCCATTATTTATTTATTTATTATTAATTTTTTTGCATCAAAAACCTTCTTGGGAGTTCCATGAATCCACCGTGTTGGTTTCATTGAAATCTGTTAATCCGTTCTCAAATTATAGCACGACAGACAGACAGACAGACATGGCTACTTTTATAATGTAAGACGTGTCTCATCTGCATAACTTTATGAACACCCTCCATATACTACTGTAACGTCTCACTCTCAAATCGTCAGGCAACATGTTTCATCAATTCAATAGGTGGTAGAGTATTGCTGTCTGTTCCATAAGTCACATTAACATGGAAATCATCTCATGATGGCTGTTTTGCTCTCTCAAGCTCATCAGCTTGAAGATGGTTATCAGCTATTGGAATGACAAAAACTCCACTTGCACAATGTAAGAACAATCTATAAAGATCAAATATGCAAGATAGAGCATATGTTGTTCAATGCACTTATTCCCTGAATCAATCTCGAAGGTTGAATTTTGCCGTGCCAGAATCGAACATCATGGCCCCATTGAGCATGGTAGAAACATGAGGCAAACATCATTAAGTTTTTCACATATGCTGCGTTTTAATAACAGCACGACATGTGCAAACTTTGCTTTATTGTGCTTGCTAATTTCCAGTGAAAATACCTTCACGAGGAGATGTTTATTCAGTATTTGGCTACAGAATTACATGGCCTTTCATAAAATAGGGGAAAAACCCAGCAGCTACTGCATTTGTTAAGAATACCATCTTGGCGACAGAGATCTACAAGGCAAGGGAAACTAAGACACTTTTTTCTGAGGGCTGGAGGAATAAATCCTACATTGTTTCACACCAGTCAGCGGCATTGTTGTTAGAGTGTCTGCTCTGAGCTTGGGAGTTCATTTTGACCCTGGCCAAGTCATACCAAAGACGTTAAAATTGTACGTGCTGCTTTCTTGCTCAATGCTCAGCAATTGAAGGAAATGGCACAGACAAATTCCATGGGTTGGCATCCACAGGGGTAGGAAATTCCTCCTCAATTGCCCTCACTCAAAAAGTGATGTCATAAAGATGGTATTGCTGGTACCAGAGTGCTCTGGCCCCATGTTGGTGGCTGTTTTTGTCGAGTTAAAAAAAGAAAAGAAAAAGAAAAAGTCAAGTCTGTCATTGTCTCATGGATTTGTCTGCATGCGTTTGTGCGATTTTTGTTGCAGCTCCTCCATAAGCCTGTAGATCCTTTATATTTTAGAAAGAAAAACACCACAAACTAGAGAGTTCATAGAACACCTTACCCCCATAAAGTCTTGAGAAAATGGACATGGGAAGGGTTTTTTAAAAACTCTTGCTTTGCTTTTTCGAGCACGATCTACATTTCCAATGAGCCACAATTTTGTCTGAATCGTGATATTCCCCAACTCTGAGAGCACGAACAGCAAATTTAATTATTCAAGATGGCGTGATATTTTATCCAAGTATGGTACGGCAAATCTGAAGGCTTTTGAAAGTGCAAACAAGGCGATTTGTGTTCTACATTGTTCAAGTAGAAAATTCAATTGAAGTAAAGTAAAAATTTTAAAGACTGCAGGAAAAAAAGAAACAAAAACCATTTTTGGAAGTTACTGCCATTGATGCACCATCTTTTACACCACCTTGATTAACAATTTAAATTAGTTACTTGTGCCTGTTTGTGTCCTTTATGATGTACGTACCTAAAAACAGTCTCCTGTTTGAAATGATTTTTAATTTTATTTGACTGCTAGACAGACAGACAGACAGACAGACTGAAGCAATTACCTTACTCCTCTGTGTGCATTTCCACCCGGGATGAGATTTCGTACAATTTGCCAAATTCAGAGCTATAGTACTGGTAAAGTGCAGGCCTGTGTCTAATTCATGTCTTGATTCGTGTTCTACAGTGTTCAAAATATAACATTCAATTGAAATTGAGTAGTAGAGAGACAGACAAAGTGAACCAATTGCTTAACCCATTTTGCTCTTCGTGAGCGGGATGAAAAATAGGATATTAAGCTCTCTGAAGGCCCGTGTCAGTCAAGGAAGTGCAGACATGATCAACAATGGACTACCAAACAAAGATCGATATTTTGAGTCTTAGCTCTTCATTTAACAGAGGGCAAGCATTAAAAAAGTCAACCATAGTTTGTTTCCCATATTGATAAACTGTCTTACTAACTCTTCTAGCTGATAAAAACATGTATTGCTCATATTATTATTGTTTATCAATTTTGAGTGAGGCTGGCAGGATAGCTGAGAAGTATGCACAGACTGGCCTCCTGAGCTGTCTTGCCTGGGTTTGAATCTCGGCCCAGCTATAAACCGTCATCCTGGAGTTTTACATGCAGGGCGATGAATCATTGTGTGTCCTGTACCTGCATGGGATGGGCGTTAAACTGGCATCCCATCTGCTGGTATTAGTTGGTGGACGTTAAAGATCCCACGTGTCCTTCGTGAAGTGTAGGCAAGCTATCGCTGGCACCCTGGCCAAATTAAAAATTCCTGCCCGAACACACAGGTGCCTCTCCATCAACGACACAGTTGCACACCTACAAATGATGCTACCCACGGCTATGTGCTGCATACAAAAGAAGATGATCAACTTTTAGTTATTAAAATCCACCGCGTATTGCTCATTTCCTGTGGCAAACTGTAAAAAAAAATGGGCACTTTCATCCTGTGTTTTCAAACCTGTGAAATTTTTATGAACCAGGAAACAGCTGTGGCACATTATAGGATGCTACCATGAAAAATAATCTCCATTTTATTTCAGGTGTTTTGCATTCTCAAGGCACATAGTGGAAAAGAGAAAACTCACGAGAACATGGTGGTTACAAGGAATTTATGTTTATTGATCTTTATTATTTTTTTTTTTTTGGTTTCCATTGCCCTGGCTAAATCTTCTTTCATATGCAATCCGTGGCTGTGGGTTTGCATCATTGCTGAGAGCACAGTTTTGCTGCTGATACAGTGCCCTATAGGATAGTACAGGAATTTGTAATTTGTCCAGGGTGCTGGTGATAATTTGTCTACTCGTCGTGAAGTTCACGATGAACTTTTTAATGTCCACCAATTAATGCTGGCAGATGGGCACCCCGTTTAATGCTCATCCGAGGGATGGAGCACACATTGATGAATCACCCTCAGGGATGCCAGAGCGGTAGAAGGGCAAGGTGGGCAGAATTTATTTTATGGTGACAAAAAAAAATGTTTGTGTGTGTATATATATATTAATATAATATATATATATTATGTATATATACGAATTTGGAAACCATGAGCACTCAACATTCAGGTCCCAAAGATCAGTTATATCGGTAAGTATGTGTTTGGATTTAGGGTGGTCCCTTTGTTTATGTGTGATTAAATGTCCGTGCGCTGTGAGTTATTTTGATAGTCAGGGTTTTCTTTTACATTTTCAACCACAACAACAACAACACCTTCGCCTCGCTCCATCCTGATGCCATAACCCTCGCGGTGGGCAGAGTTCAATGAAGGACCTGGTGTCTCTCTCGACCAATCAGAGCGATGCGAGCGAGTTTGCCGTCGTTCGGCCAATGGGAGCCAACGCAGGACATATTACTCATCTTCCTGTTTGAGGGGCGGTCCACCGTGACGCCCGCCACGCCCCCGGTCCAATCAGCGGACTTGGTGCCCCTTTTGGCCAATCACAGGGGCAACGAGCGGATAGCGCACCAAAACCGTCCAGTAAGGGGGAGGGGGGCGGGTTACGAGAGGGAGTCCCCTCCCCCCTGGACGGGGAGTGAATAATTGATCGGTGCGATCCGACTGGGGGCAGTTGGGGTTTGCCTGCCAGATCGTCTCGGATCGCCTCGCCTTGCCTGCTGATGCTCGCCGCCTTGTCCGCCCTCGTGCTGGTTGGCGTCCGTCCTTCACCCTCCGTCCCTGGCGCTTGGAGTGACATCGTTGTTGCGGGTTTGAGTCCCGCCAAGCCAGAACGTCGAAGACCGCACGAGGCAGACAGGTCCAAGCTAGCTCTGGTCTCCAGTTCACCTTTCCTCGAGCTGGAGGCCTTCAGTAAAGACCGACGGGGTCCATTTCTGGGTATTTGTGTGTGTGTGTGTGTGTGTGTGTGTGTGTCCGTGGGCCCCGTCTGATAAGTAGAAACTGTTAAGTGCCTGTGTTCTTGTACATTATTTGCCTTGCTATTATCGATAACTCTGCCCTTACGTGCTCCCCTCGTTCCAACTTATTGTGTAAATAAATTCCCCTTTTGTTGAATGTACCAGCTCGTCCTTGTCTTTCCACATTGGTTGCAGGTGCGTATGGGATAGGAAGCATTGCAATTGGTCAATGGCCGGCAGTTCTGGTACTCCCTCGGTATACTGCCGGATCCGGCGTACCTGCGCCGGATCCGCAGATGGCGAGGTGTTCCCCGGTAGTTTGGACGTGGGTATTTAGGTATATGAAATTGGGAATTGACCCTATCCGTGGTCGACCTATTGGCGATTTCGTCCGATAGGACCGTGACCTTTCAGATTTATCGAAAGGTACCTAAATTCCAGGTGTTCGGTGGAGCCGACTCTACTGCTCCCCCTAGGTCGTGCTCGCCACCGAGACCGGCCCCACAAAATATATACCTACTAAACGTCGCAATGCACACTTTGATCTCCCACGAGACAAAGGAGGGGTTCTATTAACTATTGTACTTAACGGCATTACCACTAACTTTTGGACACCTGATGTTGTTATGCATGGTTTAGATCCGTACAATATAAACACATGCAGTGTGTGTTGTCACTGAACTACTCGCCTCAAACTTTTGAGAATCGTACCAACTTCTGCACTGCACCTACCTCTCGGGTGTATGTCCTACAGGTATTATTTATTTTTAAAATTTTTGGAATTTTTTTGTTTTGTTTTGTTAAGAAAATGTTGTTGGGTCTTTTATTAATTCTTCAACTTCATACTTAATAAAATGTAAAATATCCATGATATTACTTATCATAAATTTGGGACAAAAATAAATGTATTGTATTATGTTGGTGGAAATCATGACACAGGGCAACTCACAGATTTATCCTCAGTTAAAAAAAACAAATCCATAGGACATGTGGTGAGGTGTTTCGAATGATTTGGCGTGAGGCCTTTCGAATGATTTGCGGTGAGGCCTTTCGAATGACGCGGGGTGGAGGCATTTTCGAATGACGCGGCGGTGAGGGCTTTCGATGACGCGGCGTGAGGCTTTTCGAATGACGCGGCGGTGAGGCCTTTGGAAATGACCGGCGGTTGAGGCCTTTTGGAATGACGCCGGCGGTGAGGAGTTTTCGAAATGACGCGGCGGTGGAGCGGTTCGAATGAGCGGCGGGAGTGCGTTTTCGAATGACGCGGCGGTGAGGCGTTTCGGAATTGACGCGGCGGTGAGGGGGTTTCGAATGACGCGGCGGTAGGCGTTTCGAATGAACGGGGCGGTGAGGCGTTTCGAATGACGCGGCGGTGAGGGCGTTTCGATGACGCGGCGGGTGAGGCGTTTTCGAATGACGCGGCGGTGGAGGCGTTTCGAATGACGCGGCGGTGAGCGTTTCGATATACGCGGCGGTGAGGATGCTTTCGATGACGCGGCGGTGAGGCGTTTCGAATGACGGGCGGTGAGCGCGTTTCGAATGACCGCGGCGGTGAGGCGTTCAATGACGGCGGCGGTGAGGCGTTTCGAATGACGCGGCGGTGAGGCGTTTCGAATGACGCGGCGGTGAGGCTTTCGAAATGACGCGGCGGTGAGGCTTTCGAATGACGCGCGGCGGTGAAGGCGTTTCGAATGACGCCGGCGGTGAGGCGTTTCGAATGACGCGGCGGTGAGGCGTTTCCGAATGACGCGGCGGTGCAGCGCGTTTCGAATGACGCGGCGGTGAAGGCCCTTTTGGAATGACGCGGCGGTGAGGCGTTTCGAATGACGGCGGCGGTGAGGCGTTTCGAATTGAGCGGGGTGAGGCGTTTTCGAATGAAGGCGGCGGTGAGGTCTTTGAATGACGGGCGGTGAGGCCTTTCGAATGACGGGCGGTTAGCCTTTCGATGACGCGGCGGTGAGGCTTTCGAATGACGCGGCGGTGAGGCTTTCGAATGACCGGCGGTGAGGCCTTTCGAAGACGCGGCTGGTTTTCTTGTTGGGGGGGGGGGGGAAGGGCCTTTTCGAATGACGCGGCGGTGAGGCCTTTCGAATGACGCGGCGGGTGAGGCCTTTCGAATGACGCGGGGTGAGGCCTTTCGAATGACGCGGCGGTGAGGCTTTCGAATGACGCGGCGGTGAGGCCTTTCGAATGACGCCGGCGGTGAGGCTTTCGAATGACGCGGCGGTGAGGCATTTCGAATGACGCGGCGGGTGAGGCCTTTCGAATGACGCGGCGGTGAGGCCTTTCGAATGACGCGGCGGTGAGGCCTTTCGAATGACCGCGGCGGTGAGGGCCTTGTCGAATGACGCGGCGTGAGCTTTCGAATGACGCGGCGGTGAAGGCTTTTCGAATGACGCGGCGGTGAGGCTTTCGAATGACGCGGGGTGAGGCCTTTGGAATGAGCGGCGGTGAGGCCTTTCGAATGACGCGGCGGTGAGGCCTTTCGAATGACGCGGGGTGAGGCCTTTGGATGACGGGCGGTGAGGCTTTGGAATGCCGCGGCGGTGAGGCTTTGGATGACGGCGGCGTGAGGGCTTTGGAATGAATGCGGCGGTGAGGCTTTGGAATGACGCGGTGGGGTGGGCCTTTGGGAATGACGCGGCGGTGAGGCCTGGAATGACGGCGGCGGTGAGGCGTTTTCGAATGACGCGGGCGGTGAGGCTTTGGAATGACGCGGCGGTGAGGCGTTTGAATGACGCGGCGGTGAGGCGTTTCGAATGACGGGCGGTGAGGCGTTTCGAATGACGCGGCGGTGAGCGTTTCGAATGACGCGGCGGTGAGGCGTTTCGAATGGACGCGGCGGTGAGGCGTTTCGATGCGCGGCGGTGAGCGTTTGAATGACCGGCGGTGAGGCCTTTCGAATGACGCGGCGGTTTTGAGGCCTTTCGAATGACGCGGCGGTGAGGCCTTTCGAGATCGAGGGCGGTGAGGCTTTCAATTGACGCGGGCGGTGAGGCCCTTTCGAATGACGCGGCGGTGAGGGCCTTCGAATGACGCGGCGGTGAGGCCTTTCGAATGAACGGGCGGCGGTGAGGCTTTCGAATGACGGGCGGTGAGGCCTTTCATATGACGCGGCGGTGGAGCGCCTTTCGAATGACGCGGCGTGAGGCCTTCGATGACGCGGCGGTGCGGCCTTTCGAATGACGCGGCGTGAGGCTTTCGAATGACGCGGCGGTGAGGCTTTCGAATGACGCGGCGGTGAGGCTTTTTCGAATGACGCGGCGGTGAGGCTTTCGATGACGCGGCGGTGAGGCCTTTCGAATGAGCGGCGGTGAGGCTTTCGAATGACGGGCGGTGAGGCTTTCGAATGACGCGGCGGTGGCGCTTTGGATGACGCGGCGGTGAGGCTTTGGAATGACGCGGCGGTGAGGCCTTTTGGAATGACGCGGCGGTGAGGCCTTTTGGAAATGACGCGGCGGTGAGGCCTTTTGGAATGACGCGCGCGGTGAGCCTTTCGAAATGACGCGGGGTGAAGGGCTTTCGAATGACCGCGGCGGTGAGGCCTTTCGAATGACGCGGCGGTGAGGCTTTTCGAATGACGCGGCGTGAGGCCATTTCGAATGACGCGGGCGGTGAGGCCTTTGGAATGAGGCGGCGGTGAGGGTCCTTTCGAATGAAGGGCGGTGGGGCTTTCGAATGCGCGGCGGTGAGGCCTTTCGAATGACGAGGCGGTGAGGCGTTTCGAAATGAGCGGCGGTGAGGTTTCGAATGACGACGGCGGTGAGGCGTTTCGAATGACGCGGCGGTGAGGCGTTTTCGAATGACAGCGGCCGGTGAGGCGTTTTCGAATGAGCGGCGGTGAGAGCGTTTTCGAATGAGCGGCGGTGGGCCTTTGGAATGACGCGGCGGTGAGGCCTTTCGGAATGACGCGGCGGTGGAGGCCTTTCGAATGAACGCGGCGGTGAGGCGTTTCGCATGACGCGCGCCGGTGAGGCGTTTCGAATGCGCGGCGGTTGAGGCGTTTCGAATGAACGCGGCGGTGAGGCGTTTCGAATGACGCGGCGGTGAGGCGGTTTTCGATGACGCGGCGGTTGAGGCCGTTTCGAATTGACCGGCGGTGAGGGTTTCGAATGACGCGGCGGTGAGGCCTGTTCGAATGACGCGGCGGTGAGGCCTTTTCGAATGACGCGGCGGTGAGGCTTTCGAATGAGCGCGGCGGTGAGGCGTTTCGAATGACGCGGGGGTGAGGCGTTTTCGAATGACGCGGCGGTGGAGGCTTTCGAATGAAGCGGCGGTGAGGGGCGTTTCGAAATGACGCGGCGGTGGAGGCGTTTTCGAATGACGCGGCGGTGAGGCGTTTCGAATGACGGGCGGTGAGGCCTTTTTCGAATGACGCGGCGGTGAGCGCGTTTCGAATGACGCGGCGGTGAGGGCGTTTCGAATGACGCGGGCGGTGAGGCTTTGAATGACGCGGCGGTGAGGCCTTTCGAATGACGCGGCGGTGAGCCTTTCGAATGAGCGCGGTGGAGGCCTTTCGAATGACGCGGCGGTGAGGCCTTTCGAATGAGCGGCGGTGAGGCCTTTCGAATGACGCGGCGGTGAGGCTTTCGAATGACGCGCGGTGAGGCGTTTTTGATGAACGCGGCGGTGAGGCGTTTCGAATGACGCGGCGGTGAAGCGTTTCGAATGACGCGGCGGTGAAGGCGTTTCGAATGACGCGGCGGTGAGGCGTTTCGAATGACGGCGGGGTGAGGCGTTTCGAATGACGCGGCGGTGAGGCCTTTGAATGACGCGGCGGTGAGGCTTTCGAATGACGCGGCGGTGAGGCTTTGGAATGAACGCGGCGGTGAAGGCCTTGGAATGGACGCGGCGGTGAGGCCTTTGGAATGACGCGGCGGTGAGGCTTTGAATGAACCGGCGGTGAGGCCTTTGGATGACGCGGCGGCTGAGGCCTTTCGAATAGACGCGGCGGTGAGGCTTTCGAAATGACGCGGCGTGGAGGCCTTTTCGAATGACGCGGCGGTGAGGCCTTTCGATGACGCGGCGGTGAGGCCTTTGGAAGACGCGGCGGTGGAGGCTTTCGAATGAAGGCGGCGGGAGGCTTCGAATGACGCGGCGGTGAGCTTTGGAATGGACGCGGCGGTGAGGCTTTGGATGACGCGGCGGTGAGGCTTTGGAATGAGACGCGGCGGTGAGGCCTTTGGAATGAACGCGGCGGTGAGGCCTTTGGAATGACGCGGCGGTTGGGCCTTGGAATGACGCGGCGGTGAGGCGTTTCGAATGACGCGGCGGTGAGGCGTTTCGAATGAGCGGCGGTGAGGCGTTTTTCGAATGCGCGGCGGTGAGGCGTTTTCGATGACCGCGGCGGTTGAGGCTTTCGAATGAACGCGGCGGTGAAGGGCGTTTCGAATGACGCGGCGGTGAGGCGTTTCGATGACGCGGCGGTGAGGCGTTCGAATGACGCGGCGGTGAGGAGTTTCGAAGACGCGCGGTGAGCGTTTCGAATGACGCGGCGGTGAGCCTTTTCGAAATGAACGCGGCGGTGAGGAGCCTTTTCGAATGACGCGGCGGTGAGGCCTTTCGAATGACGCGGGCGGTGAGGCCTTTCGAATGACGCGGCGGTGAGGCTTTCGTGACGCGGGGTGAGGCTTTCGAATGACGCGGCGGTGAGCGCCTTTCGAATGACGCGGCGGTGAGGCCTTTAGAGACCCGGCGGTGAGGCTTTCGAATGACGCGGCGGTGAGGCTTTTCGAATGACGCGGCGGTGAGGCCTTTCGAATGACGGGGCGGTGAGGCCTTTCGACTGACGCGGCGGTGGAGGCTTTCGATGACGCTGCGGTGAGGCCTTTCGAATGACGCGGCGGTGAGGCCTTTCCGAATGACGCGGCGGTGAGGCCTTTCGAATGACGCGGCGGTAGGCCTTTCGAATGACGCGGCGGTGAGGCTTTCAATGACGGGCGGTGAGGCTTTCAGAATGACGGCGGCGGTGAGGGCTTTGGAATGACCGCGGCGGTGAGGCTTTGATGAACCGGCGGTGAAGGCCTTTGGAATGACGCGCGGTGGGGGGAGGCTTGGAATGGACGCGGCGGTGAGGCATTTGGAATGACGGCGGCGGTGAGGCTTTTGGAATGACGGGCGGTGAGGCGTTTCCGAATGACGCGGCGGTGAAGGGCGTTTCGAATGAACGCGGCGGTGAGGCGTTTCGAAAATGACGCGGGCGGTGAAGGAGTTTTTGATGACGCGGCGGTGAGGCGTTTCGAATGACGCGGCGGTGAGGCGTTTCGAAATGACGCGGCGGTGAGGCGTTTCGCATGACGCGGCGGTGAGGAGTTTTCGAATGACGCGGCGGTGAGGCGTTTCGATGACGCGGCGGTGAGGCGTTTGCGAATGACGCGGCGTGAGGCTTTCGAATGACGCGGCGGTGGAGGCGTTTCGAATGACGCGGCGGTGAGGCGTTTTCGAATGACGCGGCGGTGAGGCGTTTCGAATGACGCGGCGGTGAGGAGTTTCGAATGACGCGGCGGTGAGGCGTTTCGAATGACGCGGGCGGTGAGGCGTTTTCGAATGACACGCGCGGTGAGGAGTTTCGAATGACGCGGCGGTGGAAGGCGTTTTCGAATGACGCGGCGGTGAGGCCGTTCTCGAATGACGCGGCGTGAGGCGTTCCGAATGACGCGGGGTGAGAGGTCGAATAGACGCGGAGGTGAGCGTTTCGGAATGAACGCGGAGGTGGAGGCGTTTTCGAATGACGCGGAGGTGAGGCGTTTCGAATGACGCGGTAGTGTTTTGTCCACTGTAGCGACGTGTGGTGTTTGTCCCACTGTAAGCGACGTGTGGTTGAGGCAAGCGTAGTGAGCATCCACGTAGTGTGAGATGCTTGCAGTGTTTTACGCCCAGCGTTGCAGGGTGGTTATGGGGGGTGGGGGCGGTACTGAGAGGTGGGGAAGCAACGAGCAGCTGCAAGCTGAGAATGGGGCAGTGGATCGGGGGCAGAAGAACCGATGGGGTGAGGTTGGGGGGAAAACTGTGTAGGAGGCAGGAGAGACAGACCACCTAGTGGGTCGAGGGTCTTAAGGGAAACCAGTGGTAAAGGGGTCTTTGTTTTCTTGCAGGTAATTGGGATGTTTGAGGGTCCTTGAGGTTTACAGTTCTTGAGGTCTTCGAGTCCTTCAGGGTTTTAAAGAGTTCTGGATTTAACCGTCTTTGGGTCAAAGGATCTTTGGGTGTATTCAGGGTTTAAATGTCTTAATTGTGTTTTGGGAAATTCAATGGTCTGAAAGTCTTAATGAGTCCTTTGGGGTCATATCTCCCAAGCATGTATTCTGACTCTCAACATGTAAAAAAAAAAAAAAAAAGTCTGTAGTTCTTTCCTCAGGGTCTTTAAAGGCTGAGGTTGTGGATGACATACACTAGGACAACCAGGTCAGTCTTGGTCCTGTGTGCAAATTTGGTGTTGTCGCCCAGTGGTCTTTGCAAAATACGAACAGACAGCAGACAGACATCATTTTAATTTA
>CM068958.1:41605602-41621662 GCA_035128595.1 Eptatretus atami | reverse complement strand
TCGAAACTAACAATAGAAGAATCGGAATTGAACTCTTCTCATGACGCAAGACATGATTCTTCACCATGAGTAATTGCTGCCGAATTCAATAGAAGCATTCTGATAGCATCCATAACACATTGCACTGATTTAAAGTGTTTAAACGTTTTAGGTTCAGAAAATGTTTCAAACGTTCTTTATTCAGCGTATAAACAATGTTCACAAAGTCCAAGGCCGTCAATTGAGCATTACTGTAATAAAACTTTAAAATAATTTTTTGCCAATGACCCAGACTTTTTGGAACCCTTGTATAGAATGGAATTCAGATCATAGTATATTTCCCCCCAGTGGCTTTGCCACTGAACAGTTCAAGTTTGTACCAGCACATATTGGTCTACTCCTTTCAAGGTTAAAATGATATATTGAACGTCAACAAGCGAGGTGAGCAGAAAAGGCGCTGACTTCAAAGTATACTCTAGTATGGCACCCTCTGCCTGTGAAGTGCCTTGACAACAGTTTGTAGTCAGGATCGTTTTTAACGCGTGGAATAGAACCAAAGACAAGACAGCTCAGATGCAAGTCCTCTACCTGTTGAAGAAGATGAGTCTTCTTTCTTGCCATTTATTCGAGTGAGTGTTAAAAAAAACAGGACGACGAACTCGATATTACACAAGTTACAACAAACCGTCCATTGAACAAACCTTGGCGTTTCTTGACGCGTTCTTGGAATTTTCTATACATCCTTCACAGCAGTTTAAAGCAAAGGTTTGTCGCGTGTGTGTACTCATAAAGCGATCAGTGGATCAAGGGTTAATTATGGGTTAAGTGAAAGGAAGAGGGGGGAAACGTTGTTTTATCCATCATTTAATTTTGTGCTGCTTTGGGTGAAGAATCGTTGAATGCGGAGACACCGTTTACGAGCCCCCCCCACCCCGTCCCATTCGCCAAAACACCAGGCACGATGAAGCCAAACGGCCAAAGAGAGAAAAGAAAATCGTGCTAAAAGCAAGCTCATTCAGATATCCACTTTATATGCAATTGGAACTTTTTAGTACCATTTTCAATCCAGCTGGAGCCCATAAAACTTTACAACATTGAAAAATGGCTTTCGGTCACAACGGAAAGCTGGCCTTTTGGCAATGAAATCACTGCGTTAATATGTAGTTTCTCAATAAATAGGAAAAAAAAAGGTAAAAAAAAAAACCTCTTAGCTACAGGGTTTTAAACTCATTTTAAACCATGCATTCTGAACTGAGATTAAATTCATTTTCGTACCAATGCACATCACATGACTGAATAGTGCAAATGGAGACTGAGAAGTTGACGTGCTGTTTATGACTCATCATCATCACATCATCAATCACATCATTCATGATGAAGCCCTTCATCGGGATCGGATCACAGGTTAATCGGTTATTTTGATTTTGTGGTGATAATGGAAGTCACTCGTTTGTTTCTGCAAACTTGAATGTTTTGACTTTAGGACAGATTATAAAACAAGGCCAAACCACCACAAGCCAACACGACAGGGTGCGTTTGCACCACCTCCTATCACTGGTTTAAGCACCCCACTGGCGTGCGCTGCACCATTAGTCGTAATGGCCGACAGCGGCGGCTGATTGGCGCAGATTTGATTGCCTCGCTGTTAATTACCCGTCTAATTGGCCGTTAACGAGTGATCCGCAGGCCGTGCGATGAGAGCCAGGACCGAAGCTTCACTCTCTTATCATTTATTCATTATTTTTTCTTTCGAACTTCGGACTTCTACGTGCGTGTACATACATTGTCGTCCCACACTTTTCCATAACGGCAGATGCTTTTTGGATGCCCTGTGTATGCTTCGCAGATGAACGTGTTCAATGATTGGATTGCAGGCCTTGCCAATGATTTGTTGGTTTTTGGCCACCCCATAATAACCCACGTCCCCATCCAGGGCTCCCCTGAGTCTCCACACTCGTCAACCCAGTAACTTCCCGTGGCCTTTCACCGGGTGAGCTTGATCCCTTTGTAACTTGTGTTCCTTTCTTGTTTCTTTCATTCATTATGCTTTATCTCGCCTAGTTTCCCTTACTCATTCTTTTTCATTCCACCATTTTAAAAGTAGATTGATTTTGGTTATTTAATTTGCTTGATACCATTTAACACTTCGACTGGGTTCTGACCGACGTGGGATTAGATCGATAATGAAGGGTTGTTGAAACATATAACAGCCAATTCGATGCTTTTTTTTCCCCCCGCTGTAATTTGTCATGAGTTTTCACAGCCAGAGTTTTTAAACTACACTTTGATTCACACAACCAGCACAGTGAGAATTCAAATTTTCCTATCCTGGAATATAAGGTGAGCACAAAATACATTAAAGTGTTTCACGACATATGCAAACTTGTGTTGTTGGAAATTCAACCATAGGTTGTAGCAATAGCGCATGCATTATGGCTGAATGGTCTCTTCTTGTGTTGAATTTCCTTGGTGGGGACTCATCTTACTCCGCGTACGCAAAGCAAAAAGCGGGTTGAGCAATTGGTTCACTTTGTCTCTCCATCCATCTACAAGCATCGGTTTATGATGGAGGAACCACTTCATTCCCATTGAATGTTATATTTTGAACATGGAACCGGAAGACAAGTTCTCGCTTTACCCTACCTAGGCCTTAATTGGCCTGGTCACACATGCGCACAGAGGTGGAGATAATATTTACTCTGTCTTCCGGCCTGCAGTGAAACAAATATGAAAATCATTCCAAACAGGAAACTTAATGTTTTAAGGACGTTGTAAGGGACACAAACGACAGGCACAAAAAATTAATGTAATGTCTTAGTGCAATAGACACTGCGAACATGGTGGTTTAAACTGAATTAATTATTTTATAAGACTTTTTCAATCTTATTTCAATTGAAATGAAATTAATACGTACTTGAACGAGGGTAGGTCACAATTGCTTCATTAATACTTCTGAAAACCTCCACTTTTGCAGTACATACTTGAATTTAAACAGTTCAATGGATGTTGGATAACAGTTATTGTCAGGACAACTCAATAGCACTAAACTTTCGGATTTTTTTTTTAAACAATCATTAAAACCATTATTTTGGTTGAAATTGAAGTAACTGCATCTTCTATGATGTGGTATCATCTTTATGAACTCTCTAGTTCCTTGTGTTTTATAGCAAAGGTGTAGATCATTGACTGCATGGAATAGCCCTTGATCAAGAAAAAAACAAGTGAAATCCTTCAATACAGCCGTGTGGAAGCAAATGAGGTACACTAATGTTAAAATATGCAATTTATGTTTCAGTTGAAAAACAATTAAAAGCGTACTTAATATTAGAAATGTAAAAATCTGTTATTATTGTGATAAGCACCTTTATATATAACAGAAGGAATGAATCATTCGATACAGCATGCAGGGGCCGCAAAAGAATGATGGCTAAGAAAAACTTAGCTTCAGCGTTCAGGTCGGCGAAAATGCCATGGTGGGCGGAAATGACGTCTTTCATTCGTTCGTACATGAGAGGGAGCGTTCTATTTTTCCCGTCAAGCAATAAATTAAATGGTTTTCACATATATAACACATTAGTTTCACAAATTTCCATGAAATACTCGGTATTTCTGTCAATTGTCGCCATTTCGTCTAGGTTACGCACTGCCATCTACGGACGGCTGTCATTGGCTTCTTGGGCACGTGGGGGTGGACACTGGAGACGTGGTAGACACCGGGGACATTTCAAACTCGTGCAATTGTATACAGCGCACGCGCTGTAAAAATAGGACCACTGGACCTGGAGCTATCTGGGTCCTGCCTCATGTAACCCAAATTTGGATAGCATTCTGACTGGTGGTTGGGGAAATTTTGAAGGGATTACTAAGTCACCATTTTCACCTACTAGTCACGTGACTGGAATGAGCTTTGCAATTGCGTTACCGTCAGGAGCGGAAACTTGCTGCCAAATTCAGCCAGATCGCCCAGCGGTTTGCCAGAGAAGTTAAATATAGGAGACAGATAGATGGACATGCATGATGACAATACCTTATCTGGAATTCCAATTCCAGATGAGCTAAAAATGATACAAAAGCCATCTAGTTGAAGTTGCAATTTGATGACATGCAACATAGCAATGGCTGGTATCCTGAGTTAACTATCCACTGAGGAATGTAGGACTGCTCTTCCATCTTGATAGTCATCTACAGTGCCATAACCCCTGTTTTTAGTAATTTTGCTGCACGGAGTTAAATGGTTAGCTCATATTTATTTACAACTAATATGCCGTCAGTCCGGCGTCGGCCATCTTTGATCAGATCACAAAAAAGTGAGTGCACATGTATGCCTCATGTACTTGCTGTGCCAAGTTTGAACAACATCGGTATAATGCAATACCGAGAAATGCTTGAGGACGAGTTCAACATCAGGTTTTAACAACTAAAATGTGCCCAGTCCCCATCTTTGATCACATCGCGAAACAAAATGATGTGCATATGTATACCATGATGTTTGTTCTTTTGCCAAGTACAAATAAAAATCTTCCATACATGTCCGATGATATGTTGCTGACGCAGCATGTACTCCATGCACGCTACGCACATGAAAATTGAGACCAAATCCGTAAGCCCCCATTTCAGACAAAGTCCAACGTGGGCTAAAAATCCATGCTGATTGACAGACCATCGAAGATGAAATTGTTTTGAGCTCTCCAGATTCCACAGATGATCAGATAGGCACCAGCTCTCTTGGTGCTTGAGTGGGTTGCACTGTTAATCGCGTGACTTAATGGTTAGAGTGTCCGCTCTGTTCTGGAAGTCGGTGCTCAAAACCCTACCAAAGTCATTCCAAAGACTTGAAAAAATCCTGTGTGCTGCCTCCTTGTTGTCGCTCAGCATTGATCACCATGATGATCATCATGTCATTGATCACCATGAAGGATGGAACAAGACAATCCCCATAGGTGCATCCATGGTGAGAGGAAATCCTCCTTAAGAGATGCCCCACTGAGTGACAGAAAGAAATGCGGTGCCATTGTTGTGGTGTTGCTGGTACCAGAATGCACTGCAAATGGATGTCACTTCCCCAAGCTCAGTGCATGCATGTGTGTGCCTGTGCGCGTGCGCGTGTGCCTTAGATCCTGTGTTACAAAAAAACAAACAAGAGACTAACCTTGTATCTTTAACAAATAATAGTTTCTAACAGCTGGTCTCTGAAGGATCATGTAATCCATCATTCATTGATGCAATGCCCTGCCTGCAGGGCATCATGGTGACAGTTATTGTTCGCCAAGCCGAGACAAGCCAGCTCAAATTCAGATATGCTCCCTCTATTCTTTCCTGTAATCCCATGAAATAAAAGTTGTGTTATTTCTTCTTCACCTGCTGACATTATAACAAAGTTCCATAATGCTTTAACGATGCAAAACCCCAAAGCTCTGCACCACAATCCTCTTGACAATGACAAGATGGAAAATTCTACATATTGCATACTTCTTTTGCTGGCTCTCAGTAGTCTCAGTAGTTGTGGCCATAGCACAATATACTAATGTCTTTGTATGTATGTCTGCAAGCAAGTGGATATTTAATTCAACAACATGCTGCATGATGAGGATGATCAGAATATCTACTTTAAGGATAGATAACCCTTTCTGTATGTGGTGTAAAAGAGATGGGATGTTATAGGACGACTCCTTGTCAAACCCCCCCCCCCCCCCCCAAAAAAAAAAGAATTTGTGTCAAGAGAAAAATAAAGTTATATCCTTGTAGGCTTTCATTGTATGTCATTTTGGTTCTCATCAATCCTCGGAATGGCCTGTACATAAGACCCCTTATGGACAAAGCTCATCTTGCTCAGGGCAGTTTTGGATTAGGAAAGCCCTTAATGGATCCATTTAAATTAATTTATCTTTTTAACTTTTCCATTTGGTGGACTGGTACATTATAAACATCTCTTGTTGGCGAATAATCTAGATTGTTGTACAGCACTTCGTTTTTACCCATTATATATCTAATGTTGTCGTCATTGGTTTGCAGCCTGTGGTGCTGGTTGCATTATTTTCTGGAAGCACAGCTGTGTCGCGATGCAGTGTCCATGTTACCAGTAAGCTGGTCCTCATTTTGCCGATCTCGGAAAGATGATAGGCTAAGTAAACCCACCTGGTGTTATTTCAAGGGCCTGACAGAAGCTCGAACTTAAGACCCTTAGATCTCTAACAAGCCACCTTAACCATTATGCCAACACCAGGCTTATTTTCATCTATGATTGTGCAAGTCCCAGTATTACAAAGCAGCATAAACATTGCTCTGAAACCGCATAATGGAATAGCTGGTACTCTTACAGCATGTTGGTTTACTATATACCCCATGAGGCAGCAGTAGGCATTTCCAGACTGGAGCTGATAAAATCAAAACCGCTACTCTGAGAACGAGCAATGATACTGCGAACAGCCGTCACACTTTGCACAGCTTTTATCCCTACCCTCAAATAATTTGTTTTATTTTATCATGATGATGATGGTTCATTTTGTGAAGTTAGATGCTGTCTGTCTATCTCGTTGGGTTTTTTTGGTGAATGTGCATAAAAATGTATCAATCAAGTTGAAATGGGTGTGTGTGTGTGTGTGTGTGTGTGTGTGTGTGTGTGTGTGTGTGTGTGTGTGTGTGTGTGTGTGTGTGTGGTGTGTGTGTGTGTTGTGTATTCCTTACATTTATTACCAATTGTCTGCCTGTTTTACTGGAAGAAGAATATCTCAAAAAGTTGTGGACAGAATTGGATGAAATTTGGTGGACATGGGTGTGTGACATGGTCTAATTGATTCAATTTTGGTGAACATTCGAATGAGGATCCGGCTACATAGAATTTTTTAGCTGATTCTTCACCATTGAGAGATAGGGCTAAACCAATATGTAACACGATATCTCAAAAAGTTGTTGACAGATTTGGACGAAACATGATGGGCAGGTTGGGTGTGTGACAAGGAAGAATTAGTTATGAAGATATTTAAGATAATGAAGGCTATAGACAAAAGTGCAGAGGAATTATTGAGCAGAGTAGACAGTGATAGGACCAGAAGCCATACCCTGAGAGTAAAGAAGAGGAGAGTTAAGACGGTAGTAAGGTAGGGGACTTTTATTCGAGTAGTTAATGCATGGAATGGTCTCCCTGGAAAGGTAGTGGCAGCAGAAAAAGTAGATAAGTTGAAATTGCAATTAGATAGGTACCTGGAAGTTCTGGAGATAGAGGGGTATAGGGATGTTGACAGGACTTGTAGGTAGCTTGAGTATTGATGGGTGATTGTGTGCATGTGTACAGAGTGATGTTGGTGGGAGTCTTGGCAAGGGGTGTGTGTGTTGATGTGTGTTTAAAACCCAAGAACCGCCTTCACCACTCCCCCTCCCCCTCCGCTGCCTCATAAAGAAAAAAAACGACAAAATCTACAGAAACGACCACAGAAAAATAACAAAAACAAAAAAAGCATTTGCATTTTTTTGCAAAAAGCATTTTTTTTATTTTCCATATAAATTTGTCTGGTGTTGATGTGGCGCAGGCATGATGGGCCGAATGGCCTCCTCCTGCATCTATATTCCTTGTGATTCCTTATGACTGCATTTTGGTGAAGATCCGAAGATGGATACGATAATTTTTTAAGTGATTGTTCACGATTGAGAGATGGGTCGAAAACAATATGTAGCACGATATCTTAAAAAGTTGTGGACGAGTTATAACAAAGCCATGGATGAGTAGGGTAAGTGACAAGAACAAGCCAATTCGATTTTGCTCAGGTCCGAATCCAGATCCGCCTATCAGTGGGATACAAAACGTAAACTGTTCAGCCTAGCGGAGATATGCGCTCCACCCAGTGCCATTCTATTCCAAATGCAATGTCCATCGGTGACACCAGAGGCCTGAAGCCTGAGGTATACTTGCATTCAACTTCACAAGGCCCATGACGCCTGTCGGCTGCAATCTTTCAATATTTAATGATCCTTTTAACAGTCACTTGGTAATTTTCATTAAATGGAAAACTTATAGGGAGGGCATGGTGATTGTGAATATGACACTTCCAAAGCGGCTTTCCGTAACCCCAAAGCTCCTCCTTGGTCTTGTCTCATAGCACCAAAGGTGGATGATGATTTATTTATTAGGTTACAATTGTGTGTGCTGGCTGGCCGGCTGTCAACCAATGGGTAGAGTGGACATACATACATACATACAAACACTTGCTCAACCATTAAATATAGATAACGTTTTGAGGGTTTAATTGCACACAAAAAATCCTTAAAATGACAGACATGTCCTCTGTTTATATGCTATGGCCACTACCTTAACTAAAATTACATTGGTTTGTTGGGAAGAATCCTTACGCAGTATAAGATTCCACCAAGTCATTATGGAAATTTATAACATGTGAAGTTGTGAGTTGCTTATGACATAAATGTGCATAAGTTCACGCACATTTTATTCACTTGCAAAACAAAATGGACCACAAGTTAATGTGTATTGTTAAGATAATTTTAATATTTAATGCCATTTGCATTCCCCAAAGACAAACTATGTTCAACAACTTTCTCACAAGTAAGGTGGGTATTCAAAAAGTTGTGAACAATATATTCACTGTTGCCAAGATGGACTGAATAAGCTTTAATGAACTGCAGTGTGTTGGAATAACTAGCATATTGCAAATGATATGTAACACACTAAGAGGAAGATCAAACTAAACAAAATTGTGAATAATATGCAACACATAAGAGAAAGATCAAAATAAACAAAATTTCCCCCCTTCCCCTCTTCTTGTTTTGATCAAACTTTCTGGGGTACGTATTATCACGGGCCATCCAGGAAACAAACTCCCCCCATCTCTGTGTGCTTTCTGGTTCCTCGTTTTTCGAGCACCCTACAATTTCGGTTTTCCATTTCCTCTGCATAGCTGCAATGGCTAATCTATGGGCAAGAACAAAAATGGATTCTCGGAGATCCTGGATAACCATGTGTGCACGTTAGCGTTTGGAGTTTCGTCACATGTGCTCATGTCATGTATTTAATGCAAACCTCCTCCATTATTTATTTATTTATTATTAATTTTTTTGCATCAAAAACCTTCTTGGGAGTTCCATGAATCCACCGTCGTTGGTCGTTCAAATTGAAATCTGTTAATCCGTTCTCAAATTATAGACGACAGACAGCAGACAGACATGGCTACTTTTATAATGTAGACGTGTCTCATCTGCATAACTTTATGAACACCCTCCATATACTACTGTAACGTCTCACTCTCAAATCGTCAGGCAACATGTTTCATCAATTCAATAGGTGGAGAGTATTGCTGTCTGTTCCATAAGTCACATTAACATGGAAATCATCTCATGATGGCTGTTTGCTCTCTCAAGCTCATCAGCTTGAAGATGGTTATCAGCTATTGGAATGACAAAAACTCCACTTGCACAATGTAAGAACAATCTATAAAGATCAAATATGCAAGATAGAGCATATGTTGTTCATGCACTTATTCCCTGAATCAATCTCGAAGGTTGGAATTTTGCCGTGCCAGAATCGAACATCATCCCCATTGAGCATGGTAGAAACATGAGGCAAACATCATTAAGTTTTTCACATATGCTGCGTTTTAATAACAGCACGACATGTGCAAACTTTGCTTTATTGTGCTTGCTAATTTCCAGTGAAAATACCTTCACGAGGAGATGTTTATTCAGTATTTGGCTACAGAATTACATGGCCTTTCATAAAATAGGGGAAAAACCCAGCAGCTACTGCATTTGTTAAGAATACCATCTTGGCGACAGAGATCTACAAGGCAAGGGAAACTAAGACACTTTTTCTTGAGGGCTGGAGGAATAAATCCTACATTGTTTCACACCAGTCAGCGGCATTGTTGTTAGATGTCTGCTCTGAGCTTGGAGTTCATTTTGACCCTGGCCAAGTCATACCAAAGACGTTAAAATTGTACGTGCTGCTTTCTGCTCAATGCTCAGCAATTGAAGGAAATGGCACAGACAAATTCCATGGGTTGGCATCCACAGGGGTAGAAAATTCCCCTCAATTGCCCTCACTCAAAAAGTGATGTCATAAAGATGGTATTGCTGGTACCAGAGTGCTCTGGGCCCCATGTTGGTGGCTGTTTTTGTCGAGTTAAAAAAAGAAAAGAAAAAGAAAAAGTCAAGTCTGTCATTGTCTCATGGATTTGTCTGCATGCGTTTGTGCGATTTTTGTTGCAGCTCCTCCATAAGCCTGTAGATCCTTTATATTTTAGAAAGAAAAACACCAACAAACTAGAGAGTTCATAGAACACCTTACCCCCATAAAGTCTTGAGAAAATGACATGGGAAGGGTTTTTAAAAACTCTTGCTTTGCTTTTTCGAGCACGATCTACATTTTCAATGAGCCACAATTTGTCTGAATCGTGATATTCCCCAACTCTGAGAGACCGAACAGCAAATTTAATTATTCAAGATGGCGTGATATTTTTATCCAAGTATGGTACGGCAAATCGAAGGCTTTTGAAAGTGCAAACAAGGCGATTTGTGTTCTACATTGTTCAAGTAGAAAATTCAATTGAAGTAAAGTAAAAATTTTAAAGACTGCAGGAAAAAAAGAAACAAAACCATTTTTGGAAGTTACTGCCATTGATGCACCATCTTTTACACCACCTTGATTAACAATTTAAATTAGTTACTTGTGCCTGTTTGTGTCCTTTATGATGTACGTACCTAAAAACAGTCTCCTGTTTGAAATGATTTTTAATTTTTTGACTGCTAGACAGACAGACAGACAGACAGACTGAAGCAATTACCTTACTCCTCTGTGTGCATTTCCACCCGGGATGAGATTTCGTACAATTTGCCAAATTCAGACTATAGTACTGGTAAAGTGCAGGCCTGTGTTCTAATTCATGTCTTGATTCGTGTTCTACAGTGTTCAAATATAACATTCAATTGAAATTGAGTAGTAGAGAGACAGACAAAGTGAACCAATTGCTTAACCCCATTTTGCTCTTCGTGAGCGGGATGAAAAATAGGATATTAAGCTCTCTGAAGGCCCGTGTCAGTCAAGGAAGTGCAGACATGATCAACAATGGACTACCAAACAAAGATCGATATTTTGAGTCTTAGCTCTTCATTTAACAGAGGGCAAGCATTAAAAAAGTCAACCATAGTTTGTTTCCCATATTGATAAACTGTCTTACTAACTCTTCTAGCTGATAAAAACATGTATTGCTCATATTATTATTGTTTATCAATTTTGAGTGAGGCTGGCAGGATAGCTGAGAAGTATGCACAGACTGGCCTCCTGAGCTGTTCTGCCTGGGTTTGAATCTCGGCCCAGCTATAAACCGTCATCCTGGAGTTTTACATGCAGGGCGATGAATCATTGTGTGTCCTGTACCTGCATGGGATGGGCGTTAAACTGGCATCCCATCTGCTGGTATTAGTTGGTGGACGTTAAAGATCCACAGTGTCCTTCGTGAAGTGTAGGCAAGCTATCGCTGGCACCCTGGCCAAATTAAAAATTCCTGCCCGAACACACAGGTGCCTCTCCATCAACGACACAGTTGCACACCTACAAATGATGCTACCCACGGCTATGTGCTGCATACAAAGAATGATCAAACTTTTAGTTATTAAAATCCACCGCGTATTGCTCATTTCCTGTGGCAAACTGTAAAAAAAAATGGCACTTTCATCCTGTGTTTTCAAACCTGTGAAATTTTATGAAACGGAAACAGCTGTGGCCACATTATAGGATGCTACCATGAAAATAATCTCCAATTTTATTTCAGGTGTTTTGCATTCTCAAGGCACATAGTGGAAAAGAGAAAACTCACGAGAACATGGTGGTTACAAGGAATTTATGTTTATGATCTTTATTATTTTTTTTTTTTTGGTTTCCATTGCCCTGGCTAAATCTTCTTTCATATGCAATCCGTGGCTGTGGTTTGCATCATTGCTGAGAGCACAGTTTTGCTGCTGATACAGTGCCCTATAGGATAGTACAGGAATTTGTAATTTGTCCAGGGTGCTGGTGATAATTTGTCTACTCGTCGGTAAGTTCACGATGAACTTTTTAATGTCCACCAATTAATGCTGGCAGATGGGACACCCGTTTAATGCTCATCCGAGGGATGGAGCACACATTGATGAATCACCCTCAGGATGCCAGAGCGTAGAAGGGCAAGGTGGGCAGAATTTATTTTATGGTGACAAAAAAAAATGTTTTGTTGTGTGTATATATATATATATATTGTTACGAATTTGGAAACCATGAGCACTCAACATTCAGGTCCCAAAGATCAGTTATATCGGTAAGTATGTGTTTGGATTTAGGGTGGTCCCTTTTTGTGTTGATTAAATGTCCGTGCGCTGTGAGTTATTTGATAGTCAGGGTTTTCTTTTACATTTTCAACCACAACAACAACAACACCTTCGCCTCGCTCCATCCTGATGCCATAACCCTCGCGGTGGGCAGAGTCAATGAAGGACTGGTGTCTCTCTCGACCAATCAGAGCGTGCGAGCGAGTTTGCCGTCGTTCGGCCAATGGGAGCCAACGCAGGACAATATTACTCATCTTCCTGTTTGAGGGGCGGTCCACCGTGACGCCCGCCACGCCCCCCGTGCAATCAGCGGACTTGGTGCCCCTTTTGGCCAATCACAGGGGCAACAGCGGATGCGCACCAAAACCGTCCAGTAAGGGAGGGGGCGGGTTACGAGAGGGAGTCCCCTCCCCCTGGACGGGAGTGAATAATTGATCGGTGCGATCCGACTGGGGGCAGTTGGGGTTTGCCTGCCAGATCGTCTCGGATCGCCTCGCCTTGCCTGCTGATGCTTGCCGCCTTGTCCGCCCTCGTGCTGGTTGGCGTCCGTCCTTCACCCTCCGTCCCTGGCGCTGGGTATACATCGTTGTTGCGGGTTTGAGTCCCGCCAAGCCAGAACGTCCGAAGACCGCACGAGGCAGACAGGTCCAAGCTAGCTCTGGTCTCCAGTTCACCTTTCCTCGAGCTGGAGGCCTTCAGTAAAGACCGACGGGGTCCATTTCTGGGATTTGTGTGTGTGTGTGTGGGTGTGTGTGTGTGTCCGTGGGGCCCCGTCTGATAAGTAGAAACTGTTAAGTGCCTGTGTTCCTGTTACATTATTTGCCTTGCTATATTCGGAAACTCTGCCCTTACGTGCTCCCCTCGTTCCCCAATTATTGTGGTAAATAAATTCCCCTTTTGTTGAATGTACCAGCTCTCCTTGTCTTTCCACCATTGGTTTGCCACGGTGCGTATTGGGGATTAGGAATCATGTTGCCGTAATTGTGCAATCGGCCCGGCAGGATTCGTACTCTCCACTGGGGTATGACTCGGATCCGGCTCGGTAATGGCCCGGATCGCGCAGATCCTGCCGAGGGTGAATTTCCCCGGTAGTTTGGACGACTGGGTATTTAGGTATATTGAAATTGGAATTGACCTATCCCACGTGGTCGACCTATTGGCGATCTCGGTCCGATAAGGGACCCGTGACCTTTCAGATTTATCCGAAAGGTAGGACCTAAATTCCGGGTGTTCGGTGGAGCCGACTCTACTGCTCCCCTAGTGTCGTGCTCGCCACCGAGACCGGCCCCACAACAATATATATATATACATATTGTTATAATTCTCGCGGCGTCGGCGTTCCACGACCGCTTCAGCCAAATCGCAGTCACGCGCCCACCGAAGGCCGGAATCCAGTCGTAGCTTTCCGACAACCCCGAAAACCAGCTACGGGTGCCTTTTAACGCACCATAAACTTGTCAATTATTCTGTCCACGCGCTACAGGGTAATCGCCGAATTGTCGATATACCTAACTATTCGCGCGGAACAGAAATACCGAGAGTTTATACCTCGATGGGAACTTGTACGGAACGAGCCGTTAGGCGTGCTCGTCCCGTGTGCGTTTTGCCGAGCGGTTTTAAATCGCCAAGCTCCGTCGGACCAGATTATCACTTTTATCGGCCTTAATAGCCAGTAACATCCCCAGCGCACCGTGGCAGTCAATGGCAGAACATGACGCAACCAGCAGGTTGACATTCAAACAATGGGGCATTTATTTCCAGTAAGCACGTAATCAATGGGATGGGGACAAGACACGAGCAAAAGCCTACAGCAGAGTTCTTTATATTATATACAAGCACGTACTTATGGCAGTTCTACTTAATGGAAGACAAGGCCCACAGACTTTCACGTAAAAAACCAAGGAAAGAAACGGGCTCGTAAGCCTTTAATGTACTCAGAGCCGGGATGACTGGAAGGCTCCAAGAGGCCGCGGCCGGATACCTGGGCCCCCTTGGTGGCGACTCGGTGTCTTTGGTTCGGCGACCTTTGGTGTCTCCGTCTCGCTGGCCCGTTGCCAACGCGGCGGCTGCTCGAATGGTGACTTGGTCAGTCGGGGGCCTGGCGCTGCCCGACTCTCCACACTCCGCCTCCTTGACGACTCTGGGCTTGGTTGGTCAGGGCCTGGCGCGCCCCCGACTCTCCACGCTCCGCTCTCCTCGACGGGCTCCAACGAGCTGCCCTCCACCAACGACTCACCTCCCAACGAACGACTAACGAACTCCCCAACGACCCGCTCTCGGCATCCCAACGCACCTTTTTATAGCCCCGGGGGGTGAAGCTGCTTTAGGTTTCTTCACCCGAAGCCGGCGCCGCCCCCTTCACCCTTGAACCTTCACCCCAGGCTGGCTCCGCCCCTTTCACCTCTGATTGGCCAGTTCCCTTCAGGCAAAGGCCGTTTTGATCCGATTATGCAAATCAGCCGTCTTCACGGTGATTTGCACATGGACGCTGGAATGTGGTTCCTATGGCAGCGCGGCGTGTTGGCGTCGACGGCATTTTGCCGCTGTGCTGAGGGCGGGATGGTGTCGCGAGGTTGATGGTGTTGTGGTGGGATGGCGTGGTTGTAGAGTTGTTGGCGTTGTGTGGAGGTGGCATGGTTGTAGAGGAGATATTGTTTAAAATAAAAGATAGGAAAAGAATAACGGCTAACTCAAAGATTCACAGCCCGGCACACGAACAAGACCCGTTATACATCGGTGGGGAAATCTAACCTGGAACACGCACTTATCGAAATAACTGATCTCTGGGGAACCTGAATGGTGTTCTGTGAATTTCCACCACCGTAACAATATGTATGTATGTATGTATGTATATGAGCACCACGAGGAGGAGTGATGTAAGGGACACATCGGCCATTTGGAGTTAATTCCATATAGCACTATTTTCACCCTTCCATCATCGAGCCTATTATCACATATCATTAAAAAATGTCGCTTACATCACTCCTCCTCACGGGGCCTCATTATATATATATATTATATATATATATAGGTATTATATATATAATATATACAGTGTGCCCCAGAATCCGAATTTAATTCGTTCCAAGAGGCTGTTCGGATTCCAAAAAGTCGGATTCCAAAACTATTTTCCCAATAAGAAATAATGGAAAGTGAATTATCTGTTCCTGGACCCCAAGAAAACCCACTTTCAAACACTTTCAACTGAAATTACCCATTTTAAGGTAAATAAGATGAGTAAATGACCTTTCTGGGTCACGAATCTTTTTCCAAGCCTGGGCATGAGCAGGAGCGTTGTCGCTTCTTCCATCAGGGTCTGGATGCAGCTCCGGCCTATCAGTGGCCATTGGGATCCAAAACGTAAACTGTTCAGCCTGTGGAGGTATGTAATTAACCATGAACACCAAATGTGTTTTATATCCAGTACACTCTGTGGGACACAAACGTGCCGTTTTCACGCACGGTCCACGGGAGAGAATCAAGAGTGAAGCGATTGGGTACGCAGCATGACGTCACTACCATGCTCGCGAAAAAACGTTGAGTTCGTTAAAGCCGATTCGTCAGAGGGTTCATTGAATGAGTTCGCTTCCGACGCTGTTTTTGCTTTTATCGCTTCTTTATTTTTCAGAATCGTACACACGGTCGATTTCTGCAGCTCGAACATGGCAGCGAGATCAGACACACGCGTACCGCTCTCATGCTTAACGATAAGTTCTTTCTTCAACTCAATTGTCGTTCTCACGGACTTCCTCTTATTCCTATTTGCTTCACTGCT
>CM068958.1:41561391-41597155 GCA_035128595.1 Eptatretus atami | reverse complement strand
CCCTGATGTCCTTAGACAGCTCTCTGGTCTTACCCATTGTGGAGGTTGGAGTCTGATTGATTGAGTGTGGACAGCGTTTTTATGCAGATAACGAGTTCAAACAGGTGCAGTTAATACAGGTAATGAGTGGAGAATGGAGGGCTTCTTAAAGACAAAACTAACAGGTCTGTGAGAGCCGGAATTCTTACTGGTTGGTAGGTGATCAAATACTTATTTCATGCAATAAAATGCAAATTAATTATTTAAAAATCATACAATGTGATTTTCAGGATTTTTGTTTTAGATTCCGTCTTTCACAGTTAAGTGTACCTATGATAAAAAATTACAGACCTTCTACGTGCTTTGTAAGTGGGGAAAACCTGCAAAATCGGCAGTGTATCAAATACTTGTTCTCCCACTGTATACTGTATATATATATATTATCAAGTGCAGCCTGTGGCTGCTGGTTGCATCATTGGTTGGGACCGGCTATGCCACTGATGCAGTGTCCCCTTACCAGTACACTGGTACTCATTTTGCCGACCTCGGAAGAATGACAGGCTGAGTCAACCTCCTGGTGTATATTATTTCAGCGGCCAACGAGTCTTGAACTCAGGACCCTGGATCCCAAGCGCCACCCTAACCACTAAGCCAACACCAGGCTATATATATGTGTATGTATGTGTATGTATATATTGATAGATATATATATATATATACATATATTGCTGCGGCCGGGTTCCGGTGGCGAGAACGACCACTAGGTGAGGGAACTTACATCGTCTCCCACCAGACTCCCGGTATTGTAGGCCGTCGCTCACGGATAATTCAGTGACGCGCGCGGGTGCATAACCGACCTGGACGCAATACTTCCACCGCGTGGCGTAGGTCTTTTTGTCTCGAATCAATTTACCTAATTAACACGCGGTTTCGACTACCGGGGAACCACGCCCTCAGTACGCCTTGCTCGAACTGGATCACTCCACCAACTACCAACTACCTTTCCGGTTCGGATGCAGCCGAGCGGACCTGCCAAGAACGTATGAACAGATTATGAACAAGAATGAACATGAACAAGCAAGAATGAACAGATAACCGTGGATAAAGACCGGATAAACTCAGATCCGAACCATGCTGGACCAATGAAGGAAAAGACAAAAACTAACTGGGAACATTTCTACAATAATTTATTTACAATAAAGTGAGGAAAAATATGTGGCACAGGAAACAGGTTATTGGGGTGTTATGCAGGGGAAGATGAGAGAAAGATGTAGTGCGACAATTTTACAGCAACTTACAAAGAGACACAGAGCAGACTTGTCACGAGAATAAATCAGGCAAGATTTACAATTATCAAATAAAAAACACTTATGCAATTCTACTTAAAGACGGCGCCACACACTCAGACGAAAATAAACCCAGATGTATTGCAAAGGACCTTTTGCAGCCAGAGAGGGAGGTGAGCTGATATCGCAGTTCTTTCGGGTACCTGAAGGTTGGAGGGAAGGGGCTCCATGGTGCGGCACCTGTCAATGGTCGTGCGGCTCGGTCCACGGCCGCCCGCGTGGAGACCGTTCTGCGAAGGAGCCCAGGTCGAGTAGAGCTGAGTCCGAAGCAGGATCAGGCTGCAGACAGGACCCTACGAGAGACCCGGTCAAGGTCGGGTCGAGGTCTTCCCAACTCTCTCACACTTGAAACGAACGACCCCCAAAGAGCGCAACCACTCCACGACCTTCCTCCTTTCTTTCGCTATCAGCCGACGAACTGTCTCACTCCAACGCTCCGCTCAAGACGACTCACTTCCGCTCACAGACGACTCACTTTCAGCTCACCAGACCACTCTGAATGAATGGTGTCGTAATTTATAGATCTCCTCAGCACGGGAGGGGCCTTGGTGAAGCCAACATCACTGTTTGCCCTGATTGGACGGGGCTTCTATGGGGCCGCCCTTCCTGGGCGGGGTTTCAGCCATACCGGGAAGCCCGCCCACTCACCGCGTGTTCGGACTCGCCAAAAAGTACTACACAAAGATCCTGCCTCGAAGCGAGTCGCCGGTTAAGCGAGTAGGCGAACACGCGCTTGTTCAGCCCATGCGAGAGTAGCAGCGAGATGAAGGTGCGAGCAGGCAGAGGTACCGTGGTCGTCGTGGATGGGATATAAAGATTATTAATCCAACTAAAAAAACATCGCAACGCACCCGTGTCTTCCCACTACACACAAGGTGGGGTTCTATCTACACATATACTTAACGGATAACTGACTTCGGGACAACTGTATGTTTGTATGCATATGTTCTAGAACCGTAACAATATATATGTTTGTGTATACCGTATTATATTATAATTACATACATAACAGGGTGAGTCAAAAGTAGCACCCAATTTCTGTTTTTTCGGCTGTCAGATTCCTTCTGAGAAGTCATATTGTTAATAATTGTCTTGCAGATTATAATTAATTTTCGTAATTTATTTATTTTTGATTTTGTTTTGCAGGTATTGCTGCGAGTTTGGAAAGTTACTTAATTTGCACCAAATTGAACCATGAATTACCTTTCAATGAATCAATGCATTGTGGCCGTGAAACATTACTACAAATGCAATGAACAACCAACGATGGCGGCACGCCGTTTGGCACAGAATTCGATATTAACCCACCTCAGGGAAAAACATACGATTGATTGTCGAGAAACTTGAAGCTGCAAAGAAATCCGGTCGTCCGAAAAAGGCAACGAATGTAGCTTAGGCTGAAGAAGCCATCAGAAGACTGGAACAAAGTCCGCAAAAGTCAACTCGCCATTTATCTGCAGAGTTGGAAGTGAGCAATCAAGTGTTATCCGTATCCTTTACCAGAAAAAATGGAAACCTTACATTCCACGCTTACTGCATGCTCTTCATGATGGAGATGACGACCGCGTCTTCATTTTGCGAAGAGTTCTTAGCTAAACTTCACGAAGAGGTCACACTGCTAGACAACATCTGGTGGTCAGATGAGGCATGTTTTAAGCTTAATGGCACAATTAACAGACACAATTGTGTCTAATGGGCTGTGAATACACTAAGAGTGACAGTTGAGAAGGAGGTAAATTTACCTGGAGTGACAGTTTGGGCAGCCATATCTCCATTAGGGATAACTGGACCCTTTTCTTTGAGGGATCTGTCACTGCAGAAATTTACCTGGATATGCTGCAAACCTTCTTTTGGCCCAGGTACAAGATCAGTACTGTTATTTCCAGCATGACAGAGCTCCACCTCATTATGGACGTTATGTTCGTCAGTGGCTTGATGAAAACTTTCCCAGAAATTGATCGGCCGCCGCGTCCGATCGAGTGGCCGGCACGCTCCCCAGATCTTACACCTCCAGATTTCTTTCTTTGGGGTCATGAAAGACCTTGTTTGTCGTGAAAAGCCTCGTACCATTCAGGAATTGAAGGCTCAAATCACTGCAAAGTTTGAGGAAATTGATATCGAACTCTGCAGATGTGTGCCGCTCTGTGCCTGCTCGGCTGCAATTGTGCATCGATCACGAGGGAGGGCACTTTGAAAATTGCAAGTAAAACAGCTTGGTACAGTTCCGTAATAATTTTTTCTTGAATAAATGGTTAGAAAAACATGTCATTCATTTATTTATACCTTCTTGTACACTGTAATACAAATGGCAACAAACAATCAACTGACAGAAATCGGGCACTACTTCTGATTCACCCTGTATATATATATATATATATACACAACACATACAATATATATATATATATATATTATATATATATATATATATATATATATATATATACACATACACATACATATATATATACACATATATACACACACACATATACTATACACACATATTACACATATATATACACATTATACACATACATATATATATACACACATATATACACACAGCCGGTCCCCGACTTACGATTTTTCGACTTTACGATGTAATGGTGCAAAAGCGAGCTGTGAGGGTTGGTAGAAACTCAAGAGAAGACCAGATACTCGAGCCTCATCAGAAGAGAGAGAAATTGATGACCCTGTTGCTGGGAGCATCTCCATCATCCTCGTCATCCTCATCATCCAGCAATTAATTTTAGTTCAATGCTTCAAACATTCTTCAGTCCCAGTGGATAATTCGCTGTTCTGGCTGTTCTATGCGATGTGATTCGCCGACGTAACGAATCTGCTGCCGAGAAACCGTGACTCGAGAAGGTTCTTGATCACGTGGTTCGCGTTTCCCTTGACGTGGTGATTGGAGGAGGGTTCGTGATCACGTGTGTCCCATGTGAAGCACTCGTACCTCGCTATGTTTTTTTTTATTTTCATGAATATAACACTGAAAAACAAGCGATTTCCCGAGGCATGATATTTATGCACATGTTATTTGATGTTTAGATGTGCGATATTGGGGCAAATGCATAGCGGCCCCGCCCCCATCGGGCTGATTGACAGTCGTACAGTCCCGCCCACCCCTCGGATCCTGCCTATTCTTTCACAAAGGAATTTAGGTTTGTGGACATTTCGTGGAATCCTTCAGAGCGATTAAAATTACAATACCAAAGGATGATTCACGAGGTAAAACTCTGTCGAATGGTACTAGAATCGTTGTCATTGAAAGAGGCAGATCGGAAAGAGGTCATCTGGAAAATATTATTATTATTATTATTATTATTATTATTATTATTATTATTAAGAACGAGAATGAATTCCCAGGTTTGACCGATTTCGTTTTTTTGTTTTTTTTTCCATGGTCTGGAGAACTGAAAAGTGACAATCAGCTGAACAAACCAAGTAGGTTCTCATGTGCAGCCAAAGTATTTTAAGGTAGGCGAGGCGAAGCTGTGATATTCGGAAGGTTCGATGTATTAAATGAATGCATTTTCGACTTACGATATTTTTAACTTACGATGGGTTTATCGGGACGAAACCCCATCGTAAGTCGGGGACCGGCTGTATTGGGTGGTCGCTGGACGACCGTTATTCTCAGGTTTTCCGTCTGTCTGTATGTATGTAATGGACAGCTCTGGAGGCCAGAGGAGTCAACCGGTTTTGATGAAACTTGACTGGTAGGTTCATACCAGGATCTAGTTGTATGCTTTTGAGCACCGTTGCTATGGACACCACCGTTGCCTAGCAACGGGACTTTGAAATTTTTGAAAAAATCCGAAAAATATTTATATATTTTTTTTTTTCGAAAATCAAAATCGGCTTCCATGCTTTTATGCGCACTATAATCAACCTCTTTGTCAAAAATTTTCAGCCCGATCCGTCAAAAACTGGATGACTAGTATGCAATTACGTAGCGACCACCCATGTCGCCTACCGGCTTGTATATACAGATATATATATATATATACATAAATATATATATATATATATATATACATACATATAATATATACATATACATATACATACATACGAGGTGTGTTCAAAAAGTATCCAACCTTAATTTTTCGTGCGTAAACAAATGAAGTAGGGAGGCATGGTTTGTTGCACGTATGTAGGCGATCCTAATTCGTATGCGTGAATATTTTCCCGCCTGCAGAAGCTGTCAGTCGCGACAGACCGCCATGAGTGAGGAAGTGTAAGTGAGCGCCGTCGGATTTTTGTTTTTGACAAAATGACGGAAAAACTTGAACAACGCTACTGCATCAATTTGTGTAAAGCTTGGCGATTCCCAAGGAAACGATCCGCAGGATTCAACAGGCCTTCGGGAGCGAGCAATGGCACCACACAGATAAAAGAGTGGTACAACCGCTTCAAAGATGGTCGCACATCAGTGGAAAGTGAAGCACGTTCTGGTAGGCCCTCAACATCCGAAATGAGATCGTATCTGATGAGGCCTGCTCTGAAGCATGATGTACATCGATCAAAGAATTGCAGCGAGGATCGGCGTCAGTCATTGGATCACGTTCATTCCGTTGTGACTGAGGATTGGGACTTAGGAGAATCCAGCGATGGCAGTCGGATCGCATAACGCATTGCAGTCCAATGCTGAGACGTGCCTAGCTGCGACAGAACCTCATTTGGAGATCGCACAGGACATGCTGGAGACTGTGAACAGTGATCCCAACTTCTTCAACACAGTGATCACTGGCGATGAGACCACAGTGATCCGTCATTTTGTCAAAAACGAAAATCCGACGGCGCTCACTTACACTTCCTCATTCATCGCGGTCTGTCGGCGACTGACAGCTTCTGCAGCGGAGAATATTCACGCATACAGATTAGGATCGCCTACATACGTGCACCAAACCACGCCTCCCTAGCTTCATTTGTTTACGCACAAAAATTAAGGTTGGATACTTTTTGAACACACCTCGTATATGAGGCCCCGCGAGGAGTGATGTAAGTGACATTTTTTTAATGATATGATGATGTTAGGCTCGGATGATAGGTAAGGGTTAAAATAGTGCTAATGCATTAACTCCAAAATGGCCATGTGTCCCTTTCATCACTCCTCCTCTGGCGCCTCATATATATATATATATATATATATATACATAATATATATACATAGACATATATATATATACACATACTTGAGCCCTAGGCGACATGGGTGGTTGCTACATAATTGCATACTAGTCATCCAGTTTTTGACGGATCGTGCTGTACATTTTTGACAAAAAGGTTGATTATAGTGCGCATAAAAGTGTGGAAGCCGATTTTTGATTTTCAAATTTTTTTTTTTATAGGATTTTTCAAAAATTTCAAAGTCCCGTTGCTAGCAACGGTGGGTCCATAGTAACGGTGCTCAAAAGCATAGAACTAGACCTGGTATGAACCTACCAGTCAAGTTTCATCAAAATCGGTTGACTCCTCTGGCTCCAGAGCTGTACATTACATACATACAGACAGACGGAAAACCTGAGAATAACGGTAGTCTCGAGATCACCCAATATGTGTGTAAATATATATATATATATATATATGTGTATATATGGATGCATATATGTGTATATATATGTATATATGTATATATATGTATATATATGTATATGTATATACATATATAAATATATATGTATATGTATATATGTATGTATATATATGTATATATATATTTTGTATGTATATATACTGTATATATATATATATGTTTGTATATATGTATGTGTATATGTGTATATTATATATATGTATTATATATGTATATGTGTATATATGTATATTTATGTATATATGTTGTATATATGTGTATATATGTGTATATATATGTATATATTTATATATGTATATATGTGATATATGTGTATATATGTATATATATATGTATATTATATATTGTGTGTGTGTGTGTATATATATGTTATATATTGTATATGTTTATATATATATATATATATATATATATATTTATATATATAACCATTCCCTTTATTGATTTAGGTGGAAGATAAATATCTTGAGATAAACAGGAAGTTGTAAATTGAAGAAGAAATCGAGGCCTCAAATCGAATGAAAATGCCACAGGAATTAAACATAGATCATGATGCTACGATCAAAACGGAAGTGCTCCAGTTGTTGCTGCACACCAAAAGGTCCCAAAAAATGATCAGGGCCACGGGCAGTAAGAAAATTTTAATTAACTGCAATGCTGAGAATTATCAATCATATCAATTATTGAATGTGTACTGCAAAGGACTATTGCTATCATCCGTAATTCTGTGGCAGCTGCCAGCTTGTCAGATAGTGTCTGTCATTCGCTGCAAGGATATGTGCGGTGTATTATCGCAGTAAAATTGATTAAGTGCAGGGCAAATTGTAATCGACTAATCTTTTTTAGGAAATTTCGAGATCTGCCTCGTAAAGGCTCTGAAAGACTTGCATTGCCAAAATTATTGGAAGTCCAAGGGTATGATGCATCTTATAGACACCTCTGAGATGGTCTGCTTGTTCAGCAATGTCGTAAAACCTTTTTGTGGGTTTGTGTGATGTCAGCTTTCTGCCCCCCCCCCCACCCCCCCCCCACCCTCTCCAGCTCTAGCGTTAATCCCTCGAGACTATTCTGCCAACCCAATGGAATGTGATTTCATTATCCTCACAATCTAACACAAACTAAAACAGTTTATTTGATTTGTTTTATGGTTCTAGCTTGACTGGAGTGAGTGGTGATTAAATAAGAACCATATAGACCTCGTGCAAACTTGCCAGTGGAGACGGGGCATTCCTTCATATAAATATGTTTGAAGTAAAATTGATTACTGAGACCTTTAAAATGATATTTAGAGAAATCAGCAGAATAAGAAAAATTTAATGCGAGGGTCTGTATTGTTTTTGACATCACCTTGCATGATAGGTGTTTTGCAACAAATGTTTCCTTTGCATATCCCAACATGTCATCAGAGATGTCAAAATAGATTAATCAATCAAAGAAAAGAGAACCAGATGGCACAAATACTCAAGCTGGGTTATAGGTGGAAAGTTCTGCAATCATAAGCTAAATCTCTCCAAAGAGCTAACAACAATAACAACCTCTTCAAGGCAATATTCAAGTGAGCATTGCAATGAAAAGTTTTTATACAAGTTTTTCTCTTTTGAGAAATTACTATTTACACAAAAAGGTTAAAATATGTTACAAACATTTTGGCAAAGCTAAACATGTACTTCCACCCCAAGACCAAAGCACGCATGGTCATACAAGCTTGTTAATAGAATTGTCATGCACCTTGACCCCAAGGCATATCATCATACAAAAACACTTGCTGTTTCTTTGTTGAGAATTGCTCCTTTCTCTTAAAAATAGAGGTAAAATGTCAACATCATAACAAAACCCATCAGCTTTACTGTGCTTCCCATGGCAGTTGGTATGCCTTTGTCAACATCCAGTTGATTAAAAAACTTTTCGTAACACGTATGCACCTTGGCCCAAAGACGAAAACCGTGGTCATACAACTAGCAGTTGCTGTTGCTACTGTGCTATTCGATTCCACGAATTTGTAGAGGACTAATATTGCATCATCCTACATAAGGACCTGCTTGCATCATCCTACATATCAATGTCTGATTTGATTTATCAACCAGTGGAAAGAAAATAAGATGGGAGAAATCCTCAACTAACTGAGCTCAATAATTCCAAGAGCGACATCTCAAAAAACATTAACAACTCCTTTGTGGCCGCAATGTAAAAGTGCATTTGAAAGCAGGGGTAGTGGAGGGTTCGAGAGAGGTAGAGAGTGAGAATGAAATAATAAAAAATAAAAGCTGGCCGGCATGGCAGGGAGTCGCTATGACGGACCCCCCGGGCGCACGAGCCGCTATAATGGCGCGTGGCGCATGGGCCGCGCGAGGCAAATGAAATGTTAAGTGGGTACGAGGCGGGAGATGGATGGATGTTATTATTGTGGGGCGCGTGCTGAGGGAGAGGGGTGGGAGCGAAAGAGGGAGACGGAAAAAGGGACTGAGGCGGAGAGAGGGAATGAGATAGAGAGAAAGAGATGATGTGGAGATGATGGGTTGGAGGTGATGGGCGAACGCTCTCAAAGTCCAAACTTGGCGCTGCGGGAGCGGCCTGGTGAGGCGAGAAGTTGCCGGCGGGCAAGAAGCTGGACAGCTCAGCTGGAGAGGGAGATAGAAAGACTCGCATATTCGGGAAGAAAAATACAAATCTATTACTTCTCTATATCTAACTACCCTTCCAAAACAGATGTAATTGAAAAAAAAACATTTACACATACACTTTCCAAATCTATTAGGCTTGCACTATTATATTTCAACTTGTTTTCTGACTGATCATCAACGGAACACTTTAATGGGGTTTTGGGCAATCTGACCCTACAGGCAGAAAAAAATGAAATGGTGCATATTATTCTTTGACAGTTAACATGAACACAACTGATGGATTTCAGAAGTGAAGATGACTGACTGTAGGAGGAGATGAACAAAGAGGAAGTCAATACCATTGAACCATGAGAGAACTCCACAGGCCAGGACGACAAAGCACTATCCGTAAGAGTATATCGTGCAATGGTGGCATCAGTTTGTAAAACTTTACAACAGCGCCAGTTTTGGATGATCATTTCAGACCTAATGTCCCCTCATCATCAGGGCAATGCAGGGACGGATAGAGGCAAACAAAACAAATCGTTTGGCTTGAGCATGTTCTCGCATGCTCACGTGGATCTATGAGGAGAGGAATAGAAGGGTGGGCTCGAAAGAGAGGGAAGGCGGGCAGAGGGTCGAGCGGAGCGAGGAGAGCACGGCGGGGAGAGCGTGGAGAGCTGGATGGAGAGCGGGAAGTTAATGGAGCCACCGAGGCGCAGAGCGGCCAGAGCTGGACGGCAGAAGGCGGGTGGTGTGTTGGGTCGGAAAGGAGGTTGAGGGAGATGTTGGGTGGAAATAAAGGAGGGTGCAGTATGTTTCAGAGAGAGGAAAGAAGAGTGAAAATAACACTAAAAAGTGAGAGGAGGAAGGGTGAGTTATTGCTGAAAAGTAAAATTCACAAGTGTGTGTGTGTGTGTGTGTGTGTGTGTGTGTGTGTGTGTGTGTGCACGCGTGTGCGTGTGTGTGTGTACAGTACTGTGCAAAAGTTTCGGTTATTTCTACTTTTTGGTGGTATTCCCCATTATAAATTTTTGGGAACTTAGGAGTGTGCAATACAGGTGAATAATTATTGAAATTTCTGTTAAAGTCAATTTAGTATCACAGTTACCTTTAAGTGTATGAAATAAATCAGGAAATTAAACAAGTTTTATTTTTGCTATACATATTATATTATCATGTGCGAGTGATGTCCACTTACCACAACAAAATACATAGGAAACAGCTTGTAATAAATGCAGGTTATATGACTGAATTAAGGGAAACCACAATAAAAGTTGCAAATTAGTGCAGATGTGAAATTATTTTTCATCAGCTTGTTTGAAAGACTGAGTAGGTTCAGAATGGTGCCAAGGAAGCATCTTTCAAAGGAACAGCATGTGAAGATCCAAACTCTGTGAGAAGAAGGGTACGCTATGAAGATCGGAACGGCTCTTGGTCGAGCGCTTTCCTCCACCAGGCTGAACAGTTTACGTGTTGTATCCCACTGATAGGCCGGATCTGCATCTGGACCTTAACCAAAATCAAATTGGCTTGTTCTTGTCACCTACCCAAATCATACACCAAATTTTGTCATAACCCATCCACAACATTTTGAAATATCGGAGCTATTTATATCATTTTTGGGCCGATCTCTCAACTGTGAAGAATCACTTTACAAACTACATTATCCGGTTCCGGAACTTCACCAAAATCTAATCAATTCGTCCTTGTCACACAACCAACTTGTCCAAGTTTCGTCAGAATCCATCTAACTTTTTGAGATATTCTGCTCACAGATAAACAGACACTCATGAATAAAAATATAACCTCATCCACCTTTGGTGGCGAAGGTAAAATTACAGAAAGGCTGAAGATCTCCTGCAATGGTGTGAGGTACACTTTGGAATGCCTGAGAGAAACTGCCTCAGTTCAAGACAAACAAAGGCCAGGATGACCAGAAGAACCTCCTTCAGGCAAAACAAGCACTTGAAGTTGCTCGGCATATGCAATAGAAGGAAAATGAAGTCCAGAGCTGACAAATGAAATGAGAGCAGCACTGTGCATAGAAGGCTGATTGCGTAGCAGATCTCCATAACAGATTTACCCAAAGAAACCACTGACGAGACCACAGAATAAGCTGAAAAGACTGAAGTATGCAAGGCAACACCAAGATTTGGTGACTGGATAATGGAATTGGGTACTCTGGTTTGATCAATAGAAGTTCGAATGTTTAGAATCGAAGAGATCGATGCCTGTTTGTATGCTGAAGACCTGGAGAACATGACAAGATGCAATGTTTGCAGCCTACTGGAAAATATGGGGAAGACTCTGTGACTGTCTGGGATTGTATCTCATATTTCGGTTGAGGAAAACTTGTTAATATCAATGGGACGCTCACAAAAGAGAAGTACAAGCAGATAGTGCAGCACCAGGCAGTTCCTAGTGGAAATTGGTTAAGCCGAAGGGGATTCATTTTCTAACAAATTTATGATCCAAAACACACTTCCAATGGAGTAAAACAGTACTTGAGAACAAGGTTCCATCTGGTGTGCTCTAAATGTTAGAATGACCACCCCAGAGTCCAAACATGTGTCATATCGAGGGCATATGGAATTTCCTGGAAACGGAGAAGAAGAGGAATCCAACTAAGCTAACAGAACTGTAGAATGAATTCCAGAATTTTTCGCACAATATTCCTGTAAGAGTGCTTCAGTCGTATACAGGAAGCATGGGGAAAAAAGTGGTGGCACTCAAGAAGGCAAAGGGTAGACACACAAAGTATTGACTGACACTACAAAATGACAATATTCTTGTTATTTACTTAAGCAGTTTGTTTCACATGCATTTACTAAGGCTGTTAATCTATACTGTGTGTGTTTTTTTCTCCTCCATAATTCCAAAACCATTAAACCTATCAGCCTGAAACTTTGCGTGCATACAAAGGGAACTCCAAGGAAGCGCATGAGTGAAAATTGGGGGGTTGGTTTAATTAAAACACCCCTTTTAAAGATGATTAATGGCCTTATTTAATTATATCCTTTATCAGTTGCATCCTCGGCCACCTTGCTCTCTGGGGTCTTAAGGCATATCCTTGGTTACCTCACGACGGTCTGAAGCCACCATGTTTTTTTTGGCCCGCTCAACCATGCCTTAACTTGTAACAGGCCGCAACGATTTCTTCACGAAAGTTTTTTTTCCCAATTTCATCACTCATATTATCGAATGCCTGATCATCGTCCCTCCAAATTGCTGGATATATTGCAATGGTTATAAATGTCTGGAGACGCCAGCGTTTGTGGCTTTATTTAGTTTCAGCACGTGCCATAACCTTGAGAATCTCATAAACTAAGCTGAATTACAAAATTTAAGCTCCAGAATTGAACTTAGCAGCAGTTCTGACCGCAAAAAAAGTGTTCATTTGTCCAATTCAGACATATTTGATATTTCAGGAGTCTCCGGGAGGTGTGTGTTTAATATGACAGTTCAGTGATCGCTAATTGCTTGCCAAGCCAGCCGTTCCTTATCAACTGTTTCATTAGAGTGCTTCAGCCACTTGATGAGCGCTCTACAATATTTGCACTGTCACTGAATACTGTATATTGATCGACTTGAACAATGTTCAAGGGCCACTCACCTGTGATGGCCTCGCATTGTTCTGTGGTCATTTGGCAAAGATAAATACAAATAAAAAAATATGAATTGTTTCATTAACATCACAGCAGAATAGCAGAGAGGTATACCTGCTTGCTCTAAGCTGTCTAGCCTGGGTTTGAATCCCGACCCAGCTATAAACTGTCATCCCGGTGTTTCAGAGGCAGGGTGATCCATCAGTGTGTACAATTAAACTGGACGTCACATCTGCCAGAATCCACTCCCCTCTCCCTCTCCGTCTCTTTTGCACCCCTCTCCGGCTCTTTTGCACCCCTTTCCCTCTCTCTCTCTCTCTCTCTCTCGACCCTCTCCCTCTCTCTCACACCCATCTCCCTTTCTCTCGCACCCCTCTCTTTCTCTCGCACCCCTCTCCCTCTCTCTCGCACCTATCTCCCTCTCTCTCTTGCGCCCTCACCCTCTCTCTCTCGCACCCCTCTCCCTTTCTCTCGCACCCAACTCTCCTTCTATGATCGTACGCAAGATGCATGAAAACACGACTTCTATGATATATCACAAATAGATTGGAAGCACTGTCAGCACCAAAGCTATAAACACATATCACATATATTGATTACAATGTTATTGGCTGGACAAGTCTTGCTCTTACGATGTACGAAGACGAGATACTAAAATGAATAGCATGTATCGGTGACGATAGTCAGTTCCGTGCAAGTATAACCAGGCTATACGTATAGAAGTATTAATATAATTTTAGTACTGCATTCCAAACAGTCCGAAGATATGTTCTTTAATGGAGTATCCAGCTAAAAGCGTAGTAGGCGAAAATTAAATGTTAAATCCGTATAAAGCGTGATCTTGGTAGCGAAGAAATAGAGACGGGTACTTTGAGTGATGAATTCGAAATGGACGAGATAGGAGACGTTCGAAACAGCGCAATACATGTCGTACAGTATTTATCAAATCTGCGGCAACGAATAACTTATGTGAGGAGTTCTTGACACGCGCATATGTATCCGCGAGGAGGCGCTCCCTCTCCCCTCTCTCTCGCACCCCCTCTCCCTTTCTCTCGCACCCCTCTCCCCTCTCTCTCGCACCCTCTCCCTTCACCCCCCCCTCCACACGCCTCTCCTTTCCTCTCGCACCTCTCTCTCTCTCTCTCTCTCTCTCTCTTCTCTCTCTCTCCACGCACCCCTCTCCGGCTCTTTCACACCCCTTGCCCTCTCTCTCTCGCACCCCTCTCCCTCTCTCTTGCACCCCTCTCCCTTTCTCTCGCACCCCTCTCACTTTCTCTCGACCTGGTTTCTTCCATTCCCTAAGGATGTTACCCACATTTGGCTTGGGCACATCCGGTGGATGGAAATTTTTTTGAGATCCTCTGGTTGAAAGCCAGCCATTTTCTTTTGACTCCTTGTTTACAACACTTTCCAAAACTGCTGCACACCTTTATAAAGTGCAAGCCTGTTGTGTGGGAAATGTCTACTTGCAGAGTGGGAGGATCCCATTTAAGTCTGGGTATGTTGTCTCCATACCTATGAAGAGGGGATGTACACTGAAGAACCGAATATATAAAATCACTGGTAAATTTATTTTCCTTTTCTGGTTTTTCTTTTTTCTTTTTTTCTGTTACCTGATCTGTATTTACAAGAACTCATGGTCTTTATTTTGTTTTTTTTCCTTTAAATCTTTTTTTTCCCCTTTACTTTTCTCCAAATACGGGTTGATAGTATGGCCGAAGTGTACACACACTCACTTCTAAGCTATCTCACCTGGATTTGAATCTCAACCCAGCTATAAACTTTCATCTTGGTGTTTCACAGGAATGGTGATTCATCAATGCGTGTGCCGTCCCTCAAATGGACATGAAACTGGTCATCTCGTCTGCTGGCATTCGTTGGTAGATGTTAAAGATTCCATAGTGTTGTTTGCGAAGTGTAGACTCGCTATCGCTGGCACCATGAACAAATTACAAATTCCTCCCCTAACCTCAGTCGAACATCAGGCCTGGCCAGCAGGTTCCTGAAAGACTTAGGCCAAGCTTCCTCTGACCAACCGCACAACAATGTGGGAATAATTGTAGCCGTTAAACATGATGAAGACTGATATATTCATAATTTTCACTGCAATTAATATTCATATTGTTCATGATAACTTTTTTTTTAATGCCAAATGATCATTGCAATTTTCCCTTTTGGGTTGGGGTACATTCTGTTAGCACTGAAAGGTATTTGGCCCCTCTCCCTGCACCTTCTCTTCCCCAACCCTGAACAACCCCTGACGAGATTGCCCCCAAACTCCCTCAAATCTAATCCCCCATAGCTCTTATTACTTCTCCCACCAGATTGCATAGCTTTCCCACTCTTTTACCCACCCCAAAGCAGAGATGGTGCCATCAAGAGTCCATCTCCCTAGCCAGGAGTTGTGAAACCTGGAGCCGAGTAACCTGGTGTGGGTAATGGCGCGAAACGTGAATTAACCACACAAGCCTGCCCTCTTCCCCCTCTCTCTCGTTCCCTCTCTCTCGCTCCCCTTTTTCACGCCTTCTCTCCGCCTCGTGTTCGCCACGTGCTCACGGCCTGGATGCGGCTCATTGCATGGGAGCTAATGCAAGCGGCGGGCGGTCGGTTCGTGTGAAGAGAGAAAGGGAAGGGGTAGAAAGAGGGGGCTAAGGAGGAAATAAGTTACGGAAATGTATGAAAGTCTTCTGAATTTCCCCTTTGAACGTTTTGAGTATATGTTGAGCAGAATGAGATGAATTTAAATGTCTGTTACTTTGAGGGCAATCAAGATGTGATTGTATTCAATTTCAATGTATTGTGATTTAACAAAGTGCAAAATGATGGTTATTGGTGTGGTGGAGTGAATCATCATTTATTGGGCGAATGCTGTACTCTGCCATTTTTATTATACGATCTAAGGCTAGTCATGGAGGTGCCACACACACACACACACACACACACACGCACACGCACACGCACACGCACACACACACACACGGCTTGGGGGAAGTGAGTCACTTCTCAGGGCACTCTGGACACCAGTGACATCACAGCAATGGAGCTGCCTCTCTCACAACGTTCAACAAGGCATTTGCGAAGAAGGAATTTCCTCCTCACCATGGATGCCAACTGATGGGGATTGTCTGTGCTCTTATCCTTTTAAATGCTGAACGTCAAGCAAGGAAGCAGCACGTACCATTGTTGAAGACTTGTGGTGTGACTTGGCCGGGGCTTAAACTGCCGACCTCTCAGACTTGGAGCGGATGCAAATCTTTTGAAAGAATAAATCAACAGATTCTCCCAATTTATGATTATAGAAAAATTCCTCATATTCCTCCATTTGGATTCTGTATTGCCCAGAGTGTGGAGAATTGATAATTTCGATAATTGTGCTTCCCGAAGGAAATCTCGATGACGTTGACAAAGCAACCCTGTTGATTGAGCTGGCGATGAGCAGGATATGTCAAAAAGTTATGATATATTTTGTATGAGACTTTATGGACAGGTTGGGTGTGTGATGAGGATAAAATGTTTGGATTTTTGTGAAGATCCAGATCTGGATTCTACAATAGTTTCAGTGATTCTTCACCATTGAGTGATGCGGCCAAAACCAATATATAACACGATATCTCAAAACATTATTGATGGATTCAGACAAAACTCGGTGGACAGGTTGGGTGTGTGTGTGCATGTGACAAAGACGAATTTATTAGATTCCGGAGAAGATCTGGATCCGGATACTTGAATTTTTAAGTGATTCTTCACCATTGAGAGATAGTGCCAAAAACTATATATATATAAGCATGATATCTCAAAACGTTGTGGACGGATTATGACAAAACTTGGTGGATGAGTTGGGCAGGTTACAAGAAGAAGCCGATTAGATTTTGGTTAAAGTCCGGATTCAAATCCGACCTATCGGTGGAATACAAAACGCAAACTTCAGCCTGGTGGAAGTATCCGCTCCACCGAGTGCCGTTCTAGTTTTTCCATGCCATTGGGAAAAACTCAGGGTCGAAATTTCTTCCTTCCTTTTTAAAAGAGGAATACAGCATATTAGGGGAAAAGCCCATCAAAATGATGGGTGCACAAAACTCAACACACCACAGAGGATTACCATACACACAAAGTTATGAATTATCTGCAATCTATAATTGGTGTGTGTGTGTGTGTGTGTGTGTCCTCCATAACTCCAAAACCATGACCCAGCAGCCTGAATCTTTGCATGCATATTAAGGGAAGTCCAATGGAGTGTAAGAGTGAAAATTGGGTGTTTGGGTTAATTAAAACACCTCTTTGAAGATAATTAACGGCATTATTTAATTATATTCTTTATCAGGCACATCCTCGGCCACCTCACTGGTGTCATAAGGTGCATCGTGGTTATCTCGCTCGGGTGTTGATTCGCCATTTTGCTCGGTCTGCTCAACAATGCCTTGGAATAGGCCACTGGTTTATTCACGATAAAGTTTTTTTTTTCCCCACATTCCTCACTCCGATTACCGAATGCCTGATCATCATATATACGAATTGCTGGGTACATTGCAATGCTTATAAACACTCGGAGTTACCAATGTTCGTGGCTTTACTTCATTTCTGCACATGCCTTAACCTCGAGAATCTCTTAAAATAAGCCAAATTACAAAATTTCAGCTCCAGAATTGAACTTGGCAGCAGTTCTAATGCTAAAAAAGTGTTAATTTGTCCAATTCGGACATTGCTTGGGCGTTTCCAGGTGTATGGGTTTATATGACCAAACATAAATCGGTAATCGCTTGCCAAGCCAGCCGTTCCATTGGAGTGCTTGCTTGAGTGCTTAAGCCACTTGCTGAATGCTCACCAAGCTGCTTTGTTGTTCATTTCAAAGCCATCAGAAGTAAGACCTGTCACTTCACTGATGAAAATACCAATCTTGCGGAATTGCTAAAGAAAAATAAATACAATAAAATTAACTTTCACCCTTTAAAAATCATACGAATGAATTATAGAAATATCAGCTGCTTTTTTGTATCCTTTTCTAACTTGTGTTGCAAGTAGAGTGACCTGCTCTTTCATACTTTAACAGGCATTGTATAATTATCGTTTTCTGAATCTAATCAATGTGAGAAATGGGATTGAATGAGACTCACATCATTAAAGGTGAGGAAGAAGATGAAGAAGGTTGAGATTTTCCACCTGGTTTTTTTTTCCCTGCTGCCATTTAAATGAAAATGCTGAATAAAAAAGTTCATTTGGAAAATAATCTCAGAGGTATTGTAACTGCTTCCTGAAAAGAGATGCCACTCATGCACAATGTAGCTTCGTGGTACTCGCAAGTACAAAATCGACCAGTGCCTCACATCAAGATATCAAAATAGCAAGATTCCATTTCTTGTAAAGTATCTCAATGAAGAAGGGGGTAATAGGATCGATTAGATTAAATATGTTTCATGTTAGGTGGCCCAATGGAATTATTTGTTCAGATACTTTTCACCTACATGACTTTTGTAAACTACTTATCTATTAATTTTAACTTGCTTTCTTCTTGTATACTGTATATTGTATTAATTTTGTTCAAATTATCAGTTATAAAACTTACTTCAATTCGGCCTTTTGCCGTGATGGAAGTTAAATTGAAATAATGATTGAAGATTAATGAAGATTTTTTAAAAAAAAAATCCATAAGCCCCCTTTCAGACTAGGTCCAACAGGGGCTAATAAAATTGAATCAGCCGTTTGTTTCTTTGTAGAATGAAAATAATCGGTTTCTGTTAGTTGCTGCTGATTCTCTTGTGATTTCCATTTACAAGGGTGGTGAAATTTTCTTCCCCCTTTGTAAACTACGAAGAAATGTTGCACTCCTGATCATTTGCTAAGTTTTGTGAAGATGATGTTTATATTCCAGCTTCATCATTACCTCAAGCACGCAGAGCAAAAAGCGGGGTTAAACAATTGGTTCATTTCTTTTTGTCTATCCATCTGTCTGCAAACGTCATTTTATGATCGAGGAACAACTTGATTTCAAATGAATGTTTTATTTTGAACACAAATTGGAAAATGAACCTGGAGTTTAGCAGTACTTTTGGTCTGAATTCATCACAATTGTGCATGCACAGAGAAGAGTGAGATAAAAAAAAACAAACAAATGAACTCTGTATGCCTGTCTGATGGTCATACAAAATTTAAAATGATTCCAAACAGGAAACTTACTGTTTTTAGGAACATCATAAAGGACACAAACAGGCACGAATAATTAAGTTAATGTGTTAAATAAGGTGGTGTAAAGACGCTGCATCAACAGCCATAAACGTCTGAATTTTTTTTTCTACACCCTTTAAAAAATTTATTTTATTTCAATCGAATTATATACTTGAATACGAGAACACAAATCACCTTTTTGATACTTTCAATAACCCATCCGTTTAGCAGTACTTGGAAAAAATATTCCGGCATTTTACGTCATCACAAACAATCAAATTTGCCACTCATAGACCCCACCAATGTTCTTGTTATATTATATTTTCCTCTACTTATATTATTAATATATTTTCTCAAGGCTGTATAAGGTGTCCTTTGAACTCTATTTTTTGCATATAGATCCATTTCACAATAAACTTTAAAATTGGTGAATATTTTGGTGTGTCTGCTGAGTGTAATTTAACATAAAAAAAATTATTTTTCAACATTTATCCTGTCACATGTACTTGATTAAAAGGGCAGAATGGCAAGGAGCACTGTCGATTGTAAAACGGTCTATCTGGAACTCATACACATACATACACATACATACATATACATACACATATATACACATACATGCATAATAGAAGAGACAATAGAAAATGCAAAGTACAGGAGAATCCTTGATGAAAACCTGCTTGAGTCACCCATGAATCTGAAACTGGGTAGGAGATTCACATTTCATCAGGACAATGATCTGAAGTGCAAAGCTAAAGCCACAATGGAGTGGCTGAATAATAATTAAATAAATGTTCTTGAGTGGCCCAGTCCAAGTCCTGACTTGAACCCAAATGAACATTTATGGTGAGACTTGAAGATTGCAGTCCATCGAGGATCCCCATCAAACTTGGCAGAACTAGATAAATTTTCACGTGAAGAATGAGCAAAGATTTCACCCCTCACTGTGCAAACCTGGTGGAGATCTACCCAGAAGCACTCATAGCAGTCTTTGCTGCAAAAGGTGATTCCACCAAGTACTGACCTCATGGGCTGAATACTTTTACAACTAGTGAATTTTGATTTGTACATGTTATTTGAAGGTATTCCTGACATGTAACCTCCTTCAACTATAATAACAATGTTTAGTTTGACCTCTTCAGTTATGAATAAAAAAGTTCATTTGGAAAAATTGTTTCTACATCAATTGTAATTTATCTAAATATGGCATTATTGTTCGGTGGTGAAAACGTTTGCAGGCCACTGTATAGTATCCATAAATACATACGTACATACAGAGTGACACACAAACATTGAAAGTATCCCTAAATGGTTTTTTTTTCTGTATTTATTTTACAAAAGCAATGCAGTGTTGTGCAAACATCTTTCAAGAACTTACAATTCAAACTGCAGCATGTATTATTGACACATCCTCGGTTTTATGGTTTAGTTTTTGAAGATAATGTCCTTCGAATGGTCGCCCTCGGAAGCAATACAAGAACGTAAACGTTTTTCAAAATTCTTGATGGCCCTTTCGCTCATTGCTTGGGGTATGGTGGCTGCTTCTGCACAAATGTTATCAACCAGTTTCTGTATCATGCGTGAGGCCTATTTTGGCACAACTTTTCTTTTGAATGGCTCCACGTAAAGTAATCTAGGACTGTTAGATCGGGAGATCTCACGGGCCATGAAATGTCGCCAAATCGAGTGGTGATGTGACCATTGAAGTGTTGTCGCAGACAATTCGTTGGCATGAGCTGTATTGGATGTGGCACCATATCCTATTGAAATTGAAATGTTGTTGATGATGCAATTCAGGAATTGGGAAACATTTCGAGCATGTGAACATAATGTTTGGCAGTAACAATGCATGTGCTACCTCTTTCATCTTTATTATAATAAAAAAACAACAACAAAAAAAACAATGGCTCATGAGTTTGTTGGAGGTTTTCTGAGCCCCAAAAGCTTATGGTTCAATGTTCCCTTCGTCATTCATTAAGAGCTGTTTGATGACGTCCTAATTATCCTTGACAAAGTCAAGAAAATGCGAACATCTTATTTTAATTTCGCCCTCTTTGTCACCTGCTGAAAGTGTCTTGGCAAACAAGTTTATATGGATTCAAATTGAGGATATCTCCAAGTATTCTGCTCTCATATTCTCTGTTCATGCAAAGTGTGCATAAGAGTTCGCAACAGACCGAACAATGCCGCGTGCTTGTTCTTAATTGTGTCTGTCGTTCAGACAACACGTCGCCTGTGTCTAATACTGTACCTTTACTTCGAAATTTATTGATATAACGAAGAATAGCGTTCATACACAGAGCTGCATTCATACAGAAATGATGTCTGAATTCTCTCTGAGCTTGAATAATTGAGCCAGTTCCAAAGAACATCAACACAATAACATGCCAACATTTATCTGGTTGTCCAACAATCCATTTGTCCCCTCAACACAAGACTAACATCAGTTCTGTGCATTGACTGATTGATTACAATGCCTTCAGAAAGTATTCACACCCCTCAACTTTTGTCACATATTGTTGTGTTCCAGGCTGAATTTTAAATGGATTACATTGAGATTTTTTTTGTCACCAAGCGACACAAAACACCCCATAATGACAAAGTGAAAACATGTTTTTAGAAATATTTACAAATTTGTGACAAATTAAAAGCTGAAATGTGTTGCGTCAATAAGTATTCAACCCCTTTGCTATGATGCTCCAAATTGAGCTCGGGTGCATCCAATTTATTTTGATCATCCTTGAGATGTCTCTTCAACTTAATTGGAGTCCACCTGTGGCCAATTCAGTTGAATGGACATAATTTAGAAAGAAACACACCTTTCTATATAAGGTCCCACAGTTGACAGGGCATGTCAGAACAGAAACTCCACCACGAAGTCCAAGGAAATGTCCGTAGAACTCCGAGATAGAATTCTGAGGAGGTATAGATCTGGGAAGAGTACAAAATAATTTTGAGTGTTCAAAGTTCTCAAGATCACAGCGAGCTTCATCATTAGGAAATAGAAAGAATATGGAACAACCCAGACTCTTCCTTGAGATGACCGTCCAATCAAACTAAGCAACTGGGCAAGAAGGAACTTGGGCTGGGAGGTGACCAAGAACCGAAAGACCACTCTGACAGAACTACAGAGTTCCTTGGCTGAGATGGGAGAACCTGCTGGCAGGACAACAATCTCTGCAGCTCTTCACAAATCTAGGCTTAATGGGAGAGTGGCCAGACGGAAGCCACTCCTGAGAAAAAGGCACATGGCAGCACACCTGTAGTTTGCAAAAAGGCACGTGAAAGACAATGAGAGCATGAGGTAAAAGATTCTGTGGTCTGATGAGATGAAAATTGAACACTTTTGCCTGAACCCTACGTCTGGCGGAAAGCAAGCACAGCTCATCACCCATCGAACACCATCCCTACCATGGAGCATGGTGGTGGCAGAATCATGCTATGGGGATGCTTTTCAGTGACAGGGATTGGGAGACTTGTAAGGATAGAGGGAACAATGAATGGAACCAAATACAGGCAAATCCTTGATGGGAACCTGCTTCAGAGTGTAAAAGATCTTAGAATGCAGTGAAGATTTATGTTCCAACAGGACAATGACCCCAAGCATACAGCCAAAGCAATAGTTATGTAAATTGGATATTTCTGTATTTCATTTTTCTTTAGTTTGTAAAAAAAATTCCAAAAACATGTTTTCATTTTGTGTAGATTGGTGACAATTTTTTATAAATTTAATCCTTTTCAAATTCAGGCTGTAACACAACAAAATGTGACAAAAGTCGAGGGGTGTGAATACTTTCTGAAGGCACTGTACATTGGCGTGTGTGTGTGTGTGTGTGTGTGTGTGTGTGTGTGTGTGTGTGTGTGTGTGTGTGTGTGTGTGTGTGTGTGTGTGTGTTGATTTCACACAAAGTTGTAGCCTCTGAGCTGTGCACCACAGACCTGGCCATTACTGATTGCATGTTCTGCCAGTAAGTGTCACCTGCCACACGAGCACATGGGCGATCAGCAGGGCAGAGACAATGTGCTAGTGTGGCAGGTGATACTAGTTGCTGGCAGATCATGCAGCAAGCGCGTGATGGGACTCGATCTGTGCTGTGATGCCTCATTCGGATATATATATATATATATATATATATATATATATATATTATATATACATATATATATAGTATAATGTATATATATATATTTATATATATATATATATATATATATATGTATATTATCGTGCAAAACGAAAAGTGGGGTTAAGGAAGAGGGTTAACTTCTGTGTCTGTCTATCCGTCTACAAACATCAGTTTATGATCGAGGAACAACTTGATTTCAAATGGATGCTCTATTTTGAACACGAATCAGAAAACAAACCTGTAGTTTAGCAATACTTTTGCTTTGAATCTTAAAATAAATTATCTCACTCCTCTCTGCACATCGTGCATGCACAGGGAGGACTGAGATAATTTTCTTCTGTCTGGCAGTCAAACAAAATTGAAAATCATTCCAAACTGGAAATTTACTGTTTTTAGGGACATCATAAAAGACACAAACAACAGGCACGAAGAACTCATGTAACGTGTTAAATAAGGTGGTGTAAAAGACGCTACATCAACGGCGGTAAACTTCCTAAAAAGTTTTTCCCAAGATCCTATAAACTCTTCATTTATTGAAATTGAATTATATATTTCAACACTGAAGAACAGAAATCACCTTTTTGGCACTTCCAAAACCCTTCCGTTCACAGTAGTTGGACAAAATATTATGGCATTTTACATCATATCAACCAATCAAATTAGCTGCTCGTAGACCCCGCCCAGTTCCTTATTTCTCAAGACTGTGCGGGGTCAGATGTTCTATGAACTCTCTAGTTTTAACACTGATCTATAGCTCAGTCAAAGTGGTCTATAGTTCAGCAACAGTCAAATCGACACAGTGCTGGGATTGGAACTCAACTCCTTTTGTAAAATCCCAATTGGGTCTCCTGAATGTGATTATTTCTATATTCCATGATTTAATTTCTATAAATGTAACCTTTAGCCTTTTCTGTCTTGATCTCAAGTCAGGTGTACAAAATGGCACAAACGCTGTAACCAATTCTCTGCAATACCTACCCCTTTCAAACTGTATTCAATAATTATTTTATTTTATACATCTAGCAAATACAACCTGTCGCTTTGCTGACGGGAATATTAAGGAGGGGGTGGGGGGAGAAAGAGGGAGAGGAGGGAGGGGAAGAAGAGAGGAGGGATGGGGGAGGGGTGGAAGGGAGGTGAAGAGGGAGAGAGCGAGTGGTGGGAGAGAGTGTGAGGGGCGGGGAGAGGGGAAGGGGAGAAGGATTTGGAGCGTCTGCTTTCCTTCCTGAAAGTCCCTGTAATGTCCATCTTGTATTCCCCATGTTCCCCGCCCAATCCCTCTCCCTTCCACAGATCTCCTAATGCCTCTGTTCCCCACTGTTATGTCCTTCCCACTCCCACCCCTCTTGTCTCATGCCCCCCTTGCTGCACGTTGTGTGTTAGCTCTCATATGAGCCTCGACAAGGTATACAAAAATAAAATAAAAAACGAGGGTGGGGGATTCCAGCAGATGTGACCAGTTTAATGTTTAATGTCCATCCGAGGAGCCGCACACACATTGATGAATCACACTGCATGTGAAACACCGGGATGGCAGTTTATAGCTGGGTCGGGATTCAAACCCAGGCTAGACAGCTGAGAGTGAGTATGCCTGCCTCTCGGCTATCCTGCCATGATCTGGCGATTTGTTGCTTTATTAAAACTGAATTGGTCCGAGCAGCAGTTCCGACTGCTAAAAAAAATGACTGTTGAAACTCCCTGCTGGAAAGTTTTCAGTTTCGGTGAAGTGTTCGGAGGAGTCGTGGAGGTTTCCGTATCGATTTCGTGATTTCCACACCAGACTTCGTAAGTCCTTTAGGATATTATTAATTTTTATTGATTCCTCGCTTTATGGAATTTATTTCTATTATTCAGATCGTTTGTTGCAGTTTGGCCTTTGTAATGAATCATATCAGCTATTGTCAGTCCACTGCTGGACAAAAGCCTTGGCATGTTGACACCACATTGCTCTGTCTCTTGCTTTGTTGTTCCAATTGATTTTTGTTTGTCTATTTCATCCCTCCATCTTAGACGTGGCCTTCCCCTGTTACTGTCGCCATCCCTAGGTCTCCATGTTATTAATATTGTTGTCCCCCCTGTTATCTGACCTTCTGCTAATGTGTCAAGCCCATTTCCATTTCCTGAGATTGAATATTTCTTAGACATCTTGAGTTTTGGTTTATTCTCTGACCCATTTATTTGTCTTTCTATCCTTGTATGTAAGGACCAAACACACGATTTTGATGAAACTTGGCCACGAGCTTCATATCTGATGCCTTACGAAGGTTTATTGACCACATCAAAATCTGCTGCGCTCATTAAGTGGTCTGCGAGGGGGTTTTGAACCCCCCCCCTTACCCCCAAACATAGGAATTTGCTCTTCTCCGAAAGTACACACACAATTTTGATGAAACTTGACCACAATTTTCACCACCTGTGATGTACCAAAGTTTGATCATGGCATAAAAAAATCAGGGTCTAGAGGGGTCTGCAGGGGTTTGAGCCCCCCAGAATAGGTATTTTTCTCTCTTCTCCGAAACTACACATTATTTCAATGAAACTTGAGCACAACCTTCACACCTGTGGTGTTCCAAAATTTGTTCACGGCACTAAAAAATCAGGGTCTGGAGCGGTCTGCGGGGGGGGGGGGGGGGGTTTGATTGACTGTTGCTCCTGATCCAGGTGAGCTTCAGGATGCACGGTCCTATTTTTGTTGTTAACATCCAGGTAGATGATAGTTCCATAGATGATAGTCAGAATAATACACTGATTTAAAATTGCCCTTTTCAGACATATGAGTAAGCTACCTCTCAGGATGTTAACTGTGTTCTCCATATTGTCTCCATCCAAGTTTGATTCTTCTCTTTATTTATTGTTCTTGATTATTTCCCTTGAGGCTAAAACTTTGCCCTCGGTTTTATACGTATTCTTCTACTTCTTCTATTTGGTTTCCATTTATTATGATTTCTCCATGAGGTACAGGGGGGGTTCATCTTGGCATGTTCATCATGTTCATCTTCAGCCCACACTTTGTAATTATGTACAACAAAAAATTCTTCCAAGTACTTTTAATTGACCCTTTCATATTGAATGAAAGGAAGGTAACTGAAGCTTTTCTTCAATGAATCATTCGACACAATTGGGCGAGCTGTTTATTCCATCCTTTATTTTTGTTTCACGGACGTGGAATGTGGGTGAGCTCGAGGGTGGGGAGACATTGTAATGGACAAAATGACAGGCAGAAGTACACGACACGGTACATATCATTTGGAGCATACAGCTTTTACGGAAGAGGAGACGGAGAGAATAAGAGTGACTGTAAGAAGGAAAGGGAAACTTAGATGAGGAGGGATAGAGCTTATGTCACACTGAGTGCATAAACTTGAAATCTCGATGTCCATCCCACAAGAGGCCAGAGCATTTTATTTTTATATGGGTTACCACGTGGTCAAAGCACAAAGCATTATGAGTGACATTTAGGATTCGATATACACATTAAACTGCGGCAGCACAGTTGTATCTACAGCATCTGAGCATGGCAATATGTTTTTATGTTTACTTAAATGATCACTTTCTTTGCCACAGCACCTTTGCCAGTTATCTGGTTTTGGTGGCCTACTCCAAAAACCATAAGACTGCCTTCAGGGAAACTTTCCCACTTGATAGGTTGTGAAGCAACCTCATGTGCAGCTGCTTTCGAAGAACAGTAGTTCAAGTCCAATCTGCCTTTCTTTTTTGGCAACTACCAACCAGAGTAAACGCACGTCGTTCGTCCATACATGAAGCTGGCGTTGTGGTTTACGTCGTATAAACGATGTCCTCCGCACTTTATCAAAGTAATAGGCCAACCACTCTCACTCTCTGTGACATCATAAGCACTCTCATCTCTGTGACATCACAACCTCTCTCTCGATCTCAGTATTGTCACAACCACTCGGCGTCAATGACATCACAACCACTCTCAATCTCAGTGACATCACAACCACACTCGGTCTTGGTGTCATTTATAGTACCATCTCTATGCAAAATATCATGCCACTCACTTTAATTAAGAATTGTCAACAACTCCTGTTAAATGGTATCAAATACCTTTACATGTGCAACAGGAACGGTTGTGCTATAACATTTATGCGAAGTAAAAGGGTTAAAGCGGAGGTTACGTGGATAATACAGGTGACTGTCTCCCTCATCTCACAAGCAGCTCGCAATGTTGCCAGACCAAGCGAGCAAGATCGGTAAACGAGTGAGCTGTGCATGAACATATATTTTCCGAAGGTACTTCTTTGTACATACGCTGTGACCATTTGCCCTCTGCTCGATGATTGCTTTTGATTGGTTCAGGTACTCTGCTGGGTACATTGTCGCACGGATTATTTGTACGATCCCCCACTCTCTGATGATGCAAGACTTCTATTCTGCAAGGTATTAAAAAAAATAAATCCCTGTTGCTCATTATTTGTTGATTCTTCTCTTTAGGAACTAGAAGACCTGTTGCTCATCCCTGTTGACTTGGAAAATGAACCTAAACTTCTTGATCGGAATAACAAAAACAAAAGTCCGCACGAAATAAACAATCTTCTGCAACATTACAAAATCGAAAGCAAAAGTATCTACCAGGTGGACTGTTTTCCATTTCTTTCAATCCATTCCCTTGCCTTAACTACTTCCTGCCAAATCCTGCCTACACCTTGAACTTCATTTCAGCAAGTGTGAAACCTCCCACCATCTTGTGCCACAATAAAAAAAGAGAATACTCACCACAGCCTGTGGTGACGGAAATACACAAGTTTTGACGTACTTTGTACACCTTAATTAATTTTTTTTAAAGGATTTGAAACCGCAGGGTGGAGAATCAAGAGAAGTATGCAAGAAGTTTTGATTACTCGTGCAAATTGATACTTTTCAACATGGTACGACTTGACTTGAACAACCAACCTTATTAACTTGTAAAAACAAAGAAGAAAAAGTTTCTTGAAATAAAATATTAAATTTCGATGATGTGATTTGTTTGGTGCTTAGCATTGTGACCGCTCACAGCACAGGATCCTGGAATTTTTTTTCCAATGAGGACTTTTTTGACTCTCTGGCGAGAGAATCTTGCTTTTTCAGTTGTGTGTGCATTCGACTTCCCGAAGAAGAAGCAAATGCTGAGGGCAAACCTTCCCATGGTAGTGAGGATTGAACTGGTGTCTATCGAGTTATCTAGTTCCGTCAAGTCGTGTCCGATTTCTGGTGATATTCATGATCTGATTTCTCCAAACAATGCTTCCCGAAGCTCTGGCAGAGACAGCTTGGTTGTAGCCTTTACCCCATTCATCCAGCAGATATAAGGTCTGCTTCTTCCAGGAACCATACCCAGCATGGTTGACTTCTCCAGACTTTCATTTTCTGCATGCATGATGGATCCAAAGTATGACAGTTGAGGTGGTGTATAGTTTACATATATGATGACATCATGTATCCAAAGAATGACAATTTTGCTGGTGTATTTGGGGGGGGGGAGGAATGCAACTTTCCGTCACTTCCAGTTAGTGATGGCTGCTGCCATTTTGGAAAGGTGAAATGAACACTAACTGGCATCCCCCCTTAGTTTACGTATATCTTGACGTCACTGGTGGTTAATCTCTGCCACCTTGTGTACGCACACGTTCCTCGAACAAGTCTGCTCCACCATCCCAAAAGGGCTAGCAATAGCTCTCATGAGTCACTAGATTTCTGCTTTGAATGTTTCATGTTCCGTATCATCTGAAACAGATGTACTGTAATTTTGAGTGCTGTATAACATTTGCAAACCGCTACTATGGAACTTCGCTGCATGTACTGCTACTACTTGGAGTTTGCCTTATAAGTATCGTTTTAAAACTAGTAAGTAGCTTTCGGGAGAGGCCCTATGCTGAAGAAGTGCAGCATTCGTTTGTGTAAAGCATCTGCCATTCCACGAAGTTGTTCACTTGTAGGTAAGAGTATGGGGACCTTTTTTTCAGTTTTTGGGTGCGAGCGCATACCATTTCTGTGGTGTACCAGCCAAATGGTTGTCATCGACAATGAGCACAGCCAAAGTGCTATATCGTTTGTCTAATCGGTGGAGAAGTCCTTATTTGGTGTTCGTAAACTCACAATGATGTACATTGTTCAACTTTACTTTGATCACACACACCACACACACACCACACCACACACACACACACACACACACACACACATCAATCTCTAAGTGATGCATGCAACCCTAGCGACGCAGCATGCTGCTTCGCACGCAGTCGAAGGTTTTCTATGCTTGAGCTCTTGCTAGCGGCCGAGGCAGCGGCGGCGGCGGCGGTAGCTGGAAGTGCTGGAATAGCTGGAGCCACAAGCGGTGCCCACATGGCAGCAGGGGCTGCATAGCATGGTGCTGGCTGCAGAGCATACGTGAGGCTGTGTGGAGAAACGGCAGAGGCGGCTGACGCTGCCGCAGCCAGCTCGAATGAGGAGCGGTACACAAGGCTGCTGGTGGCTGCCATGTGCTGGCGAAACTGTTCTTGCAGGCGCAGTAGGCTGAGAGTAGGAGGTGGTGGTGGGGCCGGTGGGTAGCGTCGCTGGGGTAGAGGTGGTGCTGAAGGTGGACTTCTGCTTCCATTACATGCACTTGACACTGTGGAGAAGAACACAATATGTCAGGGGACTCATACTTCTACATTCACATTACTTTATTGCTTTGCTTTAAAAGATACTACTGTAGTACGTGCCTGTATGTGCGTGGCCGTACGTGCAAAAAAAAAACAAAAAAAAAACTTTCATCATTTGTTGAACAATACTGTGACTGCAGATCTGCAAGGAGTTTTGAGGTTATGCGGAAAGATGACCTACAGGCCTCTGCCCCTTCTAGCCTGGGTTGGAATCTTTGCCTAGGTATAAACTGTCATCCTGGTGTCTCGCAGGCAGGGTGAGGTATCACTATCAATGTGTGTGCCGTCACTCAGATGGACGTTAAACTGGGCATCTCGTCTACTGGCATTAGTTGGTGAACAGTAAAGATCCCACGGTGTCCTTCACAACTAGTCGGCATGCTCTTTCCGGCACCCTGACCGAATTCGAAATCCCTGCTCTAACCTCCAGGGGGAACTGCATCAGTGGTTCCCAGCAATGATGCAACTAGCTGCCATAGGGTGCATATGAAATGATGATGTCCATGGAATAGATAGGATACCAACCTGACATTTTGAACAAAGACAGAAGAAAAACGAAAATCTTCAACAAGATCAATCAAAAGGTATGTCTAAGGGTTATGTTGGGCGGTTCACCACCTCTCTCTCTCTCTCTCTCAGCAGTAGTTGGGGGAAGGAATTTGGAATTTGTTCAGAGTGCCGGTGATAGCTCACAGACTCTTCACGAAGGACACCGTGGGATCTTTAACATCCACCAAGTAATACCAGCAGATGAGACGCCTCTTTAACGTCTATCCGAGGGACGACACACACATTGATGAATCACCCTCCCTGTGAAACACCGAGATGACAGTTTATAGCTGGGTCTGGATTCAAACCCAGGCTAGACAGCTTTGAGGAGAGAGTGCATCGATCTAGGCTATCCTGCCAGCTGCTGTATTAGTATTATTATCATTGTGCCATTATCATTGGACGAAATTGAACGATTAATTTGTGGGGTTGACGAAGAATATAACTTTGATGACATAGATGCTGGATTCGGGATTGGAGGAAGATGTATCAACAACCTAAGGTATGCTGATGACACCACTCTGTTGGCAGAAAGTATAAAGGGCTTGGTGAAACTTGCTGCTGACAGTGAAGAAGGAAAGTGAAAAAGCTGGTCTTTATTTCAACTTGTAAAAGACTAAAATCTTGTCAACTGAGAAGATCGATGTGTTAAAGATTGGGAAACGATCGTGTGGAAATATTGAAACGTTTTCATCCTCCTGGGTTCTAGGATTGAAGTGAGTGGAGAATGTGGAGGAGAAATTGTTCGACGGTGAGTGATGGAGAGAACAGCAATGTCAGGATTGACAAATATGTGACGAAACAAAGCAAGAGGACGCTGGTCAATGACATCTGGTATTTCTAACTCTAATGTCTGGCTGTGAGTGGTGGACAGTGAAAAGGAAACAAAGGCAGAAGATTGAGAGTTTTAAATGTGATGTTCGAGAAAAAAAATGATAAAACTCCATGAACTGCACCGAGAACAAACAAATCGGTGCTTGAACAAATTAGACCGCCATGTACGTTCAACGTGCTGATGTTAAAAAACAGAGACCGTCATACTCCGTCCGGACACATCATGCGGGCAGGAAAGGGATGTTTGGCAAAATCTGACCATGAACGTCATGAGACGTCAGCCACGACTTGATGGAACTGGAAGACCATTGTGTGGTCCAGTCAGCAACCTGCCTAAAGAGATGTCAGCCACGACGATGGAACTGGAAGACCATTGTGGTCCAGTCAGAAACCTGCCTAAAGAGTCGTCAGCCACGACTTTATCAAACTAGAAGACCATTGTGTGGTCCAGTCAGCAACCTGCCTAAAGAGTCGTCAGCCACGACTTTATCGACGACGAGACTCCTTTGGTGGTCCCATCAGCAACCTCCTAAAGAGTCGTCAGCCACGACTTTATCAACAGAAGACCATTGTGTGGTCCAGTCAGCAACCTGCCTAAAAGTCGTCAGCCACGACTTTATCAAAGAAGACCATTGTGTGGTCCAGTCAGCAACCTGCCTAAAGAGTCGTCAGCCACGACTTATGGAACTAGAAGACCATTGTGTGGTCCAGTCAGCACCTGCCTAAAGAGTCGTAGCCACGACTTTATGGACTAGAAGAACATTGTTGTGGTCCAGCTGGAAACCTACCTAGAGGCCTCACAAGTTGAGACAGCTCGGTCCGTTAGTCTGTGAGGGGTGGGGGGGGGGGGGGGTGTGGGGGCGATAAGCATAGTAATGTCAAAGACGTCGGTTCCTCCTCCACATGTTTTTTTCCAGTGTCGTGTTAAACAGCAGCAGTGACTGTTTAAAAATGTATCATACTTGGGACGGCATTGTATAGCAATTTTTACTTCGGTTCGTGTGCCCACAAAACGCCACGATAAGCTATTTACATCTCTTTGTCTGAGGTGAACCCCTTTGGGGTGGGGATCAGTCGCTACAACCTCTGCCGTGTGACCCTTGTTCCCCTGGCAAGTTTGGTTGATATTAGATAAGTAACGACCGAATATAATGTATGCACGAGGAGACGATTTACATGATATAACTCATGGGAAAATGGACGATTTTTCGGACTCACCCAACCACGCCCCCCCCCCCGTGTCTTTGAAGACAACCTGGAAAATCAAGGTACGGTTCTCTGATTCTCACAATCTCTCGTCGCATACTCCGATACACACAGAAGGTGCTGCCGAACCGAAGCAGTTTCTCGGTCAGGGCATACTAGGTTTGTTTGCCATTGCCTTCGCAGCAGTAGTTAGGTCAGGAATTTAAATTTGTTCAGGGTGCTGGAGATGGCTCGCCTACTCTCCGCGTACAGTTAGGCTGGATACACTAAAACGGACAACGTCATGCCGTCATGTTCACACCCCCCCCCCCCCTTCACTGAGTACGTAGGGTTGTTGACTATTGTTGGTGGGATTGTATCATGAAGCCTTTTTACCTCAGGGTGCAGCGTTGTGGATACGTGCAGGCACATTGGTCGCCTCTGCACGTTTATGCCAACAAGTAGCGTTGCAACAACGATGGTTACAGGAGGGAAACAAACGTCGCCTCGAATTACTGAGTAATCCTCGAGTTACCTGGATTTGGAAAAAAAAATAAAAAATTCTTCAATCACATGAAACGAAGAAGAAGAAGAAGAAGAAGAGGAGGAGAGGAGGCGGAGGAGGCGGAGGAGAGGAGGAGGAGGCGGAGGTACTGGCGCCTTCTCTGCCTTTGTCCCCTTTGACCCAATCTCAGCAGAAGGATTAAACCATCTGCCCGCCATTAAAAACCCATTAATCCACATTAGGACTCTTTGCTTTTCAGTTCGCGCCGTTTTAGCGCATTTAGCGGGGTTTTTTTTGTAATTACGATTATTAATATCCTTATTTCTCATTCTCAGCTTTATTCTTTATGTCTGGCAAGGATGAGAGACATTCGTATGGATCTGAACAGGATCGCTTTATTTAAATAAAGGGTTGGTGCAGGTGTCGCTGGGGAGGAGAAAAATTGTAGGTTTCGTCTCTTCACCCGCAGAGACCCACACATCATCTTACATCGAGGGAGGCCATTCGGCCCATCGTGCCTGTGCTGCACCAACCCCAGTGGCAGCATCCATCACCCATCCACATTCCACACAAGCCACCGACAAGTCCTTCCAATATCCCCCGTACCCCTCTACCTCCAATACATCCAGGCCATCCCTCGGATTGATATTAAGCCGGATGTCCCGTCTGCTAGCATGACTTGTTGGACGTTAAAGATCCCACGGTGTCTTCCACGAAGAGTGGATGAGTTACCATTGGCACCGTGAACAAATTACTAATTCCCGTCCTGTGATTTATAGGGGGCACTGCAGCAGCGCCAAATCCGCACCCTCCCGCACCCAGGAATTGGTGAACAGCTCCGTAATTGACTGCCTGCCTCCATATGACATGTGAACAGACAGACAGACGGACAGTGAGTTCAATGGTGGTATATATATATATGATTGTTCCGTTTCTGACAGTCGGGGTGCACAGGTAGAACACTTACCTGTGTCTGATTTCGACTCGCGACCCGACTACCAACTACCTTTATCGGTGTACTGCTTGAACGGTCCCAATTACTCACACCTTCTTTTGGGGTCGGTCGGGCATGTTTTCGTGCCAAGTCTTTCACGAATCGGCTGGCCAGGCCTGACGTTCGACTGAAGGTGATTTGGCCTGGAACGTGTCTATTTGTTCCGTGTTCCGGCGACATGTCACGAACTTACTCTTCCCGGAAGACAATGCGATTAACCTTTAATGTGCAGCAACTTATGCTGGCATGCGGAACAGCCGGCTCGATGTCGATCCGAGGGACGGCACGATTTATGATGGAACACCCTTGAAAACGGGGGGTTCATCGGGAACCAGATGCTCACGATCGTCTGATTATACAGCAAGGAATTTTTTTCCCCCTTTAATCAGTAAGGAAATATGTACCTTTAGTAACTCTGACGTCATCAAAACCGACATTGAAAAATTAACAAGTTGGCATCTCTTTGACCACTATTAGTATTATTATCTCACATCAAAACTCACTGATCACTCGGGTGTAAAATGTGTGATTGATAATTATTATTCATTCGTGTTAATGAGGTTTACATGGAGCCGACACCGTTGGATGTGTGTAGGGATGAATCACCAAGGGATCAAAACAATTTCCGTGCTCACGGACGAGCGAACAATCCGTTATTTCCCTAATTCCCGGTTCAAACAACCCCCGGTGTAATCCTTCAAACTAGACCACGGCAAGACCGGCACGACCGGCACGACCTTTGACCGCCAACACGTGGGATGGCCACGTGTTACGACTTGGGGTGGAACCGGAGAAGGGTGTTCATCGGTGACAAGCTCCGGGTGTTCACGATGAAACTGCGGTGTGGGAGATGTGCTCATCGTTGGGGACAAGACTGCCCGCGCGAAAGGGATAATCACGTGACGTGTACAACCACGACCCTTCAGCGCTCTCTCTCTCTCTCTCTTGTTTCATCCGAACGGACGAATTGTTTTCGCGCTCATTTAAACCGATCGCTCCGTCCTGGCTTCATTCCGCCACGCCCCTGACCACGCCTTCCCGCGAAGAAAACAAAACAACAACAACATAACACAACGGTCACGTGCCGGTAATTACAACGCACGTGTTTCTCGTGGTGGGTTTTTCCCGCCCATTCCATTCTCCTCGCGCCATTAAGTGCATCCTCGTGTAAGTTTCGTGGTTTTTTTTTTTGAAATTTTTTTTCTCGTGCTTTATTCGCGATTTTTCCTCGGATTTACACACGAAAATCTATTATTTTGTTTGTGCGTTTGAAAAACATTGCGAGACGATGTAAAATGTTTGTACACCGAGTGGATATAATCCATCCGCAAGGCAGTCAGTCGGTTTTATTTCGCGACGGCGGATTTTACAATCGATTGATTGATCGATAAAGTAACAACGATTTTGACACGAACAACACAACGGGACTAAATGATCAGAGGGGGTGTTCGACGTGGTCTCCGAACTACCTCCGGCAGTGTACACACAAACGGTCCAAGAAACGCCGACCTAATATTTCAATATACAAGTATAATAATTATTAGCAAGGTTGTGTTTTCCTTAATATGGAATAGGCAAAGCCTAGAAGCGAACGTAGAATTCTTCTTACATTCGCTTCTGACTTTACAT
>CM068958.1:41537182-41550060 GCA_035128595.1 Eptatretus atami | reverse complement strand
GAAATTGCCACTCTTTCCTTTAAATGCTGAAAATTATGTTAAAGACATTATTTGAATCACAGATTTCATGCAAGTATCACCAAAGTTATGGTTTTCAAGGCAATCTCCACTCGTGCCTCGCAGACTTCCTCTCCTGTTGCAGCCAACGTGTGGCCCTTATTCCATCCATCCATTGGGACCATACTCTGTGCAGAGTGTTGGTGCTGCTTAAGCAGTCTCTTGGCTATTGGGCATAATTCTGGACAGGTCGCCACTCCGACACAGGATACCAGCAAGCTGGTACTCATTTTGCCAACCTCAGAAGGATGACAGGTGAGTCAACTACCTGGTATTAATTCAATAGCAAACAGGATTTGAACTCAGGACCCTAGGATCCCAAACCCACACTCTAGCCATTAAGCCAACATCAGCATGGCCATAAATGGAGTTCTTTCATCACCTCTTCCTGTCCAGGCTGGAGTTCCTCAAGTAGGTTCTGGGCCCTGTTCTTTTTCTCGTTTTCATCAATGATCTCTCCGACTCTCTGAAAAATCCTCTTTATCTCTTTGCTGATGACTCCACCCTCTGCCGTACCATCTGCCATCCCTCAGACCGACAAGCAGCAGCTTCTTCACTCTCTGCAGATCTGGGTAAAATCACAAACTGGTCCAGCACGTGGAACATGTCTTTCAATCCGGACAAATCTCACACTCTCACTTTGTCTCTCCGAAAGGACCATCTGGATGTATGTAGCTTTTCGACGTATGTAGCTTTTTGATGCCTGAGGTCCATAATACAATTTTTGTTGGTGTAAGAGCCAGTGATCAAACCGTTAAATTAATAGTGGGATATGTAATTTCGAAAATCTCCTATTTGTTGAGGATGGACGATATAACTTGCTTACACTTCGAGAAAGGCACCTTGGGATCTTTAATGTCCACCGACTAATGCTCATGGAAGGGATCCGAGACACGATGCACTTTGTTGTGATGGAACACACTGTGTTCCGACTCTTTATATTCCACTATAACTATAACATAGTCGACTGTGTTATAATGTATTTATAGAAGCACTGATCCGACTGCTTATAGCCTGGTCGGGAATCGAACCCAGACTGGACGGATCAAAGTTGAAACCTCCGCACCATCCAAATAATTTGTTCTCTTGTTATGGGTAACACCTTCATTTCAGAGACATAGACATCTCCAGGATGAATACAAAAGCGTATCATGACCCCTGCTTTTACATCCTCTTCATTACCCCACGCACACAAACCGAAAAGCGGGGTTAAGCAATTGGTTCATGTCCATCCATCTTATAAGTTTGTGATCGTCAGTTTATGATCAAGGAACAGATTATTTAAATCAAATGTTATATTTTGAACACGAATCGGAACATGAATATGAAGACGAGCCTTTCGTTTTAACGTACGTTGGCTTTGAATTTGTCACGATCGCACAGGTGCAGAGAGGATCGAGATACTTTTTATACTCTGTTTGCCTGCCTGGCCATCAGACAAAATTGAAAATCATTCCAAACAGGAAACTCACTCTTTTTTTAGCGACGTCATAAAGGACACAAACAACAGGCACGAATAACTATGTAATGTGTTCGATAAGGTGGTCGATAGACACCATGTAACAGACACTGGGTGAAACGGCAGTAAAACCCAGAATTAATTTATATGTATATACATATATATATATATCATATATATATTATATATATATATTTATATATACAGGGTGAGTCAAAAGTAGCACCCGATTTCTGTTTTTTTCGAGTGGCCGGCACGCTCCCCAGAACTTACACCTCCAGATTTCTTTCTTTGGGGGCTCATGAAAGACCTTGTTTATCGTGAAAAGCCTTGTAGCATTCAGGAATTGAAGGCTCAAATCACTGCAAAGTTTGAGGAAATTGATATCGAACTCTGCAGATGTGTGTGCCGCTCTGTGCCTGCTCGGCTGCAAATGTGCATCGATCACGAGGGAGGGCACTTTGAAAATTGCAAGTAAAACAGCTTGGTACAGTTCCGTAATAATTTTTTCTTGAATAAATGGTTAGATAAACATGTCATTCATTTATTTCTACCTTCTTGTTCACTGTAATACACTGTAATCACTGTAATACAGTGTAAATTTTGTAATAATACAAAACCACTTTAAACCATGATTAGCCCCTGTTGGACTTGGTCCGAAATGGGGGCTTATGGATTTGGTCTCGATTTTCATGTCCGTGCATGCGTGCATCCGCAACCATGTCTCGACATGTATGTGCGGATTTTATTCGTACTTTGCAAAAAGACAACACATGATGGTATACCTACACCTATGCATGTCATTTTTCTCGATATCAGATCCAAGATGGCAGACGGGCGTTCATTTGGGTTCACGTCTTCAACCATTTCTCGGACATGCATTTACCGATCTTGCTCAAACTTGGCACACAGAAAAGGAATGGTGGCTTCCATGTGCAGGCCATGTTTTTTTTTCGACATCAGATCCAAGATACTGACTGGCGGCCACTTTAGTTGGAAAAACCCGATGTTGAACACTTCCTCAACCATCTCTCGGACGTGCATTTACTGATGCTGTTTAAACTTGGCAGACAGATAAAGAATGATGGCTTACATAGGCACGCCATTTTTTTTTCAACATCAGAACCAATATGGCCGACTGGAGGCCATTTTAGTTGTAAAAAAAAACCCCAGTGTCGAACATGTCCTCAACTATTTCTTGGACATGCATTTACCGATCTTGTTCAAACTTGGCACTCAGATAATGAATGATAGCTTACATATGCATGTCATTTTCTTTTGAGAGCAGATCCAATATGGCTGACTGGTGGCCATCTGTCACTTAAGTGTATCCCCAATCATATCTCAGACACACATGGTCAAATTTTGTTGAAACATGGCACAAGCACAGTTCATGATGGCATGCACGTGCCCTCACTTTATTTTGTGATCTCATAAAAGATGGCCAACTAGTAGACTGGTGGCCATTTTAGTTGTACATAAATATGGATTAGTTCTTTAACTCAGGTCAGGTCGAGTATGGGAGCATGCATTGGAGCAGCGCGTCGCTGCATCCACTTTCCGCCGGCACTCCAGGGGCCTCCGTCTGGCCATCCCGCAGGCAGATGCCTGACCAATATTCATCTCCTTGAGATGTCGATCAACCTGCTGCAACCACGAGACACATGGTCAGCCCATTGGCCTCCTCCACACACGAGGTTCCCTCGCTGAGAGAATCTGATGAGCACGATCAGCTTTAGTAAAATGAGCCATACGTTCATACAGCCGTAGCTGACGCTAATGGACCATGCAGGCAACAAATCTCATTTGAGTCTCTCTCAGCGACCGCTTGTTGGACACAAAGTCCGACCAGCGATAGCCAAGGATTCTCCGAAGAGACCTGGTACCAAAGGAATTTATGTCTCCATTTCAGATCCCTGGTCAAAGTTCAAGTCTCACATCTGTAGAGCAAGACGGGAAGCACCAAGGACCTGAAGACTTGGACTTTCGTCCTCCTGCACAGGTACCGTCAGCGCCACACCCCATGATCCAATGAATGGGCCCGACCCAGACATAAATTGACCTCTGGCTCTCAGCCAGCAGAGACATGAATATCACTGCAAGGTAAGTGAATCTCTCCGTGATCTCAATATCCTCACCACAAACAGGAACAGACAGGAGAGCAGCATCCAATATGTCATCGAAAGCCTGGATCTTAGTTTTGACCCAGGAAACCCATAATCCCAACTGCTCCGAGTCCTCATTCAGCACCTTGAGGGACCCAAAAAGGATATCCAGAATTGCCGCAAAGTGAACTGTATCATCTGCGAAATCAAGGTCAGAGATCTTGACATTCCCAAATGATGCACTGCAGGTTGATCTCTCTGACATCCTCCCCATAATCCAGTCCATACAAGTACTGAGAAGTGTGGGGTCCAGTACACACCCCTGATTAACTCCAGTAACAACTTGAAATAAGTCAGAGATGATATCACCACATCTCAGAGCACTCTCAGTCCCAGAGTATAGTTCAGACATCAGATTGATCAGTTTTGGTGGCACCCCATGAAGACCAAGCATCAACCTGCTGCAAGGCTGATTCTTGGGTCTTCCCAAGAATCAACTTGGCTTCCTGATTCACTGAATCGAACGCTTTGAAGAGATCAACATAGGCTGCAAGCAGCCCCTGTCAAAACTCTCGGCTGCATTCGGTGAAGACCCAAAGAGCAAGGATACGGTCAATCGTTGACCTCTTTGGTGTAAATCCTGACTTCCCTGGGTGCTCGTGCTCAAACAGATCAATAATTATGGTGAACCCTCGCAAGAATTATCCGAGCAAAGACCTTGCCCGGCACTGAGCGCAGCCTCACCCCTCGGTAGTTGTTGCAGTCCTGGCGATCACTCTTCCCTTTCCAGAGAGGGACAACAGGACCCCTCTTCCAGTCAGTTTGGATGATGCCTGTGTTCCAGCAAAGCACAGAACTGCATGCAATGACATGATTGCAGCACTTCCACCAGCCTTGAGAAGTTCAGCATGGATGCCCCAGATCCCAGGAGCTTTACTCCATTTCAACCGGTTCACCGCAGCACAAACGGAGGTGTTTCCACAAACGGAGATGGGTCACAGTTGATTGGAGGGTCAACAATATGGATAGTAACACCCCTGACATCAAACTCAACAGCTGGTGGATCAGCCTGGTACAGCCGCTCAAAGGAACCGGCCCAGCGGGCCTTCACTTCAGACTCCTCTGTTAAGAACCCACCACCCTCCACTCTAACTGCAGTGTACCGAGGGATGGGCTTGGAGGAATGCAATGTGCAAATTCCCCTGTAAGCAGGTTGAGAGTCACTTGACCAGAGGTGATACTCTACCCCCTCACACATTCCTCACACATAGGCCTCCTCCACGCTCAGCACACGTACAGTTTTACACCTCAACTCCCTGAACAGCTGGGCTCTGCCATTAAGCCTGGCCCTGTAACTCTGGTCAATTGTATCCAGTGTCTCTTGAGAGATAAAATTCTTCATTGCTCTACGGTGAGTTCCATGACATCCACCGGCAACATCAAGGATGGTGACCTTGAAGGCACTCCACAAGTCTTCACGATTCCTCAAAGCACCCAGACCCCCCAAATCTCCACTCAACCTGTTCGCAAACTCCTCAGCTACACTCTCATTTTTGAGCTTGCCAACATCCTGACTCGGCAGCAGGTTGATCGACATCTCAAGGAGATACTACCATTCTCCCAGATTTAAGCTGCAACTTCAGAGTTGCTAAAACAAGCCTGTGGTCGGTGTTGAGGAACTGAGCACTCCGGTAGACCCTGCAGTTCTGGATCATCCTCCAGCGACCATCAGCGAGCACATGGTCATTCTCCTTTGCCACACCACCAGCATTGGAAAACCAAGTCCAGCGATGAGCTTGTGGGCGCTGAAACCATGAACCGGCCACCCTCAGTCCATGACTTCTTGCAAAGTCAAGGAACTTAGTGCTTTTCTGGTTCACAGTTCCAGACCCATGTGGACCAACACATGTCTCATAACCATCCCTATCAGTTCCAGTCGATGCATTGAAACCCCTCAAGACTGGAAGAGTATCTCACCTGGGGCACTGATCAACCACAGACTCGAGTGTGGTGAGATCAGTCGCCTCATTCGGAGCATACACAGAGACCAGGGAAACGATACCCAAGGAGTGACGAATCCTTAGTCTCATAATACGCTCGTTCACTGGTGTTACCTCAATTATTATCATTGGAGTCAGCATATTGGACACAGCTACAGCAACTCCTTGGGAATGGTAACCATCAGAGCGACCAGACCAATAGTAGGTAACCACCCGCCATGATCTCGCCGCAATCCGGTCTCCGAACCTCAGAGAGTGCTGCAATACCGATATTCAAACGCTTGAGCTCAGATGATAACAAAGACAGATGATCAAAATCTCTTAGGGATAGGACATTCCAGGCACCCACCCAAAGGGACCGCCTCAGGTTAACCCAAGGAGACGCCGTCTGGTGGACGACACCTCAGCACCACTCCAACACACTCTCCCGCATATGACCCTGGAAGGTTACCCTGTGGTTTCCTCCTGCCATCAAAGCGTGGGGGTCCCAAAGGCTTTGCCCCAATCCCATCATCTGGTGAGCTGCCCTGAGGAGGGCATCCACACAGGAGGTACTCACACGGAGTGGGTTTTCAATTTTCTTTGCGTTTTTAGTGCATTTTGTGGCGTTAAGGGTTTTACAGTGGCCGGAGTGCAAATCCTTTAACTCCATACAGCCAAATTTCTGAAGCAACAGGGGCTATGAAATTTTATGTCTTTTTTACTTGTTTAAATTTAAGTATATTTTACAATAAATACTGTATCACACAAATCACCTCCTAAATTCTTAAAAAGAACCATGATATACAGCATATCAATCCAGTATATAGCATGAGGTGTGGCATGTGAGTGGAACAGTATTGGGGGTGAGGAAGACTGTCAATATGGCTGTGTCAGAACAAAACTCAACGAGACTAAACTGCTACTCAACACCATCTTATGACAGTGTATAAGGCCATAAGGTTGATGTATGAGACTGCTTCAGTAATGCTTAACTTCTGGATTTTTAATGGTCCTTAATATAATTATTTTATTAAAATTGAAGTATAATACTTCGTGCCCCAATGAAGTATAATGCTTGAACACTTGGTGAGGGCCCCATGTATAATATTGTGTGCAGTTTTGGTCACCACTTCTCAGGAAGGAGATAACTGCTGTAGAGATGGTTCAGCGCAGGACTTTGAGATGGATTCCGGGCCTAGCTAGACTCAGCTATGAGGAGCGGCTGAAGGAGACAGGGCTTTATACAGTAGAAAGGAGGAGGTTACGAGGAGATATGATGGAGATGTTTAAGATAATGAAAGGTATTGACGAAATAAGTGCAGAATAATTATTCAGCAGAGTAGACAGTGATAGGACCAGGAGCCATAGCCTGAGGGTAAAGAAGAGGAGAGTTAAGACAGTAGTCAGGCAGGGGTCTTTTACTCCGAAAGTAAGTTCAATGCATGGAATGGTCTACTGGAAAGGTAGTGACAGCAGAAAGAAACACAGAGTTAAACGGGACTTAGATAGGTACCTGGAAGTATTGGAGATAGAGGGTATAGGGATGTTGGCAGGAGTTTTAGGTAGCTCGAGTATGGAGAGGTGATTGTGTGCATCTGTGTGGAGTGTTGTGTCTGAAGGAGTCTTGTAAAGGGGTGCTGTGCGGTTGATGTTGTGTTTCTCACCCAAGAACCACCTTTGCCCACCACCCTCCCCCCCCCCCCCGAAAAAACCCCACAAAAACATGCTTTTTACCTTTAAATAATTAAAACAAATATATTTCCCCTTATTTATTTTGACACAGTGGATATCCCTGGGTGTGCCACATCTCGTCCACATTCCTCCCCTCATTTGTCCAAAGAAATTGCATTGTTTTGACGGATAAAATTGGTCTGGTGTTGTTGTGGCGCTGGCATGATGGACCGAGTGGCCTCCTCCTGCGTCAACTTTCCTTGTGTAACACTGTGCGGGGTATCATGTTCCATGACCTCTCTAGTTTTGAAACTGGATTGCACCAAGATGTTCTTTAAGTGGTCCAAAGAGATTAAAAAAACAAAAATCAAGGTTGACCTATCTGGACTCTAGAGGAGGGTGGGGGGTTGTGAAGCACTTCCCATCCCAACAGCCTTCTGATAAAACGAGAGTTTTTTTCTCATCCACCTGGTTCTTGCTTTGTTTAATATCAGGTACCAATGAATGACAGTTTTCCTTACTTCCACTATTGATAGTCACTAACTACTTCTGTAAAATCACTAACATTGGTGCATCTATTGTCCAGAAAAGATTGTCCATCGAAGTATCGTAATGCTCTATTGGCTAAAATATATGGATTGACCATCGGAGTAATATTTATGGGAATCACAAAACTTGGTTGCACGTGAGCACGTTCCATTATCGATTCACATTTGTTTTTGAATATTTTCCACGACTCAAATACACGTCGAAAAGAGAGGCACATAGCACCAACAAACTGTGCGGCTGATCTCCTCTGAATACCACGCCAAAAATCCTCATTACGCAGCGCTGTCCTGCAGCACTGGACAATGACATGCTGCTAACCGCCATCTTGGAAATACCCAAAATGATGAGTGAAGCTGTAACGTCACTTTGCACAGCAGTTCCTGGATGTTGTGCAAACATTCAGTGCCGCCATTCTTTTTCGATTTTTGAGAACAACGACTGACCCTCATCTGATATTGAAAATGCCTGGCCCTGATTACTCAACCTGACAATAGCTAATAATAAAAGGGGAAAGGAAGAAGTGCCTTCAATGTAAATAGTTGTTGCTATGGTATGTCAAACCTGTGCAACAACATGCAATTTTTAATGCAAGAACAATGGACCCCACCCCCGCTTTTTACGTTGAATTAATACCAGGTGGGGTTGACTCAGCCCGTCATCCTTCTGAGGTCGGCAAAGTGAGTACCAGCTTGCTGGGATGATTGAGCCATTCGAGTATCCTGCGTCAGAGTGGCGACCCATCCAGGATTGTGCCCAATAGCCCAGGAGACTGCTTCAGCAACACCAACGCTCTGCACAGAGTATGGTCCCAATGGATTTGAATTTTTTGGAATAATGGATGGGCTGTTCGAAGCACTGGTTGCAAGGAGGCAGATGTGCACAACTGTCTTGTGGGTTCAGGTGCAATCCAAACAGGATGATCACCATTCTTGACAGATAGCCATGAGAGACTTTTTTTGCACCTACAGTACAAACAAGTGGGCAAGGACCACGGAGTAACCCTTTTTCTGTGAATGGAACGATGGTTGGGTGTACATGAGTTTGCACCAAGTTCTCATTTGAAGACAACCCAGCCAATGTCAGGTATTGCCATGAGGTATTGTCAGGATGACACCTCGTAGCATTGTGGAGTTGTCTTAGATATAGATAACCCTTTCTTGTCCATGGCAAGATAATAGCCAAACATTACAACAGAGTCATCCTCCAGCCAGAAAGAATGACCTCGAGGGTGGGTGTGCTGCACATGAAGACAGAGGCTGAATATTCCGAAAATAAAATAAATTTGGAGATTAAATAGTTAACATTTGATCAAATACACTCGTCTTGTAAGTATAACTAGCATAAAAGACCCCTCGTTTCGCTAACAGGAATACCAGTATTTGCTGCGATGACTAATCTTAGTGAGAAAAACAAGAAAAGATTCCTGGGATATCCTGCCCTCTGTGCGGGGATAACCAGGCGTCGCAGGTTGACGTTTGCAGTTTCTCCACATGTGTCCATCCATGTACCCACACACAAACCGTCCTTTATTTATTTATTACCCTCACCAGAGGTGATTTGGGTCCCTTTGTTACTTGTGAAAATCGAAGATTTTTCAAGTACTGTATATTGGTTGGTCTTGTGCGTCATTCTGTCTGTCTGTCTGTCTTTCTGTCAATTAACTACAGCTCATGATTTTAAACCAATCTTCACGAAACTTCACCACATGGAAGAGTTCCTCGTAAGCAAGAAGCCCAATTGTTTTGAGATCAAAAGGTCACAAGGTCAACAACTTTGTCAAATTTCTAAAATCCTCAATTTCATCCCATTGACTAGAAATTTGAAGAGGATTTGCACATCACGTCACTGAATTCAATCACCAATTATTTTTTTAGGTCAACATAGACCAAAAGGTCAACATAGGCCAAAAAGTCGACATGGGCCAAGTTTCTAAAATTGTCAATTTTCATCACATTGCCTTGAAATTTGAAGAGGAGTTGCATATTTGGTCATTGTATTCAACCACCAATTATTTTGAGGCCAATTGTATAGGCCAATTATATCGGCCAATTATATCGGCCAATTTTATAGGCCAATTGTATAGGCCAAACGTCAACTCAGGTGAGATTTCTAAAATCCTCAATTTTCATCCGATTGACTTGAAATTTTAAGAGGATTTATATTTGAGGTCACTAAATTCAACAAGTCAATTTTTTTAAGGTCAACATCGACCAAAAGGTCAACAATTTTGGTGGATGGAATTTCTAAAATTCTCAATTTTCGTCCCATTGAGCTGAAATTTGTAGAGGATTTGCATATTAGGTCACTGAATTCTACGAACAAGTATTTTTGAGGTCAACATAGGTCAAAAGATCGACATAGGCCAAAAGTTGACATGGGCAAATTTCTAAAATTGTCAACTTTCATCAGATTGACTTGAAATTTGAAGAGTATTTGCATATCAGATCACTGAATTCAACCACCAATTATTTTTTATGGTGAAATCTGTACGGAGTCATCAGTATGAACCTGGATAGGATTCGGGTTTTATCTGCTACTCCAATACTCTCAAGCCCATCCAGGTTCAGCTGAGTGAGCCCCACAAAAAACTTTCTGCAATAATTCATTTCTCCTAGACAAATAGAAAAAGAAAGAGAGAAATAAAGAGTAAAAGATATAAAAGAAAAGAAAAAGCAAGAATTATAATGAATGACGTGTGTGCCGCTCTGTGAATTGTGAATTGTGAAAAAGTAGAATGAAATGTGAAAGGAATAAAGAACAAAGATGTTGTGAAGAACCCAGACATATATATGTATATATATATATATATCAGCAGTTACCCCCTAGGCTCCAACACAGCATCAGTATATGGTATAAACATTATAAAACGGAAGACTAATATTGCATTGGAGTCATCAGAAGGAACCCCAATAAGTAAAGAACAAAGATGGCGTCATCAGGAGGAACTTGGATAGGATCCGCGTTTCACCCGCTACTCCACTATTCCAATCTTTTAGACCTTCTAAGACCCTAAAATCCCCGAGACCGTTTCGAACCCCAACACCTATTCAGACTTTGAAGACCCATGATTACCACTAAAACCCAGAGGACACAAAGACCCAAAAGACCATGAGGACCAAAACAACCCCAATGTCTCAAAATACCCCAATGACCCAAAAGACCCAAGGACCCAAAAGAGCCTGAGGACCCAGAGGACCCAAAAGATGCAAAGACCCAAATGACCCTGAGGACCCAACCAACTCCAAGGACCCAAAAGACCCAAAAGACCCCAAGGATCCAGAGGACTTCAGAGAATTACAACCCTTTAGACGCATTTTGACATTTTCAGATCTTTTGACCTTTCCACCTTTAGACCTTCAGACCATTTGACCTTTACAACTTTTCAGACCTTTGACCTTTACTCATTTACAACGCGACCATTTAGACCTTTCATTTGCAATGGACGACCTTTCATTCAGGACATCCTTCCATTTATTTCCCACACAAAACAAGTCCTGGTGAGGGTCTGCAATCTCTGATTGCTCTTTCCAGTTAGATACTTGTGTTTAATTCTGTTTTTGTTTTTTTAACATTTCTTAGACTATTGGAAGTGTGGTTCCGACAAGATGATGTAGAGGTACCTTTGAGCTGTGTCGTTTGGGTTTGATTCTCGTCCTGTCTATCAACTGCCGGACTGGTGATTCACAGGCTGGGCATTGCATTAATGAGTGCAAAATCCCTCGGTTGGACGTTAAACTGGGTGTCCCATCTGCCGGCACTAGTTGGTGGACGTTGAAGACCCCACAATGTCTTTCCTGAAGAGAAGACGAGTTATCGCCGGCATCCTGAACAAACTACGAATTCTTGCAAGTGGTCTGGTCCTCTCGGGTCTTCCTTGACACCAGGTTACACTGGTTGCTACCTCAGAGAGTGGTTGCCCTGCAGGACAAATTGACGCATTCACTTGGAATGAGACACTCACAATCATAACAGATACCGTGAGTATCTCGTTCCTTGTCTCTCTTGAACACCCTTTGAAACAAATGATCTTCGAAGTTGAATATGATGTGGAATTTGAGGGTACTTTTGAAATGACCTGACTCCATCGTATTAAGCTGTTTTGTCATTTCCATGTTCAGCACTATTTTCCATTATGTTATTGACGTCATAATGATGGATGTGACTCATATTTTGACTTCCATGTGTCATTGCCACCCATTGCAAGTTCCTTCCACCCCAGTCATTACTAATCCCGATCACCCTTGAAATGAACTCCTCATAACTGAGTTGTTTGTGTATGAAAACTTCAGCAGATCCTTTATCAAGGGACAAATTGATATGTGTACACACCTTCAGGTGTGTACTTTTGAAGATTTTGAGTGTACGAGTACATAGAGCATGCACATCACGAACCAGCATAGAAAAGCAAGTGGTTCACACAATCATCTGTTCGGCATAATCAGTAGTTTGACATAAAATATTAAAACATGACTCCTAACTACACTGCATAATGCTCAAACGTCTAATGTATTTTGCTTTGGGGCTATCCAGATATATTTATAAGTAACACATTTTGTTTTTAATCCTCTCTCCCTCCAAATGCCCTGAATATTTCCCCATATATTTCCTGTTAGGGTTAGAGTTAGAGTTGTAGGGTTTTCCCTCTTCCTTCCCCTAACATCTCCTGTGAGGGTTAGAGTTAGAGTTGTAGGGTTTTCCCTCTTCCTTCCCCTAACATCTCCTGTGAGGGTTAGAGATAGAGTTTGTAGGGGTTTCCTCTTCCTTCCCTAACATCTCCTGTTACAGTTAGAGTTGTAACTTGTAGTTGTAGGGTTTTCTCTCTCCTTGCCTCTACATCTCCTGTTTGCGATAGAGTTGTAGTTGTAGGGTTTTCTCTCTTCCTTCCTTTAACATCTCCTGGTTGCGATAGAGTTGTAGTTGTAGGGTTTTCTCACTTCCTTCCCCTAACATCTCCTGTTTAGGATAGAGTTGTAGTTGTAGGGTTTTCTCTCTTCCTTCCTTTAACATCTCCTGGTTGCGATAGAGTTGGAGTTGTAGGGTTTTCTCTCTTCCTTC
>CM068958.1:41499162-41537157 GCA_035128595.1 Eptatretus atami | reverse complement strand
AGAAGAAGGATTAAATGGTTAGATAAACATTGTCATTTCATTTATTTGCTACTTCTTGTTTCACTGGCTGTAATACATGTAATATCACTGTAAACAAGTGTAAATTTGTAATAATAGCAAAAACCACTTTAACATGATTAGCCCTGTTGGAGACTTGGTCCGAAATGGGGGCTTAATGGATTTGGTTATCGATTTTTCAAATGTCGCGTGCATGCGTGGCATCCGCAACATGTCTCGACATGTATGTGCGGATTTTATTCGTAACTTTGCAAAAAGAACAACACATGATGGTATAACCTACACCTTGGCATGTCATTTGTTCTCGAATACAGATCCAAGATGGAGAAACGGGCGTTCATTTGGTTCACAGTCTTCAACCATTTCTCGGAACATGCCATTTAAGCCGATCCTTGGGCTCAGAACTTGCACACAGAAAAGGAAATGGTGGCTTCCAATGTGCAGGCCATGTTTTTTTTTTCGAACAGTCAGATCCAAAGATAACTGACTGGCGGTCCACTTTAGTTGGAAAAACCCGATGTTGAACACTTCCGCTCAATACCATCTCTCGACGTAGCATTTACTGATCTGTTTAAACTTGGCAGACAGATAAAGAATGATGCATTACATAGGCACGCAGCCAATTTTTTTTTTCAACATCAGAACCATATATGGCCGACTGGAAGGCCATTTTAGTTTGATAAAAAAAAAACCGCCAGTGTTCGAACATGTCCTCAACTAATTCTTGGAACATGCATTTAACCCGATCTTGGTTCAAAACTTGGCACTCAGATAATGAATGATAGCTTACATATGCATGTCATTTTCTTTTGAAAAGAGCAGATCCAATATGGCTGACTGGTGCCATCTGTCACTTAAGTGTATCCCCATAATATCTCAGACACACAAGTGGTCAAGATTTTGTTGAAACATGGCACAAAGCACAGTTAATGATGGCATGCCAAGCGGTGCCCGTCACTATTATTTTGTGATCTCAATAAAAGATGGCCAACTAGTAGACATGGGTGGCCCATTTATTGTACTATAAAATATGGAATTAGTTCTTAATCTGCAGGTCAAGGGTTCGAGTAATGGGAGCATGCATTGGAGGCAAGCGCGTCGCCTGCATTTTTCCGACTTTCCGCCCGGCACTTCTTTCTCATGGGGCCTCCGTTCTGGCCATCCCGCAGGCAATGCCTGACCAATATTCATCATCCTTGAGATGTCGATCAAAACCTGCTGCAATGCCACGAGAACAACATGGTTAGCCCATTGGCCTCCTCCACCAAACGAGGTTCCGCTCGCTGAGTAAAGAATCTGATGAGCACGATCAGCTTTAGTAAATGAGCAACGTTCATCAGAGCCGTAGCTAACGCTAATGGACATGCAGGCAAACAAAATCTTCTCAATTTGAGTCTCTGCTCAGGCGACCGCTGTTGGACAGCAAAAGTCCGGACATAGCGATAGGCGCAAGGATTCTCCGAGAGACTGGTAGCCAAAAGTGAATTTATGTCTGCCATTCAGATCCCTGTCAAAGTTGCAAGTCTCGACATCTGTAAGAAGGAAGATCGGGAAGCACCAAAGGACCTGAAAGACTTGGACTTTCCGTCTCCTGCACAGGTACCGTCGCGCTCGAAAACCCGCAGTGATCAATGAATGGGCCCGACCCAGACATAAATTGACCTCTGGTCTCAGCCAGCAGAGACACGAATATCACTGCAAGGTAAGTGATCTCGTCGTCGATCTAATATCTCTCCACAAAACAGGAACAGACAGAGAGGCAGGCATCCAATATGTCATCGAAAGCTGGTCTTAGTTATTGACCGCAGGAAAACCCATAATCCTCAACTGCTCGCGAGTCCTCATTCCACGTTGAGGGACGCCACAAAAAGGATATCCAGAAATTGTCCGCCAAGTGAACTGTATCAGTCTGCGAAATTCAGGTCAGAGATCTCGACATTCCAAAATGAATGCACTGCAAGGTTGATCTCTCTGACATCCTTCCCCATAATCAGTCCATACAAGTAACTGAGAAGTTGGGGCGCAGTACAAACCCCGCTGATTAAACTCCAGTAACAACTTGAAATTAAGTCAGCAGGAATGGTATCACCACATCTCAAGAGCACTCTCAGTCCCAGAGTTATAGTTCGACATCAGATTGATCAGTTTTGGTGGCACCCCGAATGAAGACCTAAGCATCACCTCTGCACAGGCTGATTCTTGGGTCTTTCACAAGAATCAACTTGGCTTCCTGATTCAACTGAATGAACGCTTTGAAGAGATCAACATAGCTGCAAGCAAGCCCGCTGTCAAAACTCTCGGCTGCATTGGTGAAGACGCCAAAGAGGCAGGATATGACGGGCAATCGTTGACCCTCGTTTTGGTGTATAATCCTGACTTGCCGCTGGGTGCTCGTGCTGCAACACGATCAAATAATTATGGTGAACCATCGCAAGAATTATCCGAGCAAAGACCTGCCGCACTGAGCGGCAAGGGCCCACCTCCTCGTAGTTGTTTGCAGTCGCTGGCGATCACCTTCTCTTTCAGAGAGGGACAACAGGACCGTCTTCCAGTCAGTTTGGATGATGTCTGTGTTTCCAGCAAAGCAGAGAACGCATTCGCAATGACATGATTGCAGCGACTTCCCACAGCTTGAGAAAGTTCAGCATGGATGCCCCAGATCCAGGAGCTTCTTACTCCGCATTTCAGACGGTATTCACCGCAGACAAACGGAGGTGTTTCCACAAACGTGAGATGGGTCACAAGTTGATTGAGGGTCAACAATATGGATAGTAACACCCCTGGACATCAACAACTCACAGGCTTGGTGGATTCAGCCTGGTAGCATGCCGTCAAGGGAACCGGGCCCAGCGGGCCTTCACCTTCAGACTCCCCTCTGTTAAGAAGCCTCACCACCCTCGCACTCTTAACTGCAGTGTACCGAGGGATGGGCTTTGGAGAAAGATGCATGTGCAAATTCCCTGTAAGCAGGTTTGAGACGTCACTTGACCAGAGGTGATACTCTACCCGCTCACACTTCATCACACATAGGCTCCTCCACGGCTCAGCACACGTAAGCAGTTTATACACACTCAACTTCCCCCCCCCCCCCTGGAAAAAAAAAACAAGGGCTGGGCTCTGCCATTAAGCCTGGCCGTACTCTTGGTCATTGTATCCAGTGTCTCTTGAAAGAGACTAAAATTCTTTCAATTGCTCTATCGGTGAGTTCCATGACATCCACCGCACATAAAGGATGGTTGGACTTGAAGGCATCCCACAAGTCTTCAACAGATTGCCTCAAAGCCACCCAGACCCCCAAATCTCCAGCTCAACCTGTTCTGCAAACTCCTCAGGCTACACATCTCATTTTTGAGCTTGCAAATCGCTGACTCGGCAGCAGGTTGATCGACATCTCAAAGGAGATTACGTAACCATTCTCCCAGATTTAAGCGGCAACTTCAGAGTTGCTAAAAACAAGGCCTGTGTGGTCGGTTTTGAGGAACTGGAGCCGTCCGGTAGACGCTGGCAGTTCTGGATCATCCTCGTCAGCGACCATGCAGGCTGAGCAACATGGTCATTCTCCTTTGCCTACAACACTACCAGCATTGGAAAAACGCAAGTCCAGCGATGAAGCTTGGTTGGGCGCTGAAACCATGAACCGGCACACCGTCAGATCCATGACTTCTTGGCAAAGTCAAGGAACTTAGTGCTTTTTCTGGTTCAGCAGGGTTCCAGACCCATGTGGACCAACACATGTCCATAACCATCCATCAGTTCTCCAGTCGATGCATTGAAACCCTCAAGTACTGGAAGGTATTCATGCAACTGGGCACTGATCAACCGACAGACTCGAAGTGTGGTGTAGATCAGTCGCCTATCGGAGCATACATAGAGACCAGGGAAACGATACCCAAGGAGTGACGAATCCTTAGTTCATAATATACGCTCGTTCACTGGTGTTACTCAATTATTATCATTGGAGTCAGCATATTGGACACAGCTAGCAGCAACCTCCTTGGGAATGGTAACTCATCAGAGGCGACAGACGCAATAGTAGGTGTTAACCACCCGCCATGATCTTCGCCGCAATCCGGTTCCGAACCTCAGAGAGTGCTGCATACGGCGATATCAAAACGCTTGAGCTTCAGATGAGATAACAAAGAACAGATGATCAAAATGTCTTAGGGAATTATGGATCCATTCCAGGCATACCCACCCCCAAAGGACGCCTCAGGGACGGTTAAACCCATAGGAGACGCCGTCTGGTGGATACGACACCTCAGGCACCACCCAACACACTCTCCACCGCATCTGACCCCTGAAGGTTACACCTGTGGTTTCCTCCTGCCATCAAAAGCGGTGGGGGGTCCAAAGGTTTGCCCCATCCCATCAATCTGGTGAGCTGGCCCTGAGGAGGGCATCCACACAGGAGGTACCACCACGGTAGTGGGTTTTCAACTTTTCTTCTGCGTTTTTTAAGTGCATTTTGTGGCGTTAAGGGTTTACAAGTGGCCGGAGTGCAATTCCTTTAACTCCATACAGCCAAATTTCTGAAGCAACAGGGGCTATGAAATTTTAATGTCTTTTTTTACTTGTTTAAATTTAAGTATATTTTACAATAAATACTTGTATCAACACAAATCACCTCCTAAATTCTTAAAAAAGAACCATGATATACAGCATATCAATCGATATATAGCAATGAGGTGTGGCATGTGAGTGGAACAGTATTGGGGGTGAGGAAGACTGTCAATATGGCTGTGTCAGAACAAAAACTCAACGAGACTAAACTGCTACTCAACACCATCTTATGACAGTGTATAAAGGCCAATAAGGTTGATGTATGAGACTGCTTCAGTAATAGCTTAACTTCTGGATTTTTAATGGTCTTAATATAATTATTTTATTAAAATTGAAGTATAATACTTCGTGCCCCAATGAAGTATAATGCTTGAACACTTGGTGAGGGCCCCATGTATAATATTGTGTGCAGTTTTGGTCACACTTTCAGAAAGGAGATAACTGCTGTAGAGATGGTTCAGCGCAGGACTTTGAGATGGATTCCCGGGCCTAGCTAGACTCAGCTATGAGGAGCGGCTGAAGGAGACGGCTTTATACAGTTAGAAAGGAGGCGGTTACGAGGAGATATATGAAGAGATGTTTAAGATAATGAAAGGTATTGACGAAATAAGTGCAAAATAATTATTCAGCAGAGTAGACAGTGATAGGACCAGGAGCCATAGCCTGAGGGTAAAGAAGAGGAGAGTTAAGAACAGTTAGTCAGGCAGGGGTCTTTTACTCCGAAAGTAGTTCATGCATGGAATGGTTACCTGGAAAGGTAGTGACAGCAGAAACAGAACACAGAGTTAAAACGGGACTTAGATAGGTACTGGAAGTATTGGAGATAGAGGGGTATAGGGATGTTGGGCAGGAGTTTTAGGTAGCTCGAGTATGGAGAGGTGATTGTGGCATCTGTGTGGAGTGTTTGTGTCTGAAAGGAGTCTTGTAAAGGGGTGCTGTGCGGTTGATGTTGTGTTTCTCACCAAGAACCACCTTTGCCCACCACCCTCCCCCCCCCCCCCCCGAAAAAACCCCACAAAAACATGCTTTTTCTTTAAATAATTAAAACAATATATATTTCCCCTTATTTATTTTGACACAGTGGATATCCCTGGGTGTGCCACATCTCGTCCACATTCCTCCCCTCATTTGTCCAAAGAAATTGCATTGTTTTTGACGGATAAAATTGGTCTGGTGTTGTTGTGGCGCTGGCATGATGGACCGAGTGGCCTCCTCTGCTCAACTTTCCTTGTGTTAACACTGTGCGGGGTATCATGTTCATGACCTCTCTAGTTTTGAAACTGGATTGCACACAAGATGTTCTTTAAGTGGTCCAAAGAGATTAAAAAAAACAAAAATCAGTTGACCTATCTGGAACTCTAGAGGAGGGTGGGGGGTTGTGAAGCACTTCCCATCCCAACAGCCTTCTGAAAAAATAAAACGAGAGTTTTTTTCTCATCCACCTGGTTCTTGCTTTGTTTAATATCAGGTACCAATGAATGACAGTTTCCCTTACTTCCACTATTGATGTCACTAACTACTTCTGTAAATCACTAACATTGGTGCATCTATTGTCCAGAAAAGATTGTCCATCGAAGTATCGTAAATGTCTCTATTGGCTAAAATATATGGATTGACCCATCGGAGTAATATTTTGGAATCACAAAACTTGGTTGCACGTGAGCACGTTCCATTATCGAATTCACATTTGTTTTGAATATTTCCACGACTCAATACACGTCGAAAAGAGAGGCAGCATAGCACCAACAAACTGTGCGGCTGATCTCTCTGAATACCACGCCAAAAATCCTCATTACGCAGCGCTGTCCTGCAGCACTGAGCAATGACATGCTGCTAACCGCCATCTTGGAAATACCCAAAATGATGAGTGAAGCTGTAACGTCACTTTGCACAGCAGTTCCTGGATGTTGTGCAAACAATTCAGTGCCGCCATTCTTTTCGATTTTTGAGAACAACGACTGACGCCTCATCTGATATTGAAAATGCCTGGCCCTGATTACTCAACCTGACAATAGCTAATAATAAAAGGGGAAAGGAGAAGAGTGCCTTCAATGTAAATAGTTGTTGCTATGGTATGTCAAAACCTGTGCAAGCAACATGCAATTTTTAAATGCAAAGAACAATGGACCCCACCCCGCTTTTTACGTTGAATTAATACCAGGTGGGGTTGACTCAGCCCGTCATCCTTCTGAGGTCGGCAAAGGAGTACCAGCTTGCTGGGATGATTGAGCCATTCGAGTATCCTGCGTCAGAGTGGCCGACCCATCCAGGATTGTGCCCAATAGCCCAGGAGACTGATTCAGCAACACCAACGCTCTGCACAGAGTATGGTCCCAATGGATTTGGAATTTTTTTTGGAATAATTGGGGGAAATGGGGGGGCTTGTTCAAGCCAACTTTTGGGTGCAAGAGGCAGATTGTGCACAACTGGTCTTGTGGTTCAGGTGCAATCCAAACAGGATGATCACCATTCTTGAACAGATAGCCATGAGAGACTTTTTTTGCACCTACAGTACAAACAAGTGGAAGGACCACGGAGTAACCCTTTTTCTGTGAATGGAACGATGGTTGGGTGTACATGAAGTTTGCACCAAGTTCTCATTTAGAAGACAACCCAGCCAATGTCAGGTATTGCCATGAGGTATTGTCAGGATGACACCTCGTAGCAATTGTGGAGTTGTCTTAGATATAGATAACCCTTTCTTGTCCATGGCAAGATAATAGCCAAACATTACAACAGAGTCATCCTCCAGCCAGAAGGAATGACCTCGAGGGTGGGTGTGGCTGCACATGAAGAACAGAGGCTGAATATTCCGAAATAAAAAATTAATTGGAGATTAAATAGTTAACATTTGATCATAACACTCGTCTGTAAGTATAACTAGCATAAAAGACCCCTCGTTTCGGCTAACAGGAAATACCAGTATTTGCTGCGATGACTAAATCTTAGTGAGAAAAACAAGAAAAGATTCCTGGGATAATCCTGCCCTCTGTGCGGGGATAACCAGGCGTCGCAGGTTGACGTTTGCAGTTTCTCCACATGTGTCCATCCATGTACTCCAACACACAAAACCGTCCTTTATTTATTATTACCCTCACCAGAGGTGATTTGGGTCCCTTTGTTACTTGTGAAAATCGAAGATTTTTCAAGTACTGTATATTGGTTGGTCTTGTGCGTCATTCTGTCTGTCTGTCTGTCTTTCTGTCATTAACTACGCTCATGATTTTAAACCAATCTTCACGAAACTTCACCACATGGAAGAGTTCTCGTAAGCAAGAAGCCCAATTGTTTTGAGATCAAAAGGTCACAAGGTCAACAACTTTGTCAAATTTCTAAAATCCTCAATTTCATCCCTTGACTAGAAATTGAAGAGGATTTGCACATCCGTCACTGAATTCAATCACCAAATTATTTTTTTAGGTCAACATAGACCAAAAGGTCAACATAGGCCAAAAAAGTCGACATGGGCCAAGTTTCTAAAATTGTCAATTTTCATCAAATTGCCTTGAAATTTGAAGAGAGTTGCATATTTTGGTCATTGTATTCAACCACCAATTATTTTGAGGCCAATTGTATAGGCCAATTATATCGGCCAATTATATCGGCCAATTTTATAGGCCAATTGTATAGGCCAAACGTCAACTCAGGTGAGATTTCTAAAATCCTCAATTTTCATCCGATTGACTTGAAATTTAAGAGGATTTATATTTGAGGTCACTAAATCAACAAGTCAATTTTTTTAAGGTCAACATCGACCAAAAGGTCAACAATTTTGGTGGATGGAATTTCTAAAATTCTCAATTTTCGTCCCATTGAGCTGAAATTTGTAGAGGATTTGCATATTAGGTCACTGAATTTCTACGAACAAGTATTTTTGAGGTCAACATAGGTCAAAAGATCGACATAGGCCAAAAGTTGACATGGGCAAATTTCTAAAAATTGTCAACTTTCATCAGATTGACTTGAAATTTGAAAGGTATTTGCATATCAGATCACTGAATTCAACCACCAATTATTTTTTATGGTGAATCTGTACGGAGTCATCAGTATGAACCTGGATAGGATTCGGGTTTTATCTGCTACTCCAATACTCTCAAGCCCATCCAGGTTCAGCTGAGTGAGCCCCACAAAAAACTTTCTGCAATAATTCATTTCTCCTAGACAAATAGAAAAAGAAAGAGAGAAATAAAGAGTAAAAAGATATAAAAGAAAAAGAAAAAGCAAGAATTATAATGAATGACGTGTGTGCCGCTCTGTGAATTGTGAATTGTGAAAAGTAGAATGAAATGTGAAAGGAATAAAGAACAAAAGATGTTGTGAAGAACCCAGACATAATATATAATATATATATATATATATATATATATATATATATATATATATATATATATATATATATTTCAGCAGTTACCCCCTAGGCTCCAACACAGCATCAGTATATGGTATAAACATAATAAAACGGAAGACTAAATATTGCATTGGAGTCATCAGAAGGAACCCCAATAAGTAAAGAACAAAGATGGCGTCATCAGGAGGAACTGGATAGGATCCGCGTTTCACCCGCTACTCCACTATTCCAATCTTTTAGACCTTCTAAGACCCTAAAATCCCCGAGACGTTTCGAACCCCAACACCTATTCAGACTTTGAAGACCATGATTACCACTAAACCCAGAGGACACAAAGACCCAAAAGACCATGAGACCAAAACAACCCCAATGTCTCAAAATACCCCAATGACCCAAAGACGACCAAGGACCCAAAAGAGCCTGAGGACCCAGAGGACCCAAAAGATGCAAAGACCCAAATGACCCTGAGGACCCAACCAACTCCAGGACCAAAAGACCCAAAAGACCCAAGGATCAGAGGACTTCAGAGAATTACAACCCTTTAGACGCATTTTGACATTTCAGATCTTTTGACCTTCCACCTTCAACCTTAGACTTCAGACCATTTGACCTTTACAACTTTTCAGACCTTTGACCTTTACACATTTACAACGCGACCATTTAGACCTTTCATTTGCAATGGACGACCTTTCATTCAGGACATCCTTCCATTTATTTCCCAACAAACAAGTCCTGTGAGGGTCTGCAATCTCTGATTGCTCTTTCCAGTTAGATACTTGTGTTTAATTCTGTTTTGTTTTTTTAACATTCTTAGACTATTGGAAGTGTGGTTCCGACAAGATGATGTAGAGGTACCTTTGAGCTGTGTCGTTTGGGTGATTCTCGTCCTGTCTATCAACTGCCGGACTGGTGATTCACAGGCTGGGCATTGCATTAATGAGTGCAAAATCCCTCGGTTGGACGTTAAACTGGTGTCCCATCTGCCGGCACTAGTTGGTGGACGTTGAAGACCCCACAATGTCTTTCCTGAAGAGAAGACGAGTTATCGCCGGCATCCTGAACAAACTACGAATTCTTGCAAGTGGTCTGGTCCTCTCGGGTCTTCCTTGACACCAGGTTACACTGGTTGCTACCTCAGAGAGTGGTTGCCCTGCAGGAAAATTGACGCATTCACTTGGAATGAAGACACTCACATCATAACAGATACCGTGAGTATCTCGTTCCTTGTCTCTCTTGAACACCCTTTGAAACAAATGATCTTCGAAGTTGAATATGATGTGGAATTTGAGGGTACTTTTGAAATGACCTGACTCCATCGTATTAAGCTGTTTTGTCATTTCCATGTTCAGCACTATTTTCCATTATGTTATTGACGTCATAATGATGGATGTGACTCATATTTTGACTTCCATGTGTCATTGCCACCCATTGCAAGTTCCTTCCACCCCAGTCATTACTAATCCGATCACCTTGAAATGAACTCCTCATAACTGAGTTGTTTGTGTATGAAAACTTCAGCAGATCCTTTATCAAGGGACAAATTGATATGTGTACACACCTTCAGTGTGTACTTTTGAAGATTTTGAGTGTACGAGTACATAGAGCATGCACATCACGAACCAGCAATAAAAGCAAGTGTTTCACACAATCATCTGTTCGCATAATCAGTAGTTTGACATAAAATATTAAAAAATGACTCCTAACTACACTGCATAATGCTCAAACGTCTAATGTATTTTGCTTTGGGGCTATCCAGATATTATTATTTCTTTTTACATTTTGTTTTTATTCTCTCTCCCTCCAAATGGCCCTGAAATATTTCCCATATATTTCCTGTTAGGGTTAGAGTTAGAGTTGTAGGTTTCCCTCTTCTTCCCCAACATCTCCTGTAGGGTTAGAGTTAGAGTTGTAGGGTTTTCCCTCTCTTCCCCTAACATCTCCTGTGAGGGTTAGAGATAAGAGTTGTAGGGGTTTCCCTCTTCCTTCCCCTAACATCTCCTGTTACAGTTAGAGTTGTACTTGTAGTTGTAGGGTTTTCTCTCTTCCTTCCCCAACATCTCCTGTTTGCGATAAGTTGTAGTTGTAGGGTTTTCACTCTTCCTTCCCTAACATCTCCTATTAGGGTTAGAGTTAGAGTTGTAGGGTTTTCCCTCTCCTTCCCCTAACACTCCTGTGAGGGTTAGAGTTAGAGTTGTAGGGTTTTCTCTCTCCTTCCCCTAACATCTCCTGTTACAGTTAGAGTTGTAGTTGTAGGGTTCTCTCTTCCTTCCCTAAAAATCTCCTTGTGATGGTGAGAGTGTGGTTGTAGGGTTTTCACTCTTCCCTCTCCTTACATCTCCCTGCAAGGATTAGGGTCAGTGTTATGGGGTTTTTTTCCTCTCCTCCCCTTATTTCTCCTATTTGGGTTAATGTTAGGTCATAGGCATTTTTTCCCTTCCCTCCCCTCATATCTTCAGTTACAGTTGGCGTTTTCTTCCCTCCCCTTATTTCTCCTAACCCTTTCCCACCACATCCAGTGGCAAATCCAGGGGGTTTCCTGGTTGCCCGGAACCCCCCCCCCCTTCCCAACAAAAAAATATTTACCATTACAGTGGCAAACCACAGGGGTTCCCTGGTCACCCAGAACTCCTTCTCCCACGAAAGTGGCCACAAAAAGGCCAGAAGCCTCAGAAAAACGGTATCAATACAGTACCTAAAAAACATAAATCACTAACAGCTCACAGTAATTTATTTGGAAAATTTATAATTTTCTGTTATTTGGAACCCCCCCCCCCCTACCCAATTCCTGATTTGCCCTGACATCTAACATCCTTCTACTACTATTATCATTATAATTTTTCTCCTTGCCCCCTACATTCTAGAGTACATAATATAGAGACAAATCCATTGAGTACTCAGCAAAACTTTCATTTTGATGGCTCATTAACTCTAACTATCAGAGGGATGTCCATTGGTGATGTGTGAGGAATGTGGTATTCACCAGCAAGCCGCTCCGCCAATGTGAGTGCGTGCACCGCAGGACGGAAGTCTCCGGCCGCGTGCTGTGCCACGTGCTGTGCCGCGTGCTGCTGCAGCCCGTACACTGAACCCAGAGTGGGCAGCGTGAAGCCACTGGCAGCACCCAATCCGTACTGTTGCATAATGACGTGGCACAGTACCCTGCACAGAACAACGCAGCACACGGTATGTAGCGGGGTGGATTGATAATCCAGTGCTGGGGTAATGAGGGTTGGAAATTGGCAAATATCTGAGGGCTTTTCATTTATTTCCATAAATGACAGGAAGTGTCACCTCTATTCAACATTCACCCTGGAAAATGATGTGTTTCTTCTCTGATGAGATTGAGCATTTGCTGTGAAATTGTCACACAATTCATGTGTTGTTTATCTTTGACAATCACTGACAGGCCATCCACATTCAATGCCTACCTGCAGCTCAAATAGCACCAAATCACTCAATATAGACACAACAATATAAACACAAGTGTGGTTCTCATTCAGCACTGTAAAATATAGTCTTGATATTCAGAGATGTTGTTGTAAATGATAAATGACATCATTCAATGCAACTATTATCACTGCCCAACTCCTTATGGAACTTCAACCATCATTTTGGAATGTAATGAACAGACATTCATACAGGTGGTCACTATAAGGTGTCGACAGCACTGGTCCACCTTAAGAAAGAAAAAGGAAAAGGTTTAAGTATAAACTCTTCCCTCCAGAGCTTCAAGTCATCTCTTCATCCCCATCTCAGATCTTCCCCCATCCCCAACCATGATCTTTTCTACCCAAATACCTCTTTCCAAGTTTCCAGAGTTTCCTTCTACTTCGATGATTGAGAGTGAGTGTGTGTGGCTGTATCCATCTTCTTCACCTCCTGTGTCTTCCTTCCCCTTGCTCTCATTCTTCCCCATGTCAGCTTTATCCTTCCAAGTCTTCCTCTATTTTGTCCCTCTCCCATACTGTTGCTGTGTTTCAACTCTTATTTTCGTTATGTTACATTCTAGTCCATTCTGTGTTCTAGCTCCTCCATGAGCCTCGACTCTGCATACCAAAGAAATAGAACACCTTGTCCCATGCAGCGTTCAGGTGTATACTCGTAATTGAATCGAAATAAAATAATGATTTTAATGGTCGTATAAACTAAATTCCGGAAGTTTAGCACCGTTGATGCAGTCTTATACGTAACCTTATATAACATGTCCAAGTACTGCAAAAATATGTTCTACAGTGTTCAACTAAATAATTAAACAAGTACGTGGATGATCTGATGGTTGTGGTGGAGAGTGGGCGGGAGATGCAGGAAGTACTGGGGGAGTGGAAGGAGGCATTTCGGATGCACGGGTTGAAGATGAGTATGGAGAAGACTGAGGTGTTGTGGTTCGGGAAGCTGAGTCAATAAATTTATATCAGGTTAGAGGGGAAGGAGATCAGCCAGGGAAATAGGTTTGAGAATCTTGGAGGAACAGTGACCAGGGATGGTTAGTCTGAGGCAGAGTTGAGGAAGAGTATTCAGGTGGAGGAGAATGGAGGGAGTAATGGCAGAGAGAAAGATATCAAGGAAATTGAAAGGGAAAGTTACGGTGACTTGTGTGATGCTGGCCTACCTTTATGGTCTCAAAACGGTGGCATTGACATAGACAACAACAGAGGTTGCAGGTCTGCAAGAACAACTGGGTCAGGAGGATTGCAGGAGTGAAGACGGTGGATAGGAGGAGGTCAGGAGGATGGATGAACTGAGAGAGGAGATTGGTGTGCAGATGAGCTTGACTGGAAGATTGATGAAATGCCGGCTGAGATGGGCTGGACACTTGGTGCGGATGGGGGAAGAGAGAATGGCAAAGAGAGCAGATAGATTGAAGGAGGAAAAGAGGTAGATCATGGTTGAGATGGGTGAATTGTGTGAGGAGGGATATCAATAAGGTGGGGGTGGTTTGTGAGTGGAGAGAGATGACTGAAGATGGGGGGGGGGGAAGTGAAGCAGTATTGTGGTCGAGGCAGGGCGGAAGCTTGGAACCATTGGACCTCACCCTTATATACGGAACAGAAGGAAGAAGAAAGATTGTAAAGTTTGTATAAAAATTTTTAATTCCGGAACTTTACCGCCGTTGACGAAAGGGTATTACACAACCTTATCTAACACATCACATTAATTATTCGTGCCTGGTTGTTCATGTCCTTTATGATGTCCTTAAAAACAGTAAGTTTCCTATTTAGAATGATTTTCAATTTTGGTTGATTCCCAGACAGGCAGACAAAGGGAAAAATTGCACGTGTGTCCGAAGGAAGCGGTGCAGTTTGACATTTACTTCTTGTGATGCTAGGCAGTTAGAGCTCCCTCTTGTGTCAATTCAGTGTCTGCACAGCTTAAAAAAAATTTTGACGGATGGACGGACCAAATATTGAAGTGGCTACACCACTTAAAAATTATCTCACTCATCTCTGTACATGTGGAATGCATAGAGAGCAGTGGGATAATTTGTGTTCAGCTTCAGAGCCAAAGTACTGTGAAACTACAGATTCGTTTTCTGATTCATGTTCCGATCCGTGTTCAAAATATAACATTCAATTTAAATCAAGTTGTTCCTCGATCATAAACTGACGTTTAAAAGGCCCTTATAATACACAAGGATGATACACAAGGAAAATAGATGCAGTTCTGCCCATTATGCCTGTGCCACATCAACACCAGATCAATTTATATGGAAAAAGAAAAATGCAAAATGTTTTTTTTTTTGTGTGTGTTTTTTTTAATTTTTGTAAAGTTGAAGGACGCTGTGATTTGTGAATGCAAGGATGATAAAACCACAAACATATTTACCGGCAAGTATAGAAAGTAATGGGACTAGAAATCAAAGTAGACATAGCAAGCGGAATTTCGAAAACAAGTGAAGACAAGTCTGAAGATGACGATGGTTCACAAGCAGTATTTTATGATGTAGATTGTTTGAGAAGTCAAGGATGAGACAATGTGATAATGTTTGACCAAGTTATAAAAATGATCAGCATGAATGTGGTACGAGTGACAGGTTATTAGTTGCAAATGTCGAAAACCGGTTTCGTTCAACAACTTTCAAAATTTGACCTTTGCATAACCTTTAAAGGTCACAAAACAATGTTGTGAACATTAAAATAAGGACACAGGATACGTGCTGTAGCTTAATGGAGTTAGTTCGTCGAAGAAGGTCGAAAACCCGGTTCGATTCCCTAACTTTGAAAATTTGACCTTTGTGGCTTTAAAGGTCAAAGGTCAAGGATTATGACCTTTGGTGCAAAACTTCCTCTGGAACATTCCAGGAACAATATAATGTCATATAGGCTATATGGCATTTCGCACTCCTCGGATTATCCATACTTTGATTAAATCAGCGTAAAACAAACTTGAAGGGGCGCCACGGGCAAGGTGTTCGAGATAGAGAAAAATGGTTTCAAGACTTTAGGTGGGGAATGACCTCAAGATTATGCATAAAAAATATTGTCATCCTAGCTCTCAAAGTTTGGGCGGTCGTATGATTTTTATTTCAAAATTCGCAATTTTCTAAGTTTTTGACCTTGTGACCTTGACCTTGGACGAAAATGAAAAATCGGACACCGACAAGTTTGAGATAATTCATTTTGCTATTCAAATACCGAAGAACCCATTCCCTTCAGTCAATTCCGCGAGGAGAAGATAGATTTTTAATCCGACTACCTTCTAAAAGGCTATTTTTTGGGCGTGGCTCCGCCCACAATGGGCGTAGCACGCCCTCGTCCAGGAAAACACAACTAGACATTGATATCGAACACATATCCAAGTTTCATCAAGATCGGATCAAAGTCCACGGAGTTATGCTCTGGACAGACAGACACAGACATAATGAATATAGTGGTTACTCCTGGCTGGCGCTCGTGAACCAATAGAAGAACAAGTTTGTACGATACCTCATGCAACCAACAGGTCAGCAGCAGCGAATTCCCTCCTGCTCACCTGGAAAGGGTCAGATGCTGGTCTAACAGTTGATAGATGTCCTTCAATCCATGAAAGTCTTACATTATCAACCTGCCTCTCCAGAAGGATTGTCAAATCTATTTCCACAATCAACCACTTAAAGAAGTTCAAACTCTTGAACCTCTAGGGCTCACCATCAGCCATTACATTTCCTGGGCCGACTACCTAGCAAATCTGGCCTCCCGCAGACTGGGCGGCCTCCGTCGATCCAAGCCTTTCATTGAAAAAATCAGAACTGCTCACATTCTTCAAGGTCTTTGTCTGTAGATCAGTGAAGTACTGCTCTCCCAGTACACGAATGGGCAGCTATTGCCCTCCCTAACATTATAAAACAAAAATCATGAACGTCATTGACGTGAAAGCATCAAAACGATATTTGACTGAATGCGTAAGTTATGCCCCAATAGATTAGGCATGAATTTCGGCAGGATGCTGGTACAAAATGGCCTACTCAGCTAATTCTGCAGATGGATCCTCAGCTTAACATACCATCTGAGAGCCGGCATACTCATTGATATGTAATATGCATGTGAAAGCCAATGGTGACAGTTTATAGTCATATTGGGAATAAAACCCAGGCGAGACAGCTCAAAAGAGCTCAACTAGAAAAGTCAAGTTATGGTTGCACTGTCCTGATAAATGGATTTAAAAGCAGTCCAACCTGCTACACACACACACACACACACACACACACCACACAATAATACACACACAATAATAAACACGCAAATAATACACACACAATAATACACACACAACAATACACACACAATAATAACACACAATAATACACACACAATAATACACACATACAAATAATGCACACACATACAATAATACACACAACAATAATACACACAGAATAATACACACACAATAATAACACACATACAATAATACACACACACAATAATACACACCAATAATACACATAATAAACACACACAATATACACACATAAAATAATACACACACATACAATAATGCACACACATACAATAATACACACACACAATAATACACACACAATAATACACACACATACAATAATACACACACACAATAATACACACACACAATAATACACACAATTATCCACACACATACAATAATACAAACAATTATCCACACACATACAAAAATACACAATAAACACACACATACAATAATACACACACACAATAGTACATACACCCATACAATAATACACACACATACAATAATACAGACACCAAAAATACACACTCAATAATCCACACACAAATTACACACCACAATAATACCACACTCAATAATCCACACATACAATAATACACACACAATAATACACAAACATACAATAATACACACACAATAATCCACACACATACAATAATACAAACACAATAACAATACACACACAATAATACAGACACTATAATAAACACACAATAATACACACACACAATAATACACACATAAATATTACACACAAATAATGCACACATAAACAATAATACACACACACAATAGCACACACACACACACACACATACAATATATACACACACATTAATAAACACACAATAATATACACACACATACAATAATCCACACACAATAATCCACAACACAATAATACAGACACACACACAATAATACACACACGAATACACAAATACAATCACACATACAATAATACACACATACAATAATACACACAAAATAATCCACACACATACAATAATACCCACACAAATAATCCACACACATACAATAATACACACAATAACACCACACAATAATAAACATGCAATAATACACACAATAATACACACACACCAATACACACAAATACACACACAATAATACACCACATAATAAACACACATAAAATAATACACCATACAAATAATACACACAATAATACACACACACATACTACACACACAGACACACACATAATGCACACACACAAAGAATGCACACACACAACAATCCACACACATACAATAATCCACACACAATAATCCACACATATACAATAATACACACACAATAATACACACACATAATAACACACACAGACACACACAATAATGCACACACAACAATCCACACACATACAATAATCCACACACAATAAATCCACACATATACAATAATACACACACAATAATCACACACAATAATACACACATAGACACACACAATAATGCACACACACAAGAATGCACACACACAACAATCCACACACCATACAAAATCCACACACAATAATCCACACACATACAATAATACACACACAATAATACACACACAATAATGCACACACACAATAATGCAATAACTACACACAATAATGCACACACACAAGAATGCACAACACATCACAATCCACACACATACAATAATCACACACAATAATCCACACACATACAATAATCCACACACAATAATCACACACACATACAATAATACACACACAATAATACACAACACATACAATAATCCACACACAATAATCCACACACAATAATACAGACCACATCACAATAATACACACACGCAATAATCACAAATACAATCAACACATACAATAATACACACACATACCAAATACATCACAAAATTATCCACACACATACAATAATACCCCACACAATAATCCACACACATACAATAATACACACACAATAACACACAACACATATATAAACATGCAATAATACACACAATAATACACTCACAACAATACACACACAATAATACACACACAATAATACACACATAATAATACAACATACAATAATACACACATACAATAATACACACACAATAATACACACACAATATCAACACACAATTACACACACACAAATCACACACAATAATGCACACACATCACAATAAATACACACAGCACAATAGTACATACACCCAACAATAATACACACACATACAATAATACAACAACAAAATACACACTCAATAATCCACACACAATATTACAACACACAATAATACACACATCAATAATCCACACATACAATAATACACACACAATAATACACAATAATACAATAATACACACAATAATCCCCACAACATACAATAATAACAAACAATAACTAATACACAACACAATAATACACATCAACTATAATAAACACACAATAATACCACACAATAATACACACATACAATAATTACACACACAATAATGCACACATAAACAATAATAACACACACACAATAGCACACACACACACACACATACAATAATAAACACACATTAATAAACACAATAATAATACACACATTACATACAATAATCCACACAACAATAATACAGACACACACACAATAAACACACACGCAATAATACACAAATACAATCACACATACAATAATACACACACATCAATAATACACACAAATAATCCACACACATACAATAATAAACCCACACAATAATCCACACACATACATAATACACAACAATAACTACACACACAATAATAAACAGCAATAATACACACAATAATACACACACACTCACAATACATAACACACACAATAAATACACACACAATAATACTCACATAATAATACACACACATAAAAACAATACACACATACAATAATATATCAACACACAATATAATACACAACAATAATACACACACACAATACTACAATCACACAGACACACACAATAATCACACTACCCCACAAGAAATGCACACACACAAACAATCCACACACATACAATAATACACACACAATAATCCACACATATCAATAAATACACAACACAATAATACACACAAATAATACACACCACACACACAACACAATACACAGCACACACACAAGAATGCACACAACACAACAATCCACACACATAACAATAATCCACACACAATAATCACACATAATACACATAATACACACACATAATACACACACACAAATAATACACACACAGACACACACAATATGCACACACACATACAAAATCACTACAACACAACAATCCACACATAATACACAATAATCCACACACAATATCACACACATACAATAAACATCACACAATAATACACACACAATAATACACACCACATAATAAACACACACAATAATACACAACCACAGACACACACAATAATGCACACACACAACAATAACACACACAACACACACACAACAATCCACACACATATCAATAATCACACACAATAATCCACATAATACAAAATACACACACAATAATACACACACAATAATACACACACAGACACACATAATAATGCACACACACAAGAATGCACACACACAACAATCCACACACAATACAATTATCCCACACACAATATCCACACATATACAATAATACACACACAATATATACACACACAGACACAACAATAATGCACACACACACAAGAATGCACACACACAACAATCCACACACATACAATAATCCACACACAATATCCACACAACATACAATAATACACACACAATAATACACACACACATATATACACACACACAGAACACACAACAATAATGCACCACACACAATAATGCATCACACACAATTATGCCACACACAAGATGCACAACAACAAATCCACACACATACAATAATCCACACACAATAATCCACAACATACAATATATACACACACAATAATCCACACACAATAATACAGACACACACACACATAATAACACACACGCAATAATACACAAATACAATCAATCACATACAATAATACACACACATACAATAATACACACAAATAATCCCACACATACAATAATACCCACACAATAATCCATCACACATACATAATAACACACACAATAACACACACACAATAATAACATGCAATAATACACACAATAATACACACAAACAATACACACACAACAATACACACACAATATACACACACAATAATCACACACAATAATACAACACACATAATAATACAAACACTTAAAATAATACACACATACAATAATACAGCACACATACAATAATACACACACAATAATACACACAATAATACACAACAATACTAAACACACACGACACACACAACAATGCAACACACACAAAAATGCACACACACAACAATCCACACACATACAATAATCCACACACAATAATCCACACATATACAATAATACACACACAAATAATACCACACATCACACAATAATATACACACACAGACACACACAATAATGCACACACACACAAGAATGCACACACACAAGAATGCACACACAACAACAATCCACACACATACAATAATCCACACACAAAATCCACACACATAACAATAATACACACACAAATAAACAACAAAAACACACAAGAACACACACAATAATGCACACAATAATGCACACACACAAGAATGCACACACACAACAATCCACACACATACAATAATCCAACACAATAATCCACACACATACAATAATACACACACAATAATACAACACACATCAATAATACACACACAATAATACACACACAATAATACCAACACAATAATCCACACACAAGATCCACAACACATACAAGAACCACAAAACAATAATCCACACACATACAATAATACACACACATACAATAATACACACACATACAATAACCACACACATCAATAATCCACACACATACAATGAATCCACACACATACAATAATCCACACACATACAATAATACACACACATACAATAATACACACACATAACAATAAATTCCACACACATACAATAATTCACACATACAATATACACATACAATATACACATACAATAATACACACCACATACAATAATACAACACAATAATAAACACACACAATAATACACACATAATACACACACACAATACTACACACAATCAGAACACACACAATAATGCACACACACAAGAATGCACACACACAACAATCCACACACATACAATAATACACACTACAATAATCCACACATATACAATAATACACACACAATAATACAACACAAGGACACACACAATAATGCACACACACACAACAATCCACACACATACATAATCCCACAACATATAATCCAGACATATACAATAATACACCACAAATAATACACACAACACACACATAATGCACACACACACAAAAGAAAATGCACACAACACAACATCCACACATATACAATAATCCACACACATACAATAATACACACACAATAATACACACACAATAATACACACACAATAATACACACACACACACAGACACACACAATAATGCAACACACACAATAAGCCACACACAAGAATGCACACACACAACAATCCACACACATACAATAATCCACACACAATATCCACACATATACAATAATACACACACAATAATACACACACAATAATACACACACAGACACACACAAATAATGCACACACACACAAGATGCACACACACAACAATCCACACACATACAATTATCCAACACAATAATTCCACACATGTACAATAATACACACACAATATACACACACAGACACACACAATAATGACACAACACACAAGAATGCCACACACAACAATCCACACACATACAATAATCCACACACAATAATCCACACAATACAATAATACACACACAATAATACACACACAATAATACACACATCATCAGACACACACAATATGCACACACACAAATGCACACACACAAGAATGCACACACACACAATCCACACACATACAATAATCCACACACAATAATCCACACACACATACAATAATACACCACAATAATCCACACACAATAATACAACACACACAATAATACACACCACGCAATAATACACAAATACAATCAACACATACAATAATACACACACATACAATAATACACACAAAATAATCCACACACAATACAATAATACCACACAATAATCCACACACATACAATAATACACACACAATAACACACACAATAATAAACATGCAATAATACACACAATAATACACACACAACATTACACACACAACAATACAACACAAACAATATACAACACACAATATACAAACATAATAATACACACAAAAATAATACACACATACAATAATACACACACATACAATAATACACACACAATACTACACACACAGACACACACAACAATGCACACACACAAGAATGCACACACACAACAATCCACACACATACAATAATCCACACACAATAATCCACACATATACAATAAACACAACAATAATACACACACACAATAATACACACACAGACACACACAATATGCACACACAACACAAGAATGCACACACACAAGAATGCACACACCACAACAATCCACACACATACAATAATCCACACACATAAATCCACACACATACAATAATACACACACAATAATACACACACACAGACACAACAATAATGCACACACACAATAATGCACACACACAAGAATGCACACACACAACAATCCCACACACATACAATAATCCACACACAATAATCCACACACAATACAATAATACACACACAAATAATACAACACACATACAAATACACACACAATAATACACACACAATATATAACATGCAATAATACACACACAATAATACACACACAATAATCCACACACAAATCACACACATACAAGAATCCACAACAATAATCCACACAATACAATAATACACACACATAATAAACAATAATAACCACATACAAATAATCCACACATACAATAATCCACACACATACATAATCCACACACATACATAACAACCACACATACAATAATACACACACATACAATAATCCACACACATACAATAATTCACACATACAATAATACACATACAATAATACACATACAATAATACACACACATACAATAATACACACACAATAATAAACACACACAATAATACACACAATAATACACACACACACATACTACACACAATCAGACACACACAATAATGCACACCACACAAGAATGCACACCCACAACAATCCACACACATACAATAATCCACACACAATAATCGACACAATACAATAATACACACACACACAACAATACACACACAGACACACACAATAATGCACACACACAAGAATGACACACACACAACAATCCACACACATACAATAATCCACACACAATAATCCACACACATACAATAATCACACACAATAATACACACACAATAATACACACACAATAATACACACACACAGACCACACACAATAATGCACACACACAAGAATGCACACACACAACAATCCACACACATACAATAATCCACACACAATAATCCACACACATACAATAATACACACACAATAATACACACACATAATAATACACATACAATAATACACACACAATAACAAGACATACAATAATACACACACAATAATACACACACACATAATAAACATGCAATAATACACACAATAATACACACACAATAATCCACACACAAGAATCCACACACACTACAAGAATCCACAAACAATAATCCACACACATACAATAATACACACACATACAATAATACACACACATACAATAATCCACACACATACAATAATCCACACACATACAATAATCCACACACATACAATAATCCACACACATACAATAATCCACACAGCACATACAAAATAAACACACATACAATAATCACACACATACAATAATCCAACACATACAATAATCCACACACACACAACAACCATCACACATACAATAAAATCCACACACAATAAATCCAAAACACATACAATAATACACATACAACAATACACACACAATAATACACCAAATACAACAATACACACACACAACAATATACACACACAACAATACACACACACTAATCCAAACACATACAATAATACACATACAATAATACACACACAATAATCCAAACACATACAATAATACACAACACACAACAATACACACACACATACACACACACAACAATACACACACACAATAATACACACACAATAATACACCACACATATAACACACGCACAATAATGCACACACAATAATACACATACACACAATAATACACACACAATAATACACACATAATATACACACACAATAACACACACACAATAATACACACACAATAAATACACACACAAATAATACACACATCATACACATAAAATAATACACACACAAATACAACACAAACCAATAATACACACATAATAATACACACACACAATAATACACACACATACAACACACACATAAATACAACATACACACAAATATACACACATACACACTAATATTAATACACATAATAATACACACACCATAATACACACACACAATAACACTCACACATAAACACACATACAATAATACACACACAATAATACACACAATAATACACACACCTACACACATAATATTAATACACACACAAATACACACACATAATACACACATACAATAATACACACACGCACACACACAATAATACACACATACAATAATACACAGAATAATACACACATACAATAATATACACACATAACACACACACGCACACACACAATAATACACACATACAATAATACACACAATAATACACACATAACAACATAATTTAATACACATAATAATACACACACCAAATACACACACACAATAACACTCACAAAATAATCCACATACATACAATAATACACACACATAATAACACACACACGCACACACACAATAATACACACATACAATAATACACACAATAATACACACATACACACAATAATAACCACATACACACAAATATTATACACACAAACATAATACACACAAACAATAATACACACACAATAATACACACACAATAATACACACAATAATACACATACACACACATACACACATAATATTAATACACACACAAATACACACAAACAATAATACACACACAATATACACACATACAATAATACACACAATCATCCACATGCCATTGTCGCTTTGAGTCTGTTTCGTGCTTTAGTCGATCATGGTCTAAATGTTAATGAAGGGTTTGAAGACCTCATGAAGACCCCACATGATGCTTTTAACGATTCAGCCTGATGCAGTTGGTTTCACAACCTGGACCTTCCATGGTTGTGCCTTTTTTCCATGCTGTTGTAATATCGGGTGACAGAACGTCTACACCCCTTTATTGACTAATCAGATGTTTACCCTCGACGAAGGAATCTCATAGAGGGTATTACATTTGGGTCCGTTTGTTTGTTTGTTTGTCTGTCTGTCTGCTGTTTGTTGTTTGTCCGCACAGAACTTTTGTGTTTTTCTCCGCAACTGCTTGTCGGATTGAGACAAAATTTTCAGCATTGGTGTGACTTCATATAGAATGTTATAATGATAATTATGACGTCATATGTCACGTGATGTGGCAGACATATTGGAAAAACGGAAAAACTTTGGACCTCTGTATCTCTGAAACCGTACCAAGGAAAAAAAATAAGACTTGGCACATAGCAAGTCCTCCTCATGTGGAATGAGTGTGATTTTTAAGGACGTCAAATGTGGCCTCGTTATGACGTCATAATTGCATATGTAGAACACCCCAACCAATTAGTATGAAAATTTTTGAGGGTCATCTAGGGATAAAATGGTCCACAGAAAAAAAAATTAATGACATCATCAGTCACGTGATTCGGCAGCCATATTGTTTTGGTTTTTTTTAACCTTCAAAAATCTTCTTCTCTGAAGTGGCTGAACAGATCGAGGCGAAACTTTACATGTATGACCGCCTGTCCATGAGGAACAAAAGCTTCACACATATTATGATGTCATTGGTCACATGGGTTGGCAGCCATATTGGATTTACCCTAAAACCTATAAAATTACACCACTCAAAAGAAGTCCTGGCGAGGGTTTGCAATCTCCGATTGCTCTTTTTCTTGTTTTGTTCTGTATTAATAGTGATCTTATATGCACGTGGAAACCGAATGTTCATGTAAAATGGTATCTACACACCATGAGGGTCATGCTCGTCGAGTGTGAAACAACCTTGCAGAGATTCAGGAAACATTACGGTTCTACACGATCAAGAAGGGTCCCGTCACTGCTCAGCTAGTGAATGGTGGGTACGACCTTTATTATGGACCAAAATAAGAGGCTCCCACGATGTAGATACTTCTCTCTCCAAATTATGGACCAATTGGAGATTCCCACCACGCGCTGTCATGTTTATCATGAACAAGCCACATTAAACCGGGTAGTTACTAGTTAGTTACACACGGGGTCAGCTCTACGTGGTTAATCCTTCAGATCTGTCCATTCAGGCTTTCGGCCATGTCCCCCACCCAATGTAGAACCATCGATTGTTAAACATCCATACTCGCTCATTAACAGCTCTTTCTCTCACTAAGTTCCCAAGTGGTCCACGGATGGTGTTGTACCGCTACGATCATGACCACTGTAGGCTGGAACCAACACGCGATTAAATAATCCAGGTCTCTTTTTTTCTGTTTTCGCTTCTAGCTCCACTCCCGGTGTGCTTCATCGTTCGTGTCTTTTCTTCTCATCCAGTCTCCACCGCCTCGCAGCTCCTTAATTATTAATCGCGGGTAAACGAGAGGCCTCCCGTCCGTCATGGCATCACGCCTTGGGCGGTTGGATCGATCTGGAGGGAAAGGGAGGGGCTGTGTTTGGCTCGAACCTCAAGACTGGCACTGCTCACGGTGGCATGGCTTTTTGGCTCGGGACTGGCACAGCTCCTGGCTCGAAATTTAGCACAGCTCCTGGCTCGAAACTGACACGGCTCCTTGCTCGAAATTTAGCACGGCTCCTGGCTCTGGACTGGCACAGATCCTGGCTGGAAAATGATACAGATCCTGGCTCGAAACTGGCTCGGCTCCTGGCTCAAAAGTGGCACGGATTCTGGCTCAGGACTGGTGCGGATCCTGGCTCAGGACCGGCCCAGATCCTGGCTCGGGACTGGATGGATCCTGGCTCGGGTCCTGGCTCGAAACTAGCATGGATCCATGCTCAGGACTGACACGGCTCCTGGCTGGAAACTGGCATGGCTACTGGCTCGAAACTGGCACAGCTCTTGGCTCGGGACTGGCATGGCTCCTGGGTCTGGACTGGCATGGATCCTGGCTCGGGACTGGTACGATTTGAGTTTGCATAACGAGAGCGGTGCGTTGTAGACAAATTAGTTACAATAAAATATGCCATCGAGCAATATGTGTTTGACACGCCGGTTTACCACTGGTGAAGAAACCGTCTGGAAAGCCATCACGTGTCGTTATTAAATGAAGGTAAATGTATATGCAAGGTGTATCCGTATATTCATCAGGTATATTACCGTCTGTAATACAGGTGAGCGCGAGATACTCAAAAACAAACTAAAGGTAATCGCGATTTCCCAGTCTGTGAATAAATTCCCAGAAAGACGTCAAACATAGAACTCGGCGCAAGACCATGCTGTTGAAACGTCACAAACGAAAGGGAGGAGGGTGTGTGTGTGGGTGTGGTGTCGTGTGTGTGTGTGGGTGTGGTGTGTGTGGTGGTGTTGTGTGTGTGTGTGTGTGTGTGGTGTGTGTGTGGTTGTATATATATATAATGGTGTGCGAGAATTAGGTAAATGCGGTTTTGTGATGGAAAGGCCAAAAGTTTTAAACGAAACGTCCTGAACACGTGCTCGACGTGTCGCCATTTCCCGCCGTTTTATTTCGATCCGTAAAGACGCGCGAGGAGTCGTTTACTTAAACCGAGTTAAATACCCACGCCATGTACCCTTATAACTATTATAACAAGCTATATGTAGCACATTATATAACACGGTGCCTTGGCTTGATGAACGTGAACTAATTAACAATCACGTGACGTCCTGATTACAATCAGTGTATTATATATTCTCATATTATCATCGAAATCGGTGATATCGGTGATGCCGAAGCGCCGCGAACGTTTTATATCGGAAAAGCGAAAGTTTACAGATAATTTACTAGTAACTTAGTAACGTGTACTTGTCTCTGTCCCTGGATAAATAGATCACATCCCTGTCGCTTCGTTAACAACTAAAGCCCGAATGGGACACAAAACCATCAATGGAGGTATCAATGGCATTGTGACGTCATTGCGGCACTCGGTGCTCGATAATAATTGTTACAGGTCAGTATTGTAGTTAGAGCAGTTTTTAACACTCGGATGGATTTTCAAGGAGATTGGTGAAAGACATGACGTCGTGAATAATCGACTGAGTGTTACTATTATAGGATATATATATATATATATATATATATATATATATATATATATAATATATATATATATATTAACAAGAAATGTACCTGCAGAGATGAACAAGTTGCGGGCAGGTGATCGATCTCAGGTAGGAAATAAAATAATAATTAGATGAAATATCTGATAATTAACAAAACCGAGCCGGGATTGGAACACGCATGGTTCACTCTGTAGCCTACAGGTATAGCGCAGGTGCGAGCCACACCATTGATCAGATGGCGATGCAGTTTTCAGGGAAACTGCAGGAAATAAATCAATGATTAATTAAATAAATAAATAAATACATACATTACATACATTGCACAAGTCATTTCTCCCTTCACTTTTAAAATTAAACACTCGTTTTAAAGGGGTCTTTTAACGTAGTTTTTAACGCTAATTGTTTGTGTGTGTGTGGTGTGTGTGTGTGTGTGTGTGTGTGTGTGTGTGTGTGTGTGTGTGTGTGTGTGGTGTGTGTCGTGGTGTGTGTGTGTACAACAAAAAAATCCTATTTAATCATCACGATCGGAGTTATTGGTGGAGGAATGAAGCGCGATCCCATCGAAGCACGCTCCAGAGGGAGGGAGGGGTGAGCGGAGAGCGTCGGACACCTTCGGTTATCGCACGCGGGTGAAGGAGGGTGTGCGAGGAGCAGAACGGGGGAAGATATTTACAAACGTGTGTCCGATCCGCCCCGAGGGCGAGGAGCGGCACGAAATAATAAATAATAAAACAAAATTCAGGAACCAAAATGGGATCGAGAAACAAATCGCTGTTCGTTGGTCGAGGCGCAGCGTCGCGGCCCTCGGGGCGATGTGCACCAGGTGTGCAGTGATGTGGACAGGGTGGCGGGCAGTGCTCGCAATGATTTGCGGTTGGGTGTACACGAGTGGTGGGTGACGAGGGGACGAGGAGTTTCGAATGAGAACTGATCGATGCGTTTATCAAACTTTGGTGGAGTAATCACACGAAACAACGCAAACTAATAATATATATACATATATATATATATATATATATTATATATACAATATACAAATACATTATATATTGATCATTGGTTTGCTGTCAATGACTACAACGTTGCTTACAATAATTACAGAAAATCTTCCACCAATCACAAGATATAATAGCCAGAAAAAGCTGAGTATATAATATATATATATAATTTTTTCTGACTTATTTTCATGTATGCACATATATATATATAAATATATATATATATATAATTTTCTGACTTATTTTCACGTATGCACATATAATATATATATATATATATATATATATATATATATAAATTTTCTGACTTATTTTCATGTATGCACATATATATAAATATATATATATATAATTTTCTGACTTATTTTCATGTATGGCACATATTATATATATATATATATATATATATATATATAAATATATATTAGTGATTGTAGGATAGCTTGGACGTATGCACGTTCGCCTATAAGCGTCTAGCCTGAGTTCGAGTCCAGGCTCACGATGTCTTTTGTGAAGAGTAGCTGAGTTATCTCCGGCACCTCGTACAAATTACTAATTCCTACCAGCACCCTGAGATGAACGCCGAGCTTGGCAGGCCGGTTCGTGAAAGACTTTGGCCTAACCCTTCCCTGGCTGACTCCACAATAAGGTAGGAATAATTACGACCGTTAATGTAGTCGTTGTCGTAGTAGTATAGTAGTATAGTATATACTAGTAGTCGTGGAGTGGGATAAGCCAGTGGTTTTCAGATATTTTCCAGGTGTATTAATAGTTAGTAGTAGTAGTAGTAGTAGTATATACTAGTAGTCGTGGAGTGGGATAAGCCAGTGGTTTTCAGATATTTTCACAGGTGTATTAATAGTAGTTAGTTTGTAGTATAGTGTAGTATATCTATGTATGTAGATACTTGCACCAAGCATGAGTGGCCAAGTATGTTAACTTTTTGTACATTTGACACAAGTTTGCTCGTTTATCATTTGTAGTGTTGGAAGTGAGCGAAAAATTATAAATTATTCTCCTTTTCTTCCACAAAGAAACATGAACAAGACGAGATGCGTTCCTCACGTCCAAGACAAGGATGGTGGAGGGAAATGGACCAGGGTGACCCTGGAATTTACGGCACACACTGCAGTGTAAACGATTTATCTACAACTTCTATGGATTACGTAGTTCCTTGCAATGATTGTATGGACGGTTATTATACACCATGTCATGTCCATACACCATTGTAATTAGCTTGGCAGTGGATGCATTACTTCAAAGGGAATATTTAAACTTGTGATTTTAATGAAACCACCAAATCATCTCGGAGATGTTACGTGAGTCAAAGACCGGATGACGTCACCAAAAGTGTATACCGCATCTGTTGTGCGGACATCGTGTAACTGTCAAGGTTGAAAGATTCGTCCTTTTGTATCTCCATAAGGACAAATTGTGAGCATTAACGAAAAAGATTACATTGCACAACGTATGTATGTATATATATATATATGTTGTGCAATACTATACACACATCCATATATGACCTGTGAACACTTGACGTGGGTGCACTAATTTGTTTATCGTGGAGGAGCTGTTCGTGGAGCGGTCTGCACTCAAAGCAACCACACTCACAGATAGTAAACAGTGTTGTGCTGTGTGAAGGTTTATCCGAGAAGACGTGCGAAAACACCTGAAGAGCACCTGCTTTCGTCGCACTAGCACAACCATTACCCTCAAAACGGACTATAACAATGAGGTTCCTACTTAGCATGCGGTAAAAAAGAGTAAAGAGACATCTCAGATTCCTTTTTCCTCGAGAATTGAACCTGGTCCTCTCACTTGCAATCAGTGACAGCCTGGGACTCCTGATTATATCATACTTAAATACATGCAGGTACTGTGTACACCTGTGGTATTGTCACTTCCCCTCAGTTATGTATATCATGTCATTAGTGTCCAGGTGTACCTATCCTGGTACGTTCACATGGGTATGTATAATGAGGACAAAAGTAGGTAAATAATATTTACTATACAATAAACAATCAAGGTGTTTGTAGATATAATGAGTACAAACTTCTTCAGATTGTTTCACAAACTTGAGATTGTTCACGAAGAGGTCACGGCCGCGCGCCCCCCCACCCCACTCCCCCTGTCCCGGGATTTTAACTTGGACACCGTTAGCATGCAAGTGCTTTAAGGTCAGGTATGAGGGGGGGGGGACACAAACTAGCTATACAGATCAACCTGATATTTTATTATTCTTATTATTATTATTAATATTTTTATAATTATTTCATTATTTTGTTACTACTGGCTGTGCAGACCAACATGCTGTTTTAATTTTTATTTTTTATTTTATTATTATTATTATTATTAATTATTATTATTTATTATTTTATTATTTTTTGTTACTACTGGCTGTGCAGACCAACCTGCTGTTTTATTTTTATTTTTATTTTATTATTTTGTTATTACCTGCATTACAGATCAACCTGATATTATTTTATGATTTTGGTATTACCAGCTGTGCAGACCAACCTGATATTTTATTATTATTATTATTATTATTATTTATTATTATTTTATTATTTTGTTTTTACCAGCTGTGCAGACCAACTGATATTTTTATTATTATTATTATTATTTTTATTATTGTTATTATTTTGTTACTACCTGTGTGCAAGACGCAACCTGCTGTTTTATTTTTATTTTTATTTTATTATTTTGTTATTACCTGCATTGCAGATCAACCTGATATTATTTTATGATTTTGGTATTACCAGCTGTGCAGACCAACCTGGTATTTTATTATCATTATTTTATTATTATTTTGTTTTTACCAGCTGTGCAGACCAACCTGATATTTATTATTATTATTATTATTATTTTTATTATTTTATATTTTGTTACTACTGGCTGTGCAGACCAACCTGCTGTTTTATTTTTATTTTATTTTATTATTTTGTTATTACCTGCATTGCAGATCACCTGATATTATTTTATGATTTTGGTATTACCAGCTGTGCAGACCAACCTGGTATTTTTATTATCATTATTTTTATTATTATTTTGTTTTTACAGCTGTGCAGACCAACCTGATATTTATTATTATTATTATTATTATTATTATTTTATTATTATTTTGTTGTTACTGGCTGTGAAGACCAACCTGATATTTTTTATTGTTATTATTATTTTATTAATTTGTTTATTACTGGCTGTGCACACGAACCTGATGTTTTATAATTATTATGTTATTATTTTTGTTATGACGAATTGTGCAGGCCAACCTGACATTTTATTATTATTATTATTACTATTATTATTTTTTTTTTTATTATTTTGTTATTACTGGCTGTGCAAAGCAACTTGATGTTTTATTATTATCATTATTTTTTTTATTTTGGTATTACCGGATATGCAGACCAACTTCATATTATGTTGTTGCTATGATTATTATTATTATAATTTATTATTATTATTATTATTTTATTATTCCAGGAAACGATCTCTGTATTAAAGTCTTTACATGATATGTTCCATGGACTTTCTCATCCTCGAAGTTTAAAAGTTTTCAATCTTTTCAAGTAGTGTGAGAGCATTCAGTAATTGATTTAATTTGTTATGGTTTTTGATGTCGGCAACCACAGACGTGCTAATTGGCCGCGAGACCAATTCGTGATCCTCGTGTTGAGTTTCAAGTTGGTGTGACGACAAGTACCGTGGTGCATTGAGCTATGTTGCTTGTACTCCCAAAAAGTGTGTTGTTATGAAATTTAAAGTTTGTACTTTAGTTTAGTGTTTTCACTCCTTTGCGGAGTCTACAGTGTGTGAGTTATACGTATGTATTGAGAAATACGATCATATCCTCATATATTTGAATATATAGAATACTCTACCTGTCTATGGTTTGTGTTGAGTTGTATATGAATGCAGCACATCTTGGTTTTAGTTGCACATGGTTATGGTGGTATCTCTGTGACACGGACTAATTTCCCGATTCATCTCCGTCATTATAGTTCTTGTCTCTGGTTATTTTCTACATTGAACTTCTCTTGGCAGGTTATAGAACAAGACTGCAATTAACTTCAAATTTCATGTTGTCGAAAATAACTGTTATATAATAACTCATCAAAATTACTCAGTACGTAATAATAATTATAATAATAACAATAATAATAATAATCTACCATCGCCATCGGTTAAATAATTCTGATACTACTTAGATGGAGTTATAATGAATGGACAGGGGTGCGAGGATGTATTGACCGCGTAAATGACAATAAGTCGATAAAAGTTATTAAATGCAAAACAAATGTCCAAGAAATACCAACTTTTTCATTTTCAGTGTTGGTCATGTATATATCGAAAACATATTATATTTGTATATATATATATATATATATATATATATATACACATATATATTACAAGTGATGATATAAAACAACCGTGAATGGTATTCAGGATTTTGCCAATCTCTTACCTCTCTCCTTGAGCAATCACTTCAGGTGTCCCAGATCTATGTATACACCTGCATGTGGATTGTCTTGTGTCCAAGCCACAGCTGCAATAACAATGTTCGCACACAACATTGATTCAAAATGAATGTATTGATAACATTATGACGTATGCAGTATATACTGTACTTTAATACCCAATGCAGTAATTGTGTTCCTGCAAAACCGCTCATGTGCTATTGCAAAGGTGTGTGTGTGTATGTGTGTGTGTGTGTGTGTGTGTGTGTGTTAAGATGAGTGTGAGAAATGAGAGGTTCGCGCGTGTGTTTGTGTGTTAAAGATCATGAGAGTGCGGGAGTTTGATGAAGGTGCGTACCTGCCAAAATGCCGTGAGCAGAGAACGAGGCTGCAACAATAATTTAGAAAGAGAGAGATATGTAAATATATATATATATGGAGACAGAGACAGAGACAGAGACAGATCAGATGAAATAGTATAGAAAGGAATGGACAGACATAAGACGGTGACACAGAGAAAGTCGCTGGTTCCAGGCACCGCTCCGTGTCCTGTCCTGCCGTGAGGGTAAGAGTTTTCTGCAGGGAGGGAGAATGAGAGGGTTCGGGAGATGTAAAATGAGTGGTGGGAGAAAAAGAGGGGGGAAGGGGAGGAACAAGGAAGGAAAGGGGTTGGAATACAGTGAAGCCAACGTGGGGTGGGGGAGGATGGCGTTTTACTTTAGGAAATAGAGAGAGACCAAGGTGGGGGCGAGAGTTGGGAAACAAGATACAGCATGGATTGTGATAGAGATGGGGGTGTAGTGGAGGGTGAGGGGAAAGCGGGCATGCCAGGGTGGGCGGTATTAAAAAGGGATAGAGAAGGGTAGGAACAAATTCCTGCACTTCTGCTCCCATTCCTATAGCTCCCAGGTCTGAACCCGACGGTGGTTGCGGGAGGTACTATAGGCCAGCGCCGTGTAAAGGCTGCACCTCAGGCAGGCCCAGCCAAGCACATCAAGTGCGAATAAACATGCTACGGGTTTCTACTTCCATAACCTCACCACAGGGCTCTACTCGAAGCTGTACCGACTACGGGCCAGGTGAGTGGGTAAAGACACCGGGAGAACCCGCTCAGCCAGCCTATCATGCTGTGATTATGTCTGAAAAGTTAAGAAGATAAGTTTGCACATATTACATCATTTCAAGCTATATGAATGAGGACAGACAAACATAAAAATGGATAAATAGAGATGGGATGAGAGTGACATCTTGGTTTTATACCTGTGCTCTCTGATCTGCCTCATCTCCGTGTCTTCCGTTGCTTTTAGAATTTTTTTGAAATAAAACACAACTTTTATTTACATTTTACAAATTCATGGAGAAGGCAAATAAACAAATAAATATTGAAAGACCAAAACCCAAACAACATGCATTCAAATACGCAACAAAAGGAAGTCCTTGTCGTTGTGTGTTTTGAATACAGTAGGCAATTGTTTCCTGGCCAAATTCTAAGCGTCTGTCATCGTTAAAGGCAATCCATCCAAATTCTAAGCGTCTACCATTTACCTGTCCAGAGTAAATTTTGAGTTGTGGAATTGTTTATGATTTAGCAAGGACTGCGATGACCTGCACCAGGGGTATTCCTTGACAATGATCATAATGATTCTCCTACCTGGTCATTGGCATTTGATGCGTTATAATGTGATGAGGCTATATGGGCAGAAATAACTTTCCGTCATATTTTAACTCGTTTTTTTTAAATATCCAAATTCAACAAAGATCCGCAACATGTTTACAAGAATGTGAGCAAGATAAATTTAAATAAAGAGAAGTAAAAAGCTGTAAAGATAACACAAATTAGGTATCCATCAAACGGATCCGATGTATGACGTACAGTTCTCCGTATTACAGAGCGTTTGTTCTGCCGAAGCAGATTATTGGCCAAGGGTCATGCTTCGTGGTTTTCCATCCTTCTCCCAGCAGTAGCTAGGGCAGAAATTTGGAATTTGGCCAAAGTGCTGGTGATGGCTCGCCTACTCTTCACGAAGGAAGCCGTGGGATCTTTAACGTCCAGCAACTAATGCCGGGAGACAGAACGTCCAGTTTAACATACATCCGAGGAATGTCACACACATTTATGAATAGCCCTCCCTGTGAAACAACGGGGTAGGGATTCAAAAACAGGCTAGGCAGCTTAGAGGCGATTTGTGAAAACAGATCAAATAGGTCCAAAATCAACCAAGAAGCTTGCTAGAGTTTTGCTGTTAGAGTTAGGGTTTGGTCCCGGTGTGTATGTTCCAGCCATTATCTACCTGGCTGTGGGAAGCATGTTTGGGTGGTTTGTTGTATTCATAGAATGAGTAAAAAATTATGCAACTGTGTACTGGCAAACTGGCCAAAACCCTTCCCCAATCTCAGGTACACCTACCTCATCAGCAACCTCAGTAATGATGTGATCAGATAGAGTTCGTATTTTAACCTCACTCAAATATGATTTTGCTGGATAGATAGATGGCATAAGGTGTTTTGGACTTCCGGTTGCTTACGTTCAGTCCAGAGGAATGGGTGTGAAAGAAATGTTCCGTTCTTTCATGCAGTGTGGGAACTAGCTTCCCAAAGGCTCTTAAAGACGAGTCATGCCAAAATAATCATCCACCTCGCACCAGGGAGGCATACGGGCAGGACTGGATCCACCGTGCGATGTGCTGCAGATTTCCAGCATAACTGTGGCCAACCTCAGGCTAAATCACGTTGGTTGACACTTTGGGAGGGTTGACAAAGTCCACACATTCTCACTAAACTATACCATCTCCAACATGTTATAATGGCAGTTAGAGAGTTAGAGGAACAGTTAGAAGAAGAAAAACCACTCCTTAAGAATCTTCAGATGCATAGGGCAGCTGAAACTGTTTTTGCTTGGCCAAGGGGCACAATCCAGGACACGTCACCACTCCATTAGTATCTTCAGGATACTGGAATTGCCATGCAGGATACTCGAATGGCTCATTCTTCCCAGTAAGCCGGTCCTCATTTTTCCGACCTCAGAAGGATGACAGGTTGAGTTAACCCACCTGGTGTTATTTAATTGAATGGCAGGGGCTCAATCTCAGGACCTTAAGATCTTAAGTCAGCCACCTTAGCCAACAACTGGCTTAGGGACAGTTACAGACTGCATAATTACTGCTGGTGAATGAGATGTAGTCGAACTATATGATGAGAAGTTAAAGGAGAAGAGCTACTGGACCAGATGGCATCAGCTCACCTGTCCTAAAACCTGCTCTGCTGCTGTTGCACATTCTCTCTCTCTCTCTCTCT
>CM068958.1:41480270-41499152 GCA_035128595.1 Eptatretus atami | reverse complement strand
TCTGGCCTTTTAACCACGTCATTTGTGCTAGGTCATCTTCCATCTGTTTGGAAATCTGCCAACATCACTGTATTACATTAAAAAAAAAGGTGCAAAAACGGATCCCCTTAACTACAGACCTATCAATTTACTTCCATTCATCAGAAAGGACATGGAATCCATCAGCACAACTGATATGAAATTATAAAACTTTTCTCCAACAACCTCATCTCAGATCACCAATTTTGTTTTGGAACAGGTAACTCCACCTTGGACGTGCTGCTCACCTAACAATGGATGAAGGCCCTCAATGTCAGACATGAGATCGGGGCCGTCTCTCTGGACATATCTTGTGTTTTCGGAGTAAGTCTGGCATCCTGACTTACTCCCCAAACTCTCTGCCTACGCAATCCAAGGTCAACTCCACACGTGGCTTACTGACTTCCTCTACTCTCGTAGCCATCGTGTGGCACTCAATGGAATCCTTTCATCTCCTTTCCCTGTCAAGGCTGGAGTGTTCTGGTCCCGATCCTATTCCTGATGTTCATCAGTGATCTCTCTGACTCTCTGGAAAATCCTCTTTATTTATTTTCTGATGACTCTATCCTCCACCATGACATCCCCCATCCTTCAGACAGACAGGCAGCAGCCTCTTCCCTCTCTTTAGATCTTGAAAACAAAAAAATCACAAGCTGGTAAAATACTTGGAATGTGTTTTTCAATCCTGACAAATCTCACACTCTCACTATCTCTCTCCTAAAGGACCATTTGTCAAACCCTCCTATCTACTTTCTCACCAATGCTCTTGAGGAAGATATGTTATTCAAACTCCTGGGTCAAACACTCTGCCACGATCCTTCTTGGGCAAACCCCATTTCAAAGTTGACCCCCAAAGTCAGCCACAGACTTGGCATCTTCTGTGGTCCAAAATCCTTCCTTGGCATACATGAACTCATATCCACCGAGAAGGCTTTCATCTGCTGCTTGATGGAGTACTGCTCTCCCCTCTGGACTGGATCCACTGCCTCACATCTTGTTCAGATTGATGCCGTGGAAACCATTGCCTTTTAGAATATTGGACTCTCCCACGGTGAAGATGAGTCTATGGGTCTATCACTTCATCATTGCAGACAGGTTGGTGGTCTCTCTTTTACTACCAACTCCTTTCTGGTGTTGCACCCTTTCCATGCTTTGTTCCCCCCTCTCCCCCTAAAGTTTCTGCCTGGTACACATGGTCCACCATCAACCCCCTCCTGTTGAAACTACCAAATCCAGGATCGCTGCTTACCTCCACTCATTTGTTCTTCAGTTTTTTTTCCACCTGTGAAATCAACTTCCACATTCTCTTCAATCTCATTCTTCTCTCCAGGTCTTCAAGACAGCTCCTCACCACCATCTTCGATCATCCCCAATCCAAAACCATGATCCCCATCCCAATCCCTCCTCCTTTCAAACTTCCAGTTTTCTCTCCCTGAGAGTTTCCTCCTGTATCCATCTTGTCCACCCTATGCATCCTCTCCTGCCCCTCCCCCCCACCCTATTCCTCTCCACACACATTGTTTGTCCGCCTCCTTCTGTCTTGGCATTCAGCTCTGATGTTGGTTCGGTCCCCCTCTATCTGCTGTTCCTTTTGTCCTGTTGCATCCTGATCCACTCAGTGTATATTGACTACTGGTGTGATCTCACAAGATCATCATGCTCTTTCATGAGCTTTGAGCGAGTTGAAGAGAAATAATTTTCCATTGTGCACTAACTGTTTTCGGCAGAAAATGGCGACACAAAAAGAGAGGGAATCTCTTATAACACACACTTGAAAAGAAGAATCCACCATTTTACAGCTTCCCGGTCACAAAACAGGCTATTGTCAATGTGTGACATGATTTGGGTAATGTGACAATGATGTTTCCTTTCGCCACCATAATCGTCAAGTCCATCCGAAGCCCTATAGTTGGGCTGGGCGTGAATCCTCAAAGTCTAAGTCGGTAAAGTATGGACACTCCAACTCAGGAGTTCCTTTTTGGCTTCTTCAGACACTAAAGTGTTGCATACACCAGGCCCCCAGGAGGTCAAGAGCATGTGATTCTTCCAAAGAGAAGCTTGCTCTATTTCAATGGCAAAACAAACTTGTTGATACAAAACGAAATGTAGGAAGTAATCCAAAAAAGTGCGTGCCAACATCTGGTTAGGTCAGTCTTTGGACTGCGACTACTATGTCATCCAGTGTTATCTGCCGCATGGTCAGGTTGTCAGCGACTAAACCGATTCCCCTCACTGGATTGCCATTGGGAGAGGGTGACTGTGACGCCCTGCCAGGACTAAAAGCAACGCCTAACAAAGGGAGAATGAGCTTCCTTTGGGAGCCAACGGCCATACAGTAAAGAGATGGTGTCTCCAAAAAAACACCCATCCGGTTGGACCGGTTCGTGGCAACTCGGGTAGCCGAGAGGGGTAGTGCAACCCTTGTAGCAAATGCCATCAAAAGGCAAATGAGCTAGTATTAGCCAACAGCAACCACAAAACTACACCGGTGGTGAATAGGGTGGATACACTGTGTTGCTGTCATTGCTGAAGCTGTGGAGGGCATGTTTCTCGTCTGGTGGATGACACTGCAGTCCGATTCTGCCCCCAACCACTTTTGTACCATTACCATGGTATAAGTGGGCACTGACTTCTGTTTTTCAGTGCTTATTCATAAAAAGGGTTGACATTGTCGTGGGGTGCTCTTCAATAACGATGGTACGGATGTTGAATCAACCAATCCATCACAAAACTCCCAAACCCTAACCTTAACATCTGGATCAAGGGCATATTTGCACTTTTACCTAGCTCAATTTGGTTCGTCCGAGGTTGATCGAGTGACGACTAAGCCACGCAAAATGGCAACTTAGAGTGGTTCATCACACTCGAAGGGGTAGGGGTTTGGACTAAACACTAATGATTCCACCAATCTGTCCTTTATAGGAAATATAAGCCGATACGGCTTTCCGATCATGGTGAGTCAAAAAACTCAAATCAGACCCAGTGCATTCATGTGTGTATTCAAGTAAGGAGGGAGGGAGAACAGGGAACAAGCAAACACTTCATATACAACTTATTTACAAATGCTGAAATACGCACTCTGGGTTTCATCCAGACAGAAGAGCCTTAAGTAAACCTTTTCTTAATGTGCCCTCAAGCACACCACAGTAGATGGACCAGGAGAAGGATAAGACAGAAATACTAGCTACAGGCTATATGTGTGCCGTGATGCTCTTTATAAGGTGAAGGCCTACGCAGCCTAGGCAAAGGCGGGGGGCAGCGTACACCACACCGATGGGAGCCCAGCTATTATTGTGCAGGTGAGAGGTGGAAAAGCAATCACGCAGGTCCCGCAACTTGGCTCTCCATGCTGCATGTACAGGACTAGACCCCTCAAATGGGACCGAATGTCACAAACTGGACCGAACCATGACGATGATGCGACCTACACAACCGGACTGGATTCCACCCGTTGGTGTGTGGGCCTCATTTTGGCACCCAGGACATCCCACCATCTCTGCCCAACTTCGATTGGTGGATTGGCCGTAAATTATTATTGGGAAATCCCTCCCCTGAACCTCTCAACTCTTCCTGAATGTTTGAGGCTCGGGTTTTGTCACCAAAACTGGTGCGTTCCTGCCGGTGCAAGGCCCGACTCCTCTACAAAGCACATATCAAAGGTTACAAAGGATAGAACATTAAAAATGGTTTCAAAGTAGAAGCAGTTTTCGACACAAACATTAGGGAGGGAAGACAACAGCTTTCGATACAAATATCGATGCATAATCCTTCATCACAATTAAATTTCCTCACACTTACGTTCAACATGCACTGTGGAAATAACTATTTCCAAGCTATACAATCATAACCCCGAGAAGCCATTTCAACAACAATACTTTTAAGGGCAAACATTTTTTCATACTTTACAAATACAATTGTATTGTAATCAATTACAAGTTCATTCCACACGTGGCAGGTAAAAACGTAATCATTCTTTGTATTCTCATCATTGTCTTTTTTCCCTCGAATTAGTCAATCAGGCAGAAAATGTAACAGTTGCATTTCAGGCAAGCATTGTAACATCCAGAAATGATGTCACAGCGTTACGTCACAAATAGTGACAAGAGGAATAGTAAAAGTGAAATGCCCAATCATCTTATATTATTATCAATGGTCAGGTCGATGGAGCCTCTTGGCAAGGGTTATGCTGACTGGTTGGTAATTCTGGGTGGTTTTGAAGTTTCTTTCCCAGCAGTCAGTCAGGGCAGGAATTTGCAATTTGTTCAGGCTACCGGCGATAACTCGCCAACTCTTCACAAAGAACACCGTGGGATCTATAACGTCCCCCATATAGCTGGGTCAGGATTCGAATCCCAGGTACATGGCTCAGAGGTGAGTGTGCATACCTCTAAGATTTCCTGCCAGTCCAAATAGACATTGAATGAAAGACAATGTTGAAACAATTCCTTTGCTGAACTCAGCCGTGTGTTTGGACTTTCGAATTTCGAACAACATAATCATTTCAGGCCGTCGTGAGCGACGTAATTGCTTGTTGAGACGGAACGATGCTTCTGAAGATATACCGTATTGTTCCTTGCATTGTTTAAGTTGGCATTATTCAGTGTTATGATGCATCTAAAGGTGTATCCTTTGCACAAGCTGGTGTTATGCAAATGACATAATAATGCTGACAATAATGACACCGTTCAACGGAGGCAGTGTAAACCTCCAGAAGGATCTTTATTTTGGAATTAATTATAATGCAAAAACTCTCAATTATGTCTCCTCAAGCCAACTCAAACAAAGATTGTAAAAATGCAACCTAATGATGTTTGATAATCTGGTTATGGTTGGCGGCCTTAGCTGTTCAAAAAAGTCAGAGCAGAAGCGCTAGAGGTCGATGACATCTTAAACAATTATACTCTCCTCCATAAAAAAAGAACAAGTGGAATTATGATGTAATTGTTGATGGACTGTTACAGCGTTCATCCAAGTGCCTTTTTGGCACGAGGGATGTGCAGAACACCTGATTGCAGGTTTCCATGTAACGTAATTTCCTCATGCAATATTCATTCAGCACGTGTAACTATGCACCCTCAGTAGCCTGGTGTTGGCTCAGTGGTTAGGGTGGCGGCTTGGGATCCTAGGGTCCTGAGTTCAAGCCCCGTCGGCGCTGAATTAATACACCAGGGGTTGACTCAGCCTGTCATCCTTCCGAGGTCTGCGAAATGAGTACCAGTTCAGTGTGTGTACTGGTAGAGGTGCACTGCATCAGCGACACAGTCGTGCTTCAAGAAATGATAGCTACCCTGGCAGCTAAGCTGCCATACGACCACCATGCACCCTCAGATGTTTTGAGGTGACTCGAGGCATTCTGAGCAAATTTGAAAGTCCTTCTGAGACACCAGTGTGTGGATCATCCAAAAACCACCCTGATTATATTATTTAATGAGAAGGGCACCTGGTAGAGCCCATACCTCCACCATGCAATGCCTGATCCAATGGAACACATCGGGCCCAATATTTTTTGAAATTTCATGCTATACATCGTTTTTGACCCCATCTTTCAATGGTGAAGAATCACTTTAGAAATAAATAAAAAAATCTCGTATCCGGATCTGGATTCGGATCTTCACCAAAATGAAATCAATTCGTCCTTTAGAACTGGTTTGTGGCAACTCACCCAATGGTACGCACCCAACCCTTCCACCAAGAGTCGTCCGAATCCATCCACAACTTTTTCACATATAATGTTACATATTGGTTGAGCCCTATCTCTCAATGGTGAAGAATCACTTCAAAAATTCTAGTAGCCGGATCCCGATCCGGATCTTGACCAAAAATCGAATCATTTCATCCTTGTCACACGACAAACCTGTCCACTAAATGTCATCCGAATTTGTCCACAACATTTTGAGATATCTTGCACACAAACAAATAAGAAAGATGTGCATAGCACAATACTTGCGAAATCCAAAAACAAATTTGACCTTAAAAAATAATTCGTGGCTGAACTCAATGACCAAATATCCAAATCCTCTTCAAATTTTCAAGTCATCGGGATGAAAATTGAAATTTACAAATTTAGCCTATTCGGACCTTTTGGCCGCTGTTGACCTTTGGCCCGTGTTAACCTCAAAATACTTGTTTGTTGAATCAGTGACCTGATATGCAAATCTTCTTCAAATTTCACATCATTGGGATGAAAATTGAGAATTTTACAAATTTGGCCTATGATCGACCTTTTGGCAGCTGTTGACCTTTTGGCCCGTGTTAACCTCAAAAATACTTGTTTGTTGAATCAGTGACCTGATATGCAATTCTTCTTCAAATTTCACATCATTGGGATGAAAATTGAAAATTTTACAAATTCGGCCTATGTCGACCTTTTAAAAGCCAGAGAATTGGTATGTATAGATGAGGACAAAAGTAGGTAAATATATTTACTATAACAATAAACAATCAGGTGTTTGTAGATTAATTGAGTACAACTTCTTCAAGATTGTTTAAAACTTGAGATTGTTCACAAATGAGGTCACCCCCCCCCCCCCACCCCACTCCCCCCTGTCCCCGGATTTTAACTTGACAACAACGCGTTAGCATGCAAAGTGCTTTAAGGTCAGGTATGAGGGGGGGGGGGACACAAACTAAGCTATAACAGATCACTCTGCATATTTTATTATTCTTATTATTATTATTAATATTTTATAATTATTCATTATTTTTTGTTACTACTGGCTGTGCAGACCAACATGCTGTTTATTTTTATTTATTTTATTATTATTATTATTATTATTATATTATTTTATTATTTTATTATTTTGTTTACTACTGGCTGTGGCAGACCAACCTGCTGTTTTTATTTTTATTTTTATTTTATTATTTTGTTTATTACCTGCATTATACAGATCAACCTGATATTATTTTATGAAATTTTGGTATTACAGCTGTGCAGACCAACCTGATATTTTTATTATTATTATTATTATTATTTTATTAATTATTTTATTATTTTTGTTTTTACAGCTGTGCAGACCAAACCTGATATTTTATTATTATTATTATTATTTTTATTATTTTATATTTTGTTACTACTGCTGTGCAACCAACTGCTTGTTTTATTTTTAAATTTTATTTTATTATTTTGTTATTACCTGCATTGCCAAGATCACCTGATATTATTTTAGTGATTTTGTATTACAGCTGTGGCAGACCAAACCTGGTATTTATTATTATCATTATTTTTATTTATTAATTTTGTTTTTACAGCTGTGCAAGACGGCAACCTGATAATTTATTATTATTATTATTATTATTATTATTTTATTATTATTTTGTTGTTACGGCTGTGAAGCCAACCTGATATTTTTTATTGTTTTATTATTTTAATTAATTTGTTTATTACTTGGCTGTGCACACGAACCTGATGTTTTATAATTATTATGTTATTATTTTTGTTATGAACGAAATTGTTGCAGGCAACCTGACATTTTATTATTATTATTATTACTATTATTATTTTTTTTTTTATTATTTTGTTATTAACTGGCTGTGCAAAGCCAACTTGATGTTTTATTATTATCATTATTTTTTTTATTTTGGTATTACCGATGGATATGCAGACCAACTTCATATTATGTTGTTGCTATGATTATTATTAATTTATTATTATTATTATTATTTTATTATTCAGGAAAACGATCTCTGTATTAAAGTCCTTTACATGATATTTGTTCCAATGGACTTCTCACCTCGATAGTTTAAAAGTTTTCAATCTTTTCAAGTAGTGTGAGAGCAAATTCAGTAAATTGATTTACATTTGTAATGGTTTTTGGAGTCGGCAACCACAAGACAGTGCTAATGGCGGCGAGACCAATTCCGTGATCCTCGTGGTTGAGTTTCAAGTTGGTGTGACGACAGTACCGTGGTTGCATTGAGCATGTTGCTTGTACTCCCAAAAGTGTTGTTTGTTTATGAAATTTAAAGTTTTGTACTTTAGTTAGTGTTTTCACTCCTTTGCGGAGTCTACAGTGTGTGAGTTTACGTTGTAATTGAGAATACGATTCAATCTCCTCAATATATTTGAATATATAGAAACTCTACCTGTCTATGGTTTGTTGTTGAGTTGTATATGAATGCAGCACATCTTGGTTTTAGTTGCACCATGGTTATGGTGTATCTCTGTGACACGGACTAATTTCCCTTCATCTCCGTCATTATATTCTTGTTCTCTGGTTATTTTCTACATTGAACTTCTCTTGGCAGGTTATAGAAACAAGACTGCAATTAACTCAAATTCATGTTGTCGAAAATAACTGTTATATATAACTCATCAAAATTACTCAGTAGTAATAATATTATAATAATAACAATAATAATAATCTACCATCGCCATCGGTTAAATATTCTGAATATACTTAGATGGAGTTATAAGAATGGACAGGGTGCGAGGATGTATTGACCGGCGTAAATGACAATAAGTCGATAAAAGTTATTAAATGCAAAACAAATGTCCAAGAAACCAAATTTTTCATTTTCAGTGTTGGCATAGTATATACGAAAATTAATTGTATATATATATATATAATTATATATATATAATATATATATATAATATTAAATATATTATATATACAGTGATGATATAAAACACCGTGATGTATCAGGATTTCCAATCTCTTACCTTCTCCTTGAGCAATCACTTCAGGTTCCCAGATCTATGTAATACACTGCATGTGATTGTCTTGTGTCCAAGCCACAGCTGCAATAACAATGTTCCGAACACAATTGATTCAAAATGAATGTATTATAACATTATGACACTTGCAGTATATACTGTACTTTATACCCAATGCAGTAATTGTGTTCCTGCAAAACGTCATGTCGCTATTGCAAAGGTGTGTGTGTGTTGTGGTGTGTGTGTGTGTGTGTGTGTGTTAAGAGAGTGTGAGAAATGAGAGGTTCGCGCGTGGTTTGTGTGTTAAAGATCAATGAGAGCTGGCGGGAGTTTGATGAAGGTGGTACCTGCCAAAATGCCGTGAGCAGGAACGAGGCTGCAACAATAATTTAGAAAGAGAGAGATATGTAAATATTATATATATGGGAGACAGAGACAGACAGGACAGATCAGATGAAATAGTATAGAAGAATGGACAGAACATAAGACGTGACACAGAGAAAGTCGCTGGTTCCAGGCACCGCTCCGTGTCTGTCCTGCCGTGAGGGTAGAGTTTTCTGGCAGGGGGGAGAATGAGAGGGTTCGGGAGATGTAAAATGAGTGTGGGAGAAAAAGAGGGGGAAGGGGAGGACAGGAAGGAAAAGGGGTTGGATACAGTGAAGCCAACGTGGGTGGGGGAGGATGGCGTTTTACTTTAGAAATAGAGAGAGACCAAGGTGGGGGCAGAGTTGGGAAACAAGATACAGCATGGATTGTGATAGAGATGGGGGTGTAGTGGAGGGTGGAGGGAAAGCGGGCATGCCAGGGTGGGCGTATTAAAAGGGATAGAGAAGGTAGGAACAAATTCCTGCACTTCTGCTCCCATTCCTATAGTCCCAGGTCTGAACCGACGGTGGTTGCGGGAGGTATATAGGCCAGCGCCGTGTAAAGGCTGCACCTCAGCCAGGCCCAGCCAAGCACATCAAGTGCGAATAAACATGCTACGGGTTTTCTACTTCCATAACCTCACCAAGGGCTCTACTCGAAGCTGTACCGACTACGGGCCAGGTGAGTGGGTAAAGACACCGGGAGAACCGCTCAGCCAGCCTATCATGCTGTGATTATGTCTGAAAAGTTAAGAGATAAGTTTGCACATATTACATCATTTCAAGCTATATGAATGAGGACAGACAAACATAAAAATGGTAAATAGAGATGGGATGAGAGTGACATCTTGGTTTATACCTGTGCTCTCTGATCTGCCTCATCTCCGTGTCTTCCGTTGCTTTTAGAATTTTTTTGAAATAAAACACAACTTTTATTTACATTTTACAAATTCATGGAGAAGGCAATAAAACAATAAATATTGAAAGACAAAACCAAACAACATGCATTCAAATACGCAACAAAAGGAAGTCCTTGTCGTTGTGTGTTTTGAATACAGTAAGGCAATTGTTTCCTGGCCAAATCTAAGCGTCTGTCATCGTTAAAGGCAATCCATTCCAAATTCTAAGCGTCTACCATTTACCTGTCCAGAGTAAATTTTGAGTTGTGGAATTGTTTATGATTTAGCAAGGACTGCGATGACCTGCACCAGGGGTATTCCTTGACAATGATCATAATGATTCTCCTACTGGTCATTGGCATTTGATGCGTTATAATGTGATGAGGCTATATGGGCAGAAATAACTTTCCGTCATATTTAACTCGTTTTTTTAAAATATCCAAATTCACAAGATCCGCAACATGTTTCAGAATGTGAGCAAGATAAATTTAAATAAAGAGAAGTAAAAGCAAAAGATAACACAAATTAGGTATCCATCAAACGGATCCGATGTATGACGTACAGTTCTCCGTATTACAGAGCGTTTGTTCTGCCGAAGCAGATTATTGGCCAAGGGTCATGCTTCGTGGTTTTCCATCCTTCTCCAGCAGTAGCTAGGGCAGAAATTTGAATTTGGCCAAGTGCTGGGATGGCTCGCCTACTCTTCACGAAGGAAGCCGTGGGATCTTTAACGTCCAGCAACAATGCCGGGAGACAGAACGTCCAGTTTAACATACATCCGAGGAATGTCAACACATTTATGAATAGCCCTCCTGTGAAACAACGGGTAGGGATTCAAACAGGCTAGGCAGCTTAGAGGCGATTTGTGAAAACAGATCAAATAGGTCCAAATCACACAGGAAGCTTGCTAGAGTTTTGCTGTTAGAGTTAGGGTTTGGTCCCGTGTGTATGTTCAAGCATTATCTACTGGCTGTGGAAGCATGTTGGTGGTTTGTTGTATTCATAGAATGAGTAAAAAATTATGCACTGTGTACTGGCAAACTGGCCAAAACCTTCCCCAATCTCAGTACACCTACCTCATCAGCAACCTCAGTAATGATGTGATCAGATAGAGTTCGTATTTTAACCTCACTAAATATGATTTTGCTGGATAGATAGATGGCATAAGGTGTTTTGGACTTCCGGTGCTTATTTCAGTCCAGAGGAATGGGTGTGAAAGAAATGTTCCGTTCTTTCATGCAGTGTGGGAACTAGCTTCCCAAAGGCTCTTAAAGACGAGTCATGCCAAAATAATCATCCACCTCGCACCAGGGAGGCATACGGGCAGGATGGATCACCGTGCGATGTGCTGCAGATTTCCAGCATAACTGTGGCCAACCTCAGGCTAAATCGTTGGTTGACACTTTGGGAGGGTTGACAAAGTCCACACATTCTCACTAAACTATACCATCTCCAACATGTTAATGGCAGTTAGAGAGTTAGAGGAACAGTTAGAAGAAGAAAAACCACTCTTAAGAATCTTCAGATGCATAGGGCAGCTGAAACTGTTTTGCTTGGCCAAGGGGCACAATCCAGGACACTCACCACTCCATTAGTATCTTCAGATACTGGAATTGCCATGCAGGATACTCGAATGGCTCATTCTTCCCAGTAAGCCGGTCCTCATTTTTCCGACTCAGAAGATGACAGGTTGAGTTAACCCACCTGGTGTTCATTTAATTGAATGGCAGGGGCTCATCTCAGGACCTTAAGATCTTAAGTCAGCCACCTTAGCCAACAACTGGCTTAGGGACAGTTACAGACTGCATAATTACTGCTGTGAATGAGATGTAGTCGAACTATGATTGAGAAGTTAACGGAGAAGAGCTACTGGACCAGATGGCATCAGCTCACCTGTCCTAAAACCTGTCTGCTGCTGTTGCACATTCTCTCTCTCTCTCTCTCTTCTCTCTCCTCTCTCTTCTCTCTCTCTGGCCTTTTAACCAGTCATTTGTGCTAGGTCATCTTCCATCTGTTTGGAATCTGCCACATCATGTATTACATTAAAAAAAAAGGTGCAAAAACGGATCCCCTTAACTACAGACTATCAATTTACTTCCATTCATCAGAAAGGACATGGAATCCATCAGCACAACTGATATGAAATTATAAAACTTTCTCCAACAACCTCATCTCAGATCACAAATTTGTTTTGGAACAGGTAACTCCACCTTGGACGTGCTGCTCACTAACAATGGATGAAGGCCCTCATGTCAGACATGAGATCGGGGCCGTTCTCTGGACATATCTTGTGTTTTCGGAGTAAGTCTGGCATCCTGACTTACTCCCCAAACTCTCTGCCTACGCAATCCAAGGTCAACTCACACGTGGCTTACTGACTTCCTCTACTCTCGTAGCCATCGTGTGGCACTCAATGGAATCCTTCATCTCCTTTCCCTGTCAAGGCTGGAGTGTTCTGGTCCCGATCCTATTCCTGATGTTCATCAGTGATCTCTCTGACTCTCTGGAAAAATCCTCTTTATTTATTTTCTGATGACTCTACCTCCACCATGACATCCCCATCCTTCAGACAGACAGGCAGCAGCCTCTCCCTCTCTTTAGATCTTGAAAACAAAAAAATCACAAGCTGGTAAAATACTTGAAATGTGTTTTTCAATCCTGACAAATCTCACACTCTCACTATCTCTCTCCTAAAGGACATTTGTCAAACCCTCCTATCTACTTTCTACCAATGCTCTTGAGGAAGATATGTATTTCAAACTCCTGGGTCAAACATCTGCCATGATCCTTCTTGGGCAAACCCCATTTCAAAGTGACCCCCAAAGTCAGCCACAGACTTGGCATCTTCTGTGGTCCAAAATCCTTCTTGGCATACCTGAACTCATATCCACCGAGAAGGCTTTCATCTGCTGCTTGATGGAGTACTGCTCTCCCCTCTGGACTGGATCCACTGCCTCACATCTTGTCAGATTGATGCCGTGGAAACCATTGCCTTTTAGATATTGGACTCTCCCACGGTGAAGATGAGTCTATGGTCTATCACTTCATCATTTGCAGACAGTTGGTGGTCTCTCTTTTCTACCAACTCCTTTCTGGTGTTGCACCCTTTCCATGCTTTGTTCCCCCTCTCCCCTAAAGTTTCTGCCTGGTACACATGGCCACCATCAACCCCTCCTGTTGAAACTACCAATCCAGGATCGCTGCTTACCCTCCACTCATTGTTCTTCAGTTTTTTTTCCACCGTGGAAATCAACTTCCACATTTCTTCAATCTCATTCTTCTTCTCTCCAGTCTTCAAGACAGCTCTCACCACCTCTTCGATCATCCCCAATCCAAAACATGAATCCCCATCGCCAATCCCTCCTCCTTTTCAAACTTATCAGTTTTCTCTCCCTAGAGAGTTTCCTCCTGTATCCATCTTGTCCACCCTATGCATCCTCTCCTGCCCTCCCCCACCTATTCCTCTCCACACACATTGTTTGTCCGCCTCCTTCTGTCTTGGCATTCAGCTCTGATGTTGGTTCGGTCCCCTCTATCTGCTGTTCCTTTTGTCCTGTTGCATCCTGATCCACTCAGTGTATATTGACTACTGGTGTGATCTCACAAGATCATCTGCTCTTTCATGAGCTTGAGCGAGTTGAAGAGAAATAATTTTCATTGTGCACTAACTGTTTTCGGCAGAAAATGGCGACACAAAAAGAGAGGGAATCTCTTATAACACAACACTTGAAAGAAGAATCCACCATTTTACACCTTCCCGGTCACAAAACAGCTATTGTCAATGTGTGACATGATTTGGGTAATGTGACAATGATGTTTCCTTTCGCCACCATAATCGTCAAGTCCATCCGAAGCCCTATAGTTGGGCTGGGCGTGAATCCTCAAAGTCTAAGTCGGTAAAGTATGGACACTCCAACTCAGGAGTTCCTTTTTGGCTTCTTCAGACACTAAAGTGTTGCATAACACCAGGCCCCCAGGAGGTCAAGAGCATGTGATTCTTCCAAAGAAAGCTTGCTCTATTTCAATGGCAAAACAAACTTGTTGATACAAACTAAATGTAGGAAGTAATCCAAAAAAGTGCGGCCACATCTGGTTAGGTCAGTCTTGGACTGCGACTACTATGTCATCCAGTGTTATCTGCGCATGGTCAGGTTGTCAGCGACTAAACCGACTCCCCTCACTGGATTGCCATTGGGAGAGGGTGACTGTGACGCCTGCAGGACTAAAAGCAACGCTAACAAAGGAGAATGAGCTTCCTTTGGGAGCCAACGGCCGTACAGTAAAGAGATGGTGTCTCCAAAAAAACACCCACCGTTGGACCGGTTCGTGGCAACTCAGGGTAGCCGAGAGGGGTAGTGCAACCCTTGTAGCAAATGCCGTAAAAGCAAATGAGCTAGTATTAGCCAACAGCAACCACAAAACTACACCGTGGTGAATAGGGTGATACACTGTGTTGCTGTCATTGCTGAAGCTGTGGAGGGCATGTTTCGTCTGGTGGATGACACTGCAGTCCGATTCTGCCCCCAACCACTTTTGTACCATTACCATGTATAAGTGGGCACTGACTTCTGTTTTTCAGTGCTTATTCATAAAAAGGGTTGACATTGTCGTGGGGTGCTCTTCAATAACGATGGTAACGGATGTTGAATCAACCAATCCATCACAAACTCCAAACCTAACCTTAACATCTGGATCAAGGGCATATTTGCACTTTTACCTAGCTCATTTGGTTCGTCCGAGGTTGAATCGAGTGACGACTAAGCCACGCAAAATGGCATTAGAGTGGTTTCATCACACTCGAAGGGTAGGGGTTTGGACTAAACACTAATGATCTCACCAATCTGTCCTTTATAAGAAATATAAGCCGATACGGCTTTCCGATCATGGTGAGTCAAAAAACTCAAATCAGACCCAGTGCATTCATGTGTGTATTCAAGTAAGGAGGGAGGGAGAACAGGGAACAAGCAAACACTTCATATACAACTTATTTACAAATTGCTGAAATAACGCACTCGGGTTTCATCCAGACAGAAGAGCCTTAAGTAAACCTTTTCTTAATGTGCCCTCAAGCACACACAGTAGATGGACCAGGAGAAGGATAAGACAGAAATACTAGCTACAGGCTATATGTGTGCCTGAGCTCTTTATAAGGTGAAGGCCTACGCAGCCTAGGCAAAGGCGGGGGGCAGCGTACACCACACCGATGGGAGCCCAGCTATTATTGTGCAGGTGAGAGGTGAAAAAGCAATCACCCAGGTCCGCAACTTGGCTCTCCATGCTGCATGTACAGGACAGACCCCTCAAATGGGACGCGATGTCACAAACTGGACCGAACCATGACGATGATGCGACCTACACACCGGACTGGATTCCACCCGTTGGTGTGTGGGCCTCATTTTGGCACCCAGGACATCCACCATCTCTGCCCAACTTCGATTGGTGGATTGGCCGTAAATTATTATTGGGAAATCCTCCCCTGAACCTCTCAATCTTCCTGAATGTTTGAGGCTCGGTTTTGTCACCAAAACTGGTGCGTTCCTGCCGGTGCAAGGCCCGACTCCTCTACAAAGCACATATCAAAGGTTACAAAGGATAGAACATTAAAAATGGTTTCAAAGTAGAAGCAGTTTTCGACACAAACATTAGGAGGGAAGACAACAGCTTTCGATACAAATATCGATGCATAATTCTTTCTCACAATTAAATTTCCTCCACTTACGTTCAACATACTGTGGAAATAACTATTCTAAGCTATACATCATAACCCGAGAAGCCATTTCAACAAACAATACTTTTAAGGGCAAACATTTTTTCATACTTTACAAATACAATTGTATTGTAATCAATTACAAGTTCATTCCACACGTGGCAGGTAAAAACGTAATCATTCTTTGTATTCTCATCATTTGTCTTTTTTCCCTCGAATTAGTCAATCAGGCAGAAAATGTAACAGTTGCATTTCAGGAAAGCATTGTAACATCCAGAAATGATGTCACAAGCGTTACGTCACAATAGTGACAAGAGGAATAGTAAAAAGTGAAATGCCAATCATCTTATATTAATTTCAAAGGTCAGGTCGATGGAGCCTCTTGGCAGGTTATGCTGACTGGTTGGTAATTCTGGGTGGTTTTGAAGTTTCTTTCCCAGCATCAGTCAGGGCAGGAATTTGCAATTTGTTCAGGCTACCGGCGATAACTCGCCAACTCTTCACAAAGAACACGTGGATCTATAACGTCCCCAATACAGCGGGACGACGGGTGCTCCTTAGTCCATTTACTGACGGCACACACATCGATGCCTTGTGAGATTGCTGCGAACAGGATGACAGTTTATGCTGTCAGGATTCGATCCAGGTACATGGCTCAGAGGTGAGTGTGCATACCTCTAAGATTTCCTGCCAGTCCAAATAGACATTGAATGAAAGACAATGTTGAAACAATTCCTTTGCTGAACTCAGCCGTGTGTTTGGACTTTCGAATTTCGAAACATATCATTTCAGGCTCGTGAGCGACGTAATGCTTGTTGAGACGGAAAGATGCTTCTGAAGAATACGATTGTTCCTTGCATTGTTTAAGTTGGCATTATTCAGTGTTATGATGCATCTAAAGGTGTATCCTTTGCACAAGCTGGTGTTATGCAAATGACATATAATGCTGACAATAATGACACCGTTCAACGGAGGCAGTGTAAACCTCCGAAGATCTTTATTTTGGAATTAATTATAATGCAAAAACTCTCAATTATGTCTCCTCAAAGCCAATCAAACAAAGATTGTAAAAATGCAACCTAATGATGTTTGATAATCTGGTTGATGGTTGGCGGCCATTAGCTGTTCAAAAAAGATCAGAGCAGATGGCTAGATGTTCGATGACATCTTAAACAATTATACTCTCCTCCATAAAAAAAAGAACAGTGGAATTTATGATGTAATGTTGATGGACTGTTACAGCGTTCATCCAAGTGCTTTTTGGCACGAGGATGTGCAGAACACCTGATTGCAGGTTTCCATGTAACGTAATATCCTCATGCAATATTCATTCAGCACGTGTAACTCATGCACCCTCAGTAGCCTGGTGTTTGGCTCAGTGGTTAGGGTGGCGGCTTGGGATCCTAGGGTCCTGAGTTCAAGCCCGTCGGCGCTGAATTAATACACCAGGGGTTGACTCAGCCTGTCATCCTTCCGAGGTCTGCGAAATGAGTACCAGTCCAGTGTGTGTACTGGTAGAGGTGCACTGCATCAGCGACACAGTCGCGCTTCAAGAAATGATAGCTACCCTGGCAGCTAAGCTGCCATACGACACCATGCACCCTCAGATGTTTTGAGGTGACTCGAGGCATTCTGAGCAAATTTGAAAAGTCCTTCTGAGACACCAGTGTGTGGATCATCCAAAACCACCCTGATTATATTATTTAATGAGAAGGGCACTGTAGAGCCCATACCTCCACCATGCAATGCCTGATCCATGGAACACATCGGGCCCAATATTTTTTGAAATTTCATGCTATACATCGTTTTTGACCCATCTTTCAATGGTGGAAGAATCACTTTAGAAATAAATAAAAAATCTCGTATCCGGATCTGGATTCGGATCTTCACCAAATGAAATCAATTCTCCTTTAGAACTGTTTTGTGGCAACTCACCCAATGGTAGCACCCAACCCTTCCACCAAGAGTCGTCCGAATCCATCCACAACTTTTTCACATATAATGTTACATATTGGTTTAGCCCTATCTCTCAATGGTGAAGAATCACTTCAAAAAATTCTAGTAGCCGGATCAGATCCGGATCTTGACCAAAAATCGAATCATTTCATCCTTGTCACACGACAACTGTCCACTAAATGTCATCCGAATTTGTCCACACATTTTGAGATATCTTGCACACAAACAAATAAGAAAGATGTGCATAGCACAATACTTGCGAATCCAAAACAAATTTGACCTTAAAAAATAATTCGTGGCTGAACTCAATGACCAATATCCAAATCCTCTTCAAATTTCAAGTCAATCGGATGAAAATTGAGAATTTTACAAATTTGCCTATGTCGACCTTTTGGCGCTGTTGACCTTTTGGCCCGTGTTAACCTCAAAATACTTGTTTGTTGAATCAGTGACCTGATATGCAATCTTCTTCAAATTTCACATCATTGGGATGAAAATTAAAATTTTACAAATTTGGCCTATGTCGACTTTTGGGCGTGTTGACCTTTTGGCCCGTGTTAACCTCAAAAATACTTGTTGTTGAATGAGTGACCTGATATGCAATTCTTCTTCAAATTTCACATCATTGGGATGAAAATTGAATTTTACAAATTTGGCCTATGTCGATCTTTGGCAGCTGTTGACCTTTTGGCCCGTGTTAACCTCAAAAATACTTGTTTTTGAATCAGTGACCTGATATGCAATTCTCTTCAAATTTCACATCATTGGATGAAATTGAAAATTTTACAATTCGGCCTATGTCGACCTTTTGGCCGCTGTTGACACTTTTGGCCTGTGTTTAACCTCAAAAATACTTGTTTGTTGAATCAGTGACCTGATATGCAAATCTTCTTCAAATTTCACATCATTGGATGAAAATTGAAAATTTTACAAATTCGGCCTATGTCGACCTTTTGGCCGCTGTTGACCTTTGCTGTGTTTAACTTCAAAATACTTGTTTGTTGAATCAGTGACCTGATATGTAAATCTTCTTCAAATTTCACATCATTGGATGAAAATTGGAAAATTTAACAAAATTCGGGCTATGTCGACTTTTGGCCGCTGTTGACCTTTTGGCCCGTGTTAACCTCAAAAATACTTGTTTGTTGAATCAGTGACCTGATATGTAAATCTTCTTCAAATTTCACATCATTGGGATGAAAATTGAAATTTTACAAATTCGGCCTATGTCGACCTTTTGGCCGCTGTTGACCTTTTTGGCCCGTGTTAACCTCAAAATAC
>CM068958.1:41465457-41480245 GCA_035128595.1 Eptatretus atami | reverse complement strand
GGACCGATCTGTTGACCTTAAAAATGGGTCCCGTAGTTAACCTCAAAAATACTTGTTTGTTGAATCAGTGACCTGATATGCAAATTTCTTCAAATTTCATATCATTGGGAATGAAAATTGAGAATTTACAAATTTGGCCTATGTCGACCTTTTGCGGACGCGTTGACCTTTGCTGCCGTGTTAACCTCAAAAATACTTGTTTGTTGAATCAGTGACCTGATATGCAAATCTTCTTCAAATTTCACATCATTGGGATGAAAAATGAGAATATTTAGAAATGCAACCAAGATTGTTGACCTTTGGCCTATGTTGCCTTTTGGCCTATGTTGACCTCAAAAATAATGGATGGTTGAATTCAGTGACATAACATGCAAACCCTGTTCAAATTTCAGTAAATCAGTATGAAAATTGATCTCTTAGAACTTCAGCCGATGTTGAAATTTTGACCTTTATATGTCAAAAAACTATTGGTTGCTGAAATCATTGACCTGATTACAAATCCTCTTCAAATTTCAACTCAATCGAGGAAAATTGATGATTTTAACAAAGTTGTTGACCTTTGGCCGATGTTGCCCTTTTGAGCTAATCACCTCAAAATCAAAGGCTTCTTGCTTATGCAAACTCTACCATGTGGTGAAGTTTCGTGGAGATCGTTTTGAAAATGTGACCTGTAGGCAATAAATAGACAGACGTACAGACAGACAAAATAACATGAAAAATCACTCATCGAGTGACAACTCGGCGAAACGGAACGACACTGCGGTCGAGCACAGACCTCGAGAGGCTGAATAGTTTACCTTTTGTATGCCACGCGTAGGTCGGATCTGAATTCAGACTTAACCAAAATCGAATCTGCTTGTTCTTGTCACCAAACAACAATCAAATCCCCTACGTTTTGTCACAAGTCGTCCACAACTTTTGATAGATATTGTGATATGTATCAATTTTTGGTCATATCTCCTAATGGTGACGAAATCACTTCAAAAAAATTCTCCTATCCGGATCTGGATTCGGATCTTCACCAAAATCGCATCAATTAGTCCTTGTCATACACCCAACATGCCCACCAAGTTTAACCGAATCCATTCATAAACTTTTGAGATATCATGCATATATCGTTTTTAGCCCCAATCTCTCAATGGTGAAGAATCAGTTAAAAATTAAATAATTCTCGATCAGATCAGGATTCGGATCTTCACCAAAATTGAATCATTTCTTCCTAGTAGCAACTCCCAACCTGTCCACCAAGCTCCTTGTGAATCGATCCATAACTTTTTGAGATTCATGGAATATCGTGTTTAGCCCCATCTCTCAATGGTGAAGAATCAGTTTAAAATTAAAATAATTCTCGTATCCAGATCGGATTCGGATCGTCTTCACCAAATTGAATCATTTCTTCTAGTAGCACTTCCCAACCTGTCCACAAGCTTCCTGTGAATCCATCCATAACTTTTTGAGATATTGTGCATAAAATCGTTTTTGGTCCTCTCTCTCAATGGTGAAGAATCACTTTTAAAAATTCTCAGATCCGGATCTGGATTCGGATCTTCACCAAAATTTAGCATTGCTGTCCTTGGCCAGTCACCGAAAAAAATTTTCACAAGTAAACATAATCAAACTGACCAATGTACTTGAAAAATCTTCGATTTGCAAGGAACATACAAACAGATTAGGCTGAATCAATGTATAAACAACAATCCATTTCAATGGACTAGTCTGTCAAAAAAATGAGCTGAATTAAATATGAGCAAATTCAAGCAAGGTCTTCCATTCGGCCATGTTGCAACGGTTCTTCATCGTGAGGACAGGACTGTTTGTGATCTCAGAACAAGCCCTTTCCAAGCCACTGGTAATTAAAGAATATCAACAAAAGATGAATAATGTCCAAGAAGAGTGCTACGTCAGCAGAGAGATAAAAGCCAGATACGTCTGGTGAGTGACCCGGACCCAAGCGTAGGCGGATTGGCACCCTGAGACCATTACAGGAGCGAATAGCAGAATGGTTTTATCAAAGCTATGATAAGACACCAGAAAAATAGAGTCCGCGTGGAGAAGTCACACCTGCCACCGCCGAGAGCCTCGATAGCTGAGTCCAAATGAATAGACAGTATCAGCAGCAGGGGGTGAGACACCTTACGACAAAAAGGAAGAACCAAGAAAGAAATCACAAAATAAAATTAAAAATAGGAGTAAGTTGTTCACTGTCCACCAGGTGGATCCCAATGTTGAAAATTCATGACGTAATTACGGTCACAAATAGGAACATAGACATGTGAATTAGCTACAAACAGAAAATATGCATCTTATATGTCAGATTAATTGCACGCTCAATACTGAGAATGTGCCATTGAAATGCCTAGCGATTAATTCACAGTCGTCAAAAACAAACAATAAAGATAGATCGTATGTATCAGATACCTATGTGATTCTTATCGCCTTAGCAAGGATTCCTCCCCCAAATCAAGTTGACGCCATATGTCGTTCAGGACCGCAATGCCCATGGGATTTGGAACATGGAATTATATCACACTATTAATATATCAATGGATTACAAACTGACAAATGGGTCGATCGTGCCTCAGCCAAAGTCAGAATTGAACTCCATTCAAAAAAAAGAAAGTAATGTTAGACTGTTTACATTGTATTCTGTAGAAACTAATACGAAGATAGACAGAAAAATGAACGTCAGAGAGTTGGCGTTCAGGCGAGACACGTGCGGAGAATTACCCAAAAGTGCACGATGAAAATCTACAGACGGAGTAATTAAAAGTTGAGACGATAGTAAAGCAGGGGGGGCAGTGTAGACCCCCCAAGAGCACGTAAGAAATATGCGAGCCAGCGTAGCCGCAGGCAGAAAACAAAAAGAAAAAATAAAAAACAGGCAAGGGGGCGTAAGGGCTAACGATTTCGTTAATACTGACCACACAGGAAGTGATTTTATGAAGAGGAAAGGGTATAGATTAATGGATATCATCTAAGTGTTCAAGAAATAATTAATTTCCTTAAAGAGTAAGTTGAGCAACCATAGAAAATAAATATTTGAAGGGGGTGTAGGAAAAAAAACACCAAATATGCAAAGACATATTATGTACAATTTGATTATATTTGAAATCTTTTACATATTTGCAATAAATAAGTTTACAAATGTTATTAAATGATTAGTGGTCTTCCCGTGCTACCCTGGGTTTTGTATGTGATCCTCTCAAAATCAATGACCCTCCTTCCAAAACAATTAAGAACTAATTTCCTGTTGGTGGATAGGATGTATCATTTGTCTAATTTGATTCGACGATAAATAGACACCCGCAAAGAAGAGAAAAAAAAATGTAAATAAATTAAACTGATAGTGATAGTAGATGTGGAGAAGTAGCCGACCAAGCCTGCAAAGATATAGATTACAGATATAGATATAGATATATATTCCACTCCGCTCATGGAGACACAATGCTATTGATCGCGAGCTAATAATTCAGAAATTCAACAGTCTACTTAAGAATACATTAAAACTGACGCAGCAGCTATCGTTTTCCAGGATTCTATGTTCGAAAACCTTATATTAGCATTCTAAGAAAGTTAATGGTTGGTCCCCTCCTCCCTCGACCATACTGGACCGTTTTGGATAGCACAAACTGACGCCGACCGGAGGTGGCCGAAGCGTAGAAACATGACAGACGAGAGTGACAGAACCAGATTGACGTTGGGTTGAGACCCCCTTTGGCCGCGGTTGTACATGGTGCGGACGGGTACTCAATCTTGCTACAGAGGTAAAGAGCCAGTCGGACCATCGCCAGGTGTGGACTGGAGACACCACGCAAGCGAGAGGGGGACGCGTGCGCTAATCATACCGACCACAACCACCTTATTGCTTATGGAGAGATTATGATTACCACTTGTGGCCGCAGGAACATCCCCCATGTGCTCCCGGAGAGGACACCGGGGACCCCAGAAAGACCAGGAGAGGGATGCTACACAGCCAGACCGCGAGCACACTCTACATTTGATGCCCTGCACTGCGTAGTTTTGGCGGCTTTGATCTCCCCTCGGATTGGACTGTAAAGATAACTCGTATTGATAAGTGTTTGCCGATTTCCGAGGGCGTGTTGACCGGGGCAAGGAGAAACCGGCCCTGGGAGGAAGGAAGAACAATGGCTGCAACCCGCTTATTTTTGATGGACTTACCTAGAGCCTAGATGGAGAGAGCAGAGACCTCAATGTGGTTAAACATTGGCCGTGTTGCTTCGGCAGTTCGCTATGAATTTAGAGCCCGACTTGTCTACTGGACGCATTCAAAAAATCCGGGGGTGCAACAGCAGTCACTGTCAACCCTCATTGTTAGGCCGGTCCGCTGTGTCCACTGTCCCACGTGATCGAAAACTACCTATCAGGCTAGGCATGTCATATCCTCTCTTCCGTCCAGGTGGGGCTTGTCAAGCAGGGGTGATGCATCGACTAATCTCACTTCCTCACTCCTCCATCCTTACTCACAATCTTTTTTACCCCATTAACCCTTCCAGGTCACCATTCAACCTTGCAGATTCGCACGATTTTTCTTTTCCCTCTCCTCCTGTATCCAATTTCCTATGTATATGGTGTCTTACCTTGGCGTTGATTAGTGTGTCTAGCCAAAAGATGAGCCGATTAGATAGGGTACGCCACTGCTCGATTGCGCATCTGATCCCTTTGCCGCCTTGCTTTTCCATGAGCCTCGATATTTAAGAAAAAAATTTAAAACCTGGGTAATTGTGTTACGCGCGATTGGCCCAATAATAGAATTACTTGGTAGACAATTAATAAGAATATCTATACATACATACGTTATGCAATAGTGTGTTTTAAGTGATCAATGTAATGTGTTAATGCTAACCCCAAAGTATCCCCTTAGACACATGCACAAAGGTAACCCTCACTATTGGTCAACACCCCCCCGTTTACAACATTTTCTGTCTGACCCGGCTACCCACTCAGGATCTGCAGACAAACAACCGGCCCGTTATTAGCCGTAGGAGGTGTTCTGGCGACCAGGTCCCAGGCCCACCACCTTTGGCTCACCCGATAAACAATTTCGTCCTAGCAGCATAAAACTTATAGAGGCCATCTCCTATGAAGTAAGGAATAATTGTAGAATATAACGGAGGGATTTAAAAGAGAATGACATATGTGTTCACGCCCAGGGAGTATCAAGGGGGTGAGTACAGGACAATGGGATTTAAGAAACCATCAGTCAAACAGAACTACAGCACCCGAAGGAGTTCGAATCTACAGATGAACAGTGTTGGTATTATGCATCCGGAGTTTAATTGCACTTGTCCTAAACTACGTTAAGGAATCAACAAATTTTTTTTTTCCAAAAATTAATCAAAGTAATGGCAGCCAGAGTCCAAATTCCCATCTCTTGAGACACCCTAAGTTGGACGCCCCGAACTCAAAAGCATTGTTAGTTTGAAGTGCCGTCCAAATAGTACAACGCATATCTTCCGAGCGAAGGATGTTCATTAGTTTTGTGCTATCAAAAAGTAGTATAGTCTAAATTTATAATGTGCATGACGTGCGCGAATGTACTACCCAAAGTTAGAACATAGCTAACGTTAGACCAGAGGATAAAGGATATAATTCTTTTGTTAGCAAAAGACTCCCTTACATTACTATAACTGTCGTTCGCACGTTCTTTGCTTGTTCATTTGATTATTATTATTAAATGTTAAAATACATACATTAATCAACATGGTAATGCAACAATACCAACTGTACTAGCTACTACATTAACGCTATTAAGGCACCGTGTTGAAATTAATCTGAAAACACTCATCCCACTCCCACGAACTAACGAGGTTAAGCGTAAGTACTACAACTACTACAACACCTTATGTTGATTCCCTAGTAAAATATAAGCAGTGAAGCACGCTGTAGTGTAATCAGCAATGAAATTCTTGGGAGCAAACTCCTAGGGTTAATGCTCCACCTCCCTGCACGGTGCGGTCAACAGTTAGTATACTTGACATGGCCACTCTAAGCTGACTATAACTCACCCATCCGCACCTCCCTCACAGCCTACTAACCCGGTTCGTATATTCCTCCGGATGGGGATCCAGAGGGTAAAAAGGTGCAAGTAGTGTCCATCAGAAGGCATAATCCTACAGAAATCTCGCGGTCCACCAGATAGCACCCGAAGCGACCTATGAGGCTTGAATCCGCAGACTCAAGTGCAGAGCTCTCTTTCACGAATGTACGTGGTAGTTCCAGGCTCTGGATTATTCGAATTTCTCTACAGCAAGCGGGTTACAGCCGGAAATAACTCCAGTAATCCCTGCTTACAAAGATCCAGGATGGTGCCTGGAGCCCAACCCCAGGCAATGGTAGCCTAGCTAGCTTAGAGTCTTGCCATGATGTAAAAGGGATCACCATTGCCAGTTAACCTGTCCAAGCCGGTAATCCCATACATCCACAAATCAAATAAGCAACGGCTAATAGCCTTTAGATAGAGGCACTATCTATATAGAACTCAAAAATATCTTACTTTCCACATCTATTTGGGAAGATGTAGTTAGACATCAGACCCATCCAATATATCAAAACGGCAGAAAAAGGAAGATAAGGTTCCATAGATGATAGTTAGGATATGCATTTACATAAGTCCAAATCGATAGATCGGGGCTTCCCTAAAAATAAGTTTCCAGAAATATAGAATTTATACATTTCATGATGACAGATATATAAAAGCAATAATATTTATTTAATATTTTATAGGCCATGCTATATTCAATAAACCAGATATGTGCATAAACGTGGCACCAACCAGCCACCAGAACCTGAATTGTTAAGTAATATAAGATCAGGGCATATCACCCTGAGCAAACAAAGGGACCGTGTTCTGAGAACCTGATTAGATTTATCTAGATTGAGATATATAATTTATACCGGAACTCAGACAATATGCTTGCCGCAATACTGAAAAGAAGGACCCAGAAAGTAGCTGTAATGAAACTTACCGCTATATTAGGTAGTCGAATATCTCGCTTCGGACTTTGAGTATACATTCTTATGGAATTTGGCGTTGGCCTCGGAACTACATCTTTATGTTCCAGGTATTTTTTGCAGCATACCGTATTTAATAGCTAGCTGACTGACCCTTAAGCCAAGACCATGTGCAGTCTCGCAGCTTTCTAATGTATGTTGTCTAACAAACTCAGCCAAGCCATCGATGGTAGCATTCAAACATGGAAAACACAACATGTTCGATCCTCAAAATAAGTCTTCGTATAACAATATAACAATTATCAATTCACATAAATTAACTCTGAGTGATATATTATACAGTATATGATGTATATGCTGTTTGCGTTGTTTCGTGTGATACTCCACAAGTTTGATAAACGCATTATACCTATTCCATAATTAGTTCAATCTCTCTCCTTTTTGTTTGTTGAATCAGTGACCTGATATGCAAATCTTCTTCAAATTTCACATCATTGGGATGAAAATTGAGGATTTTAGAAATTGCAACCAAGTTGTTGACCTTTGGCCTATGTTGCCTTTTGGCCTATGTTGACCTCAAAAATAATGGATGGTTGAATTCAGTGACATAACATGCAAACCCTGTTCAAATTTCAAGTAAATCAGATGAAAATTGATCATCTTAGAAATCCAGCCGATGTTGAAATTTTGACCTTTATATGTCAAAAACTATTGGTTGCTGAATTCATTGACCTGATTTACAAATCCTCTTCAAATTTCAACTCAATCGGAGGAAAATTGATGATTTTAACAAAGTTGTTGACCTTTGGCCGATGTTGCCCTTTTGAGCTAATCACCTCAAAATCAATAGGCTTCTTGCTTATGCCAAACTCTACCATGTGGTGAAATTTCGTGAAGATCGTTTTGAAAATGTGACCTGTAGGCAATAAATAGACAGACGTACAGACAGACAAAATAACATGAAAAATCACTCATCGAGTGACAACTCGGCGAAACGGAACGACACTCGGTCGAGCACAGACCTCCGAGAGGCTGAATAGTTTACCTTTTGTATGCCACGCGTAGGTCGGATCTGAATTCAGACGTTAACCAAAATCGAATCTGCTTGTTCTTGTCACCTAACCAACTCATCCACCTCGTTTTGTCACAAGTCGTCCACAACCTTTTGAGATATTGTGATATGTATCATTTTTGGTCATATCTCTCAATGGTGACGAATCACTTCAAAAAATTCTCCTATCCGGATCTGGATTCGGATCTTCACCAAAATCGAATCAATTAGTCCTTGTCATACACCCAACATGCCCACCAGTTTTAATCGAATCCATTCAAACTTTTGAGATATCATGCATATATCGTTTTTAGCCCCATCTCTCAATGGTGAAGAATCAGTTAAAAATTAAATAATTCTCGGATCCAGATCAGGATTCGGATCTTCACCAAAATTGAATCATTTCTTCCTAGTAGCACTCCCAACCTGTCCACCAAGCTTCCTGTGAATCATCCATAACTTTTTGAGATATCATAATATCGTGTTTAGCCCCATCTCTCATGGTGAAGAATCAGTTAAAAATTAAATAATTCTCGTATCCAGATCGGATTCGGATCTTCACCAAAGTTGAATCATTTTTCTAGTAGCACTCCCAACCTGTCCACCAAGCTTCCTTGGAATCCATCCATAACTTTTTAGATATTGTGCTATATATCGTTTTTGGTCCTCTCTCTCAATGGTGAAGAATCACTTTTAAAAATTCTCAGATCCGGATCTGGATTGGATCTTCACCAAAATTTAGCATTGCTGTCCTTGGCCAGTCACCGAAAAAAAATTTTCACCAAGTAACATAATCAAACTGACCAATGTACTTGAAAAATCTTCGATTTTGCAAGGAACATACAAACAGATATGGCTGAATCAATGTATAACAACAATCCATTTCAATGGCATGTCTGTCAAAAAAATGAGCTGAATTAAATAATTGGACAAATTCAAGCAAGGTCTTCCATTCGGCATGTTGCAAGGTTCTTCATCGTGAGGACAGGAACTGTTTGTGATCTCAGAAGGCGTTTCCAAGCCACTGGATCAACAAGAGATATGCCAAGAAGTGCACGTTCCAGGATAACGTCTCAGGACCGATACATTGGCATGGACCCATCCGAGCAATCGGTTTCAAACTGCCCAGAGTCCCATAAACACACTCCCAGGACCTCGATGCAGTCAGTGATTGCTGCCACAGGTGGACATACCAAATCATTGAGATTGTTACTTCCATGTTGGATCCCAATGTGAAAATCATGACGTAATTAGGTCACAATGAAATGGACATGTGATTAGTCAACATTGATCTTTGTCAGAGGTTTTGCACCTCATCTGTGTCCCTTGATGCCACATTAATAAATCCCATCAACAACAATGTCGTGTTCGGTTTTTATTACATAGGATTCCCAATCATTGCCCGTCATCGGAAATATTGGAATGGTTATTCACCTTTTATTCAATGATTACAATGAAAATGCATGTGAAAGTCAGATTACTATTAAAAAAAAGTAATGCTGCTGTTTATTGTTACTGTTGAAACTACAAGAGAGACAAAAATGGACTACAGAGTTCATAGAGCACATTACCCTGCGTAATCTACGAGCAGGGAATTTGATTGGACGTGATGACGTAAAATGCCGTAATAGTTTGTCCAATAATACTGCCAAACGGAAGTGTTTTGAAAGAGGTGGTTTGTTTTCTGCAGTGTTCAAGAATATATTTAAATTGAAATAAAATAAATATTTAAGGGTTGTAGAAAAAAAAAAATTCAGACATTTACTACCATTGATTTTGCATCTTTTACATTTTGCATATTTTACATGTTATGTTAGTTCTTCTGGCCTGTTGTATGTGTCCTTTATGACATCCTTAAAAACAATAAGCTTCCTGTTTGGAATGATTTTCAATTTTCTTTTATTGCAAGACAGGCAGAGAAAGTAATATATAGATATAGATTTAGATATAGATATAGATATAGATATAGATACAGATATAGATATAGATATATATCACTCCTCTCTGCACATGCATGATCGCGGCGAATTCAGAACCAACGTCCTGCTAAACTGCAGCTTCGTTTTCCGATTCATGTTCAAAATATAACATTTAAAATTAAGTTGTTCCTCGATCATAAACTGACGTTTGTAGACAGATGGACAGACAGACAGACAAAGTGAACCAATTGCTTAACCCCCCTTTCCGCTTTACATGTGCGGGGTACTCAATCCTTGCTACAGATGTAAAGAGCCAGCCTGAACTAGAACCTGCAGTGTCGGCTAACTCACCGGTGTCAGCCAACCCAGCACACTCACATTTGTGCTGCTCTTAGTCTGGGTTTGATCTCTCGACTCGACTATAAACTCTTTGATTGGTGTTTTGCCGGCAGGGCGTTGCATTAACAAGTGCAACACCCCTTGGATGGACTTTAAGCTAGATGGGCAGATGGACGGTCTTCCAGTTCCCTGAGTTAAGCCCCTTTTATGTGACGCTTCAAAAATCCGGGCTGACCGCACACCTCAACTTCATTGTTGGTCGTTTCTCCTGTACGTCGAACTACCTTTCACAGGCTGTGCTATCCCTCTCTTTCCTCCAGGGCTTCAAGCAGGTGATGTATCACTATCTCATCTCATCCTCCATCCTTACTCACAATCTTTGTTACCCCATTAACCCTTCCCAGGTCACCATTCAACCTTGCAGATTGCAGTTTTTCCTTTCTTCCTCTTTCCATTTTCTTGTTTGGTCTTTCCTTTGCTGATTGTGTGCAAGAGTTATCCCACTGCTCGATTGTCATTCCATACCCTTTGCCGCCTTGCTTTTCCATGAGCCTCGATATTTAAGAAAAAAAATTTAAAACCTGGGTATGTGTCCGCTAGAATTACTTGGTAGACATTAAAGATCTTACATAGTGTGTTTTGACAAAGTGTAGTATCGGCACCGCTATCGCAGGCACCCTGTACAAATTCTTGTCCTGACCAAGGCTACCCACGCAATGCAGAACCCTTGCGGATGAGGTGTTTGGCAGACCCAGCACAGGACCTGGGACGAAACATTGCTGCACACTACCCAAATAATGGCCATCTTGGGGAAGGATCTGGAAAGGAGGGAAAGAGAGACTGAGTAGCAACACGAAGTCTCATACATACGTGTTGTTTGCAGGAATTGCACTTGTCCACTGTTAATCAACAAATTTTTTTTTTCCAAAAATTAATCAAAGTACATAGAATGCAAATTATTTTGAACACAATTGACCCGAACTCCAAAGGGATGTTAGTTTGAATCCGCCATGTAACACTTCGAGGAAGTAAAGTTTTGTCTTCAAAATTATGTCTGTTAATGATGGGGAATGTAAGTGGAGCTGAGCTAACGTAGTCCAAGTAAAGGTTATCTTTTAAAAACTTAAAATCAACTGTTGTCAGTTGAGGCTTATGTTTAATTTGATTTATTATTTTAAATGTTAAAAACTTACTCAAGGTAATGCAACAATCCAGAGTAGAGTAGCGGAGTACACAACACATGTTGATTCCCTAAATTAGCAGAGAGTATGTCAAGCATGAAGGTAGCATCAGAGTGGTGCCGTGGGTCAAGCCTGACATGGCCCTCAGCGCACGCCACCTCTGATCACGGTAGCAAGTTATCAGCAAGAAAACCCACAGATCTCCTCCACCAGAACAAGGAAGCAAAGTTGAAACGATGAGAGCTCCTCTTCCACGAATGTACTGAATTCCAGCTCGTTAACCATTACACGTACAGGAATCGCTCGATAGGATTGCCGCAATGTCAGCTGAAGTCTTGCCATGATTAAAAGTCAGCAGCTTAGAGGTTCCAACATCAAAGCAACGGCTTAGCCTTTAGAGGCCTCTATAAGACCAAAATTCTTCTCCACATCTATTGGGAATGATAACCTCACCCATTTCACACCAAAGAGATAAGGTTCCACTGATGGTGGATGCATCATAACACCAAACGAGACCTTCCGAATGAATTACATTCTGATCATATAAGCTAAGTTATATTTGCTGCATTCCAAATAAACCAATGCCCAACCAACTGAATTGTTAAGTAATATTAAGATCAGGGCATCACCTGAGCAAAGACCGTGTTCTGAGAACCTGAAGTTCAGTGGATTTAGATTTGACCGGACTCAGACATGCCCGAGTAGTGATGAAACTACCGCTACTTTTGGTATCACTTCCACATTGATCATTATCACTTGCTGCCTCACTCTCATTCCAGGTTTTGGCTCATTAAAGCTATTGCTTCTTCAGGAACAATGCGTCTGCAGCTTCTTTTGTCAACAAACTCAGCCAGCCATCGAGGCATCAACAGGGAACTACAACATGTCGATCCTCAAAGTCTTCGACAAACATTTCTAATTCACATAAATAACTCGAGTATTACAGTATAGATAATGCTATACTTGAATAATTATTTTTTAAAACAACAACTAGAATTGCACTTGGTAGAGCGCATACCACGACCAGGCTGAACAGTTTACGTTTTGTATTCCACTGATAGACCGGATCTGAATCCGGACATGAATCAAAATCTAATCTCATTGTTCTTCTCACCAAACCAACCCATCCACCTAGTTTGGTGAGAATCTGTCCACAAGTTTTTGAAATATCATGTTGTACATCGTTTTCGGCCATATCTCTCATTGGTGAAGAATCGCTTTAGAAATTTTAAAATTCTTCGATTCGAGTCCGGATCTGGATCTTCACCAAAATCGAATCAATAGTTCCATGTCACACACCCAACCTGTCCACAAAGAATCGTCCGAATCCATCAACAACTTTTTTAGATATCCTGCTATACATCGGTTTGGCCCGATCACGAGGAGGTGAATAATCACGTTTAAAATTCTAGTATCTGGATCCGGATCCTGATCTTCACCAAAATCTAATCAATTCGTTCTTCTCAAACACCCAACCTTTGTTGTTTCTGTCCAACAAATTTTGTTCGAATCATTTTATAATTTCTTGAGATATTTTGATCACAGACAAACAGCCAAACAAGGGTAAAAACATGCCCAAAGTGTTCACAGAACACCTTACCATGCACAGTCTTGAGAAAAATTACAACATGGGAAGGGTTACCCTCTCCATTTTTATTTGGAAGAAGTGAGCTCAGGCATTGGATTACTGGGCGCTGCCATTTGGTCTGTATCTCGATATTCCCACGGCCCACACAAAGTGGGCCAGTGGGAAATTTGATTGGTCAAGAAGGCGTACAATTTTGCCAAAGCACTTCTAAACTGCTGTTTTTTGGAAGTACAAGCAAGCGATTTGTGTACATTGTTCAATATATATATAATTCAATTGAAATAAAAGAAAAGTTTTAAAGGCTGTAGAAAAAAACAAACAAAAAAAAAAGAGACATTGAATCAGTTTACCGCCATTGATGCACGCTCTTTTACACCAACTTATTTAACACGTTAAATTAGGTATCCGCGCCTATTGTTTGTGTCCTTTATGACGTCCCTACAAACAATAAGTTTCCTGTTTGAAATGATTTTAATTTTTTTTGAGTGCCAGACAGAGGCAGACTGAAGCAACTGCTTTACCGCGCCGTGTGTGTGGCATGAGACGACGCACAGTATTTCCAAATTCAGAGCCAAATTACTGCGAAACTGCAGGTTTCTGGAAGTGCAAACCAGTTGATTCGTGGTCTCCAGTGTTCAAAATATGAAATTCTATTGAAACTGGAACGGCACTCGGTAGAGAACATACCTCTGCCAGGCTGAACAGTTTACATTTTGTATCTCACTAACAAGGCGGATCTGAATCCGGACCTGAACCAAAATCGAATCGGCTTGCTCTTGTCACTTACAAAACTCATCCACCTAGTTTTGTCTTAAATCGTCCACAACTTTTTTTTAAATGTCATGCTATGTATCGTTTTGGTCCTATTTCTCAAGGGTGAAGATTGACTTGGAAAAAAACAAAAAAACAACTCTCGTATCTGGCTCCGGATTGGGATCTTCACCAAAATCGAATCAATTCTTCCTTGCCACACACACCCAACATGTCCACCAAGTTTTGACCGAATCCGTCCACAAGGTATTGAGATACCCTGCTCATAGAAAACATATCCTCAGTCCACCTTTGGTGGCAGAGGTAGTAATTAGTGTTATATTATTATTAATACGAAAAATAAAATTATAGGAAAACATGAAAAAGAATGTAAATATAGAATCGGAAATGTAATGCTGATTCTTGGCCCTTTTATTTCACCACTGTGCACTTTAAGGGTCCACCAAGCCCCCCTGCAACATTTTCTTTGGACGAAATGAGTGACATCCTCTTTGAATCCAACACTGAACAGTCACAAGGTACATGCTTAGGTTATGATATAAGTGAATACAAGGCAGTCAGTTTGATGTTCATTGCTCCAAGAATCATCATTGTAACCTGCCCAGGACAGGAGTTTTGTGTCTGGAGGTTATTTAAGTTAAAAACGTACAGTATGTATGTATATACATACAGTATATATATATATATATATATATATATATATATATATATATATATTATATATATATATACATATATTTAAACAAACCCTTTAATAGTTGATGCTCTACTTTTACATTATTACCTCCACCACGGAAGGTGAAGGAGGTTATGTTTTCACCCCTTTCTGTCTGTTTGTCTGTGTACAGGATATCTCAAAAAAGTTGTGGACGGATCCGGATGAAATTTTGTGGACATGTTTTCGGTGCGTGACAAGGACAAACTGACTAGATTTTAGTGAAGATCCGAATCCGGATCTGGATACGAG
>CM068958.1:41446550-41465447 GCA_035128595.1 Eptatretus atami | reverse complement strand
TTTTTAAAGTGATTCTTCACCATTGAGAGACAGGGCCCATAACGATATAGTTCTGTATAGCATGATATTTCAAAAATGTATTGGTAGTGCGGCAACTTAGCTAAATATAGCATAACAATTGTGCATTTTGTGAGGAAAGCACCAAATTTGGCAGCACTAGTAGCCTATCATATTATGAACAGATTTGGATATTGGGCCATCTCAAATTCAGCCGCTGATGGCTGTGGCAGCCATTTTCCACTGCCATTAAAATTTTAAGATTTTAAATGCAACCTAATGATGTTTCATAATCTGGTTGATGGTTGGCGGCCATTAGCTGTTCAAAAAAGATCAGAGCAGAGCGGCTAGAGGGTCGATGACATCTTAAACAATTATACTCTCCTCCATAAAAAAAAGAACAAGTGGAATTTATGATGTAATTGTTGATGGACTGTTACAGCGTTCATTCCAGGTGCCTTTTTGGCACGAGGGATGTGCAGAACACCTGATTGCAAGTTTCCATGTAACGTAATTTCCTCCCGTCAAATACACACACAAATACACACACAAATAGGCTACTAGTGTGCCAAATTTGGTGCTTTCCTCACAAAATGCACAATTGTTATGCCAAGTTCCCCACTATGGGCCCGATATGTTTCGTGGATCAGGCATTACGGGGCAGAGGTATGCGCCTACCAGTGCCCTTCTAGCTCATAGTGTTTTTATATCGTTCCTATACTGACGAATTAGTGCACAACTTTAATTGGCTGGAGTTTAATAATGGCGACGTGGGTGATGACTCGAGTAACTTTGAACTGCAGAAGTCGTGGTCCACACTGTATTTTGTTTTCCTTGTCTCTCTGTTCCACTTCTCTTTGCCTTTCCTTTTGACTCCATATCAATCCCTCTTTGATGTTGTTCCCCGCTCCTTCCCAATTCCCTTTCCAGGTGATGCATGACGTCATCGCCGGGCACCGAAGGTAGGGAGTACTCAGTTTTTACTCCGTTTTCTTGTTTGGTACCCTTGCCGAAGGAGAGGGTATTGTGGTTGGGTCCGTTTGTTTGTTTGTTTGTTTGTTTGTTTGTTTGCCCGCACATAACTTTCATGTTTTTCTCTGCAACCACTTGTCGAATTGTTACGAAATTTTCATCATTGGTGCAACTACTCACATATAATGCTCTAATCATAATTTTGATGTCATGGGTCATGTGGTTTGGCAGCCATGTTGGGAAAACCGGGAAAAACTGGACCTCTATCTCTGAAACCGCACCAAGGAAAAAAATTAAAACTTGGCACACGGCAAGTACTCCTCATGGAGAATAAGTGTGAAATTTTTTTGACATCATAGGTGCATTCGTTATGACGTCATAATTGCATATGTAGAACGCTACATCTGATCAGTATGAAAAATTTTTGAGGGTCATCTAGGGTCCACAGAAAAAAAAATTGATGAAATCATCGGTCATATGATTCAGCAACCATATTGTTTTAAAAAAAAAACCCCTTCAAAAATCTTCTTCGCTGAAGTGGCTGAACAGATCGAGGTGAAACTTTATACAAAAACACAGCCTATCCATGAGGAACAAAAAGTTCACACATATGATGTCATAGGTCACATGGTTTGGCAGCCATGTTGGAGTTACCCTAAAACCTATAAAAAAAATCTTCTTCTCCAGAACAGTTGGACGGATCAAGGGGAAACTTCACACAAATGTTCCCCAAGCCCTCGGTGTGTACGTTTTTGAAGGAATAATTGACAGGTTTCATGGTTTGGCAGCCATATTGGATTGAAGAATAATATTAAATAATCTTTTCTCTCGAACCCCTTAATCAATCAACATGAAACTTCACAATTATGATCTCGTAGCAATGGGGAATATATGTCTTAAATTTCAACTTGATCGGACACATGGTCTGGCAGCCAGACCTGAATGTTTTTGATCTGGGTTTTTTTTTTTTATTTATTTGAAGAAGGCTCACTTGGCTGAGCCTGGATGGCTTTGAGGGTGGAGGAGTAGCAGCTGAAATGCAAATCCTATCCAGGTTCCTCCTGATGACTTAATCTTTGCTTTTTGTTTGTTTGGGTTCCTTCTGATGTTTCCAATGCATGACTGTACCTATTTGGTCTTCCATTTGATTTGAATTGAATTTATTTTAATCCCATTCTAAATTCAATTGAATAATGATGATAAACGTCATGGGTCAGGGTCAGGTGTCCAATCAAAGCGGGGTTGCATCAAAACGGGATGTCTTGGTACCCGGTCATCACTGCCAGCAGTTATCTAGTGGTAGTTCTAATTATGTCTCATATTAATTATGTAACACACCAAGTACACAAATTCCACACAAAATACACTACACAAAAGAAGTCCTGGCGAGGGTCTGCAATCTCCGATTACTCTTTTCTTGTTTGTTTTGTTGTTTGTCCGGGCAATATCTCAGCCATCCTTTTAGCTCGGAAGCTGAAATTTGGGGACAAAAGTGAAGATGTGCTTATATATTGACAATGCCTTCTATATAAGGTGACCAAAAAAATGTAGCAAAAAGTCTATTTTTTATTTTTTGATTAATCAATTAATTGTTTAATTGCTTAATTATTATCAATTTATGAATTACTTGTTTATTTTCTTTCTCATCCTGGCAATATCTCAGATTAGACCCCAATGTCTTGATACTCTTGTTTGATACTACTGTATTTGTACATCATACATTGATACACCAGTTCCTCCCAATTCCGTCTCCATGTGCTGCACGGCAGCATCTACGGGCGCTGAAGGCGCCCCGGTGATGTCGGTGCTGGAGGATATGTTATTTATTTATTTAACATGTGGGCGGAGTACTTTGCGTGTGCCTGTAATTGTTATATATTTTGGTTTATTATAAATCCCCATTGGATTTAATCCAAAACGGGAGCTTATGGATTGGGTCTCCGCCGTCCATGTGTCCTTCCGTCTGCAGCCATATCTGGGACGTGTGAGGACTGATTTTGTTCAAACTTTCAGCAAAGACAAGAAATGATCGTACACATAAGCACATTATTTTTTTCACGATTCGATCAAAGAAAGCCGACTGGCAGCCATTTTAGTTGTAAAAACCCAATTTTGAGCACATCCTCAACAATTTATGAGACATGCATTCACCGATCATTTTCAAACTGGGCACACAGATTAGGAATAATGGCTTGCATATGCTCATCATGTTTTTCGAGATCATATTCAAGATGGCCGACTGGCGGCCATTTTGTTACTTTAACGTGTCCCCAACCATTTCTTGAACATGCATAGTCCGATTTTGTTCAAACTTGGCACAAGTACAATATATGATTGCATAACGTACACCTCACTTTATTGTTCGATCTGACAAAAGATGGCCGACTGGTAGACTGACGTCCATTTTAGTTGTAAATAAATATGGGCTCGCCCTTTAACTCCAAACAGCAAAATTACTAAAACCACAAGGGCTATGACATTTTATGTCTTTTTCTCCTTGTTTTTAATTTGTTGTTGGTTGGGCTGTAGTGGTCAGAGCACATATGCATATCCAGATGTCCTGTGTTCACTACAAGATGCAAAATGATCCACGTGTTCAGCATAGGCACTCATATCATCTTCACTGGATCAGTGAGAGTAGAATGCCATGAAATCTAAAAGAAAAACATTTCCCATTATATTGTTATGATTATTCCAAATGATCGCATTACAAGCTGAAGAAACAAAGCTGTACTGTAATATATAATGAGGCTTATTGTTGTCTTTCATGTTGACTCTTTTTTTTGTCTCCTGGTGCCTCTGTACTCTCGAATCTCATCACAGTGCCTACATGGCCTCCTAACTTCTCCTCCTTAGTCTGAATTCTCTCCCAAATTCTCCCAGGTCTTTCCTATAACTCTTCTCTTTCTCTCACAGCTGCTCAGCTTCAGGCTAAGCCGCTTAGAGAGGGAGGGAGAAGAGGGAGAGGGAGACGGAGAGACGGAGCTGTCTCCAGCCGAGTCTGCAGTACAATGCACAGGATTAGTAAGAAAAGGTCTTCTCTCTCTCTCTCTCTCTCTCTCTCTCTCTCTCTCTCTCTCTCTTTCCCTTTTCCCCCTCCATCCCTCTTCTCTCTCTCTCTCTTCCCTCTCCCTGTCTGTCTGTCTCGTTCTCTCCTACAGCTTCCCTTATATATCTTCTCCCTATTTCCTGTACTTTTGGCTCTGTCAGTGGAATATGATCAAACTTACTGAGAAACATCCTTCAGTTTGACTATCGCTCTATGTACACCTTTATGTTGGACTCGGCTCCACAACTGATGTCAAATCTTTAAGGCTTGCAACTGAGGCCTATTCCTCAGGAAGTGAGCACGCTATTATTGATTTAAATAAATAATTTTGATGGCTTTATTTGTCCTAGCAAGATAAAGATTCTCAAGGAAAAGTAAAGCCATACCTTGGTTCTTCTCAGATGAAATTGCTGACGTCTTATTCCTGAAGGCAGGGTAGCTCAGTGATAGTCACATTTTGGCTGTTTAACCTGAGTTTGATTCCTGACTAGACTATAAACTGTCACTTTGGTACGTTGCAAGCAGGACTGCAACATCTCATGGATGAACGTTAAGCTGGGGACCTGGCTGCTAGCAGTAGCTGATGGAAATTATAGATCCCATGTTGTCTTTCAATAAACGAGTTATTACCGGGGATCCTGCCTAAATTCCTTCAGGGGGGCACTACATCAGTGGGAAAATGACGTGGTCACCTTATGTAGAAGGCATTGTCAAAGCTGAAATGGGCACTCATTTGCAGATATGTCTGGACTTGCTCAAGTCACGATAAAACAAACAGCCTTCATTGGTAAATTAGAAAAACCAACCATCATTCATGGACTTAACCTGATCAAATGTAATGATACGTCCAACGTCCACCAGTGACAATCAGTAAGCTTGAAACAATTGACGTCAGTAAACATTGCTGGATATTGTGCTTGATAACATTTACCAAATTATATGTGTATCCCATGGATTCTGAAACTAATGCTTCATTATTCGTATTCGTAATAGAGAAGCATTTCATGATCTGTGTCCATCATCTGACATATATATATATATATATATATATAATATATATATATATATATTATATATATATATATATATTATATGTGTGTATATATTTATATATACAGACACATATATATCTAGATATATATGTGTGTGTATATATATATATATATATATATATATATATATATATATATATATATATATATACAGACACACACACACACACATATATATATATGTACACACACACACACACATATATTATATATATACGACACACACACACACACATTATATATATGTACACACACACACACACACATATATATATATATATATATATATATTATATATATATATATATATATATATATATATATATATATATATATACTATAGATATACATAAATGAAAAAACGAAGACCCATCCACATCTCTCACCTGTGAATTGAGGGAATAACCAATTAGCTCTCACCTAATCAATTAAACCCAGGTGGCTAGGATTATATAAATAAATCGACTCTCCCATGCTCTTCCAGCAGAAGAAGCTGCATAAAGCAACCAAGAAAGGCTACCTAAGGTAAGCCCTTTGCTGTTTCAAACCCTTCCCTGAGTTCCTCCACAGCTGTAAAGATGTTCACACATTGTACACACATGAATTGCAATGCTACATACCCCCTCAGCTGTCAGACCGGTTTCATCACTTGTTGGCGAATCATCAGCGACATCGCAGACAGAAATGTATACCAACGAGGCTCCCAAGCATGTACCATGTGTAAACATCAAAAGCAGTCAACATACAAATTAAAAAACAATTAGCCACCAACATCTCTCACCTGTGAATGTGTATATATATATATATATACACTACAAGAGCAAGATAAAGGGAATCTCTCACTCTCTTCTCTGTAGCCTCATGTCTCTGAGTCCTATAAACGTCTTCCATTAATACGACTGCAATGGCACCCTGGGGCTTTCACACCCTGATGGTGTCTTTCCTCTTCCCTTTCTTATGTCTCCCATTCTTGACCAGTTTCCAATCTCACACTCATAACCATTGCTGGCTCACTGATCCCTGCTCTGGAATCACATTACGAACCAGGACCTTACATATATCCCTCCACCTCACAAGAAAATAATCGATCTGTACTGTTTGCATACGTGAACACAAGTTCTCAGCACCTGCACTGGGGAAACACGACCCTTGCCAAAATATCGCTGGGTTGTAAAGAGATTGAACGCACGGATCACAGAAGCATGGCTCACACTGTGATGGAAATTTATCTCCGGGTCCAGCACATCCAAAGTTCAATGTACTGTATTCCAAAATGATGATGATGATGATTATAATAAAAACTGTAAATCAACCTATTTGATCTCATGCATGCTGAAGGACTTGTTGAGGGGTGCTTCGCATACTGATCATACTTGTTTAGTAAATCTTGGCAATAATGAGTGACTTTGGATATGGAACCCACACTATCCAGTGGAGAAAAAGAAACAACTGTTTAGTCACTCAACCAAACAACCACAATCCTTATTGTTTGTCACGGACCAGTGTTTGTGTGTTTGTGTGTGTGTGTGTGTGTGTGTGTGTGTTTGTTTGTTTGTCATGCTACTCCTCCTGTAGTTCTGGCCTGATTACGTCCAGACTTGCTACACAGGATCAGCATAACCACAATTAATGTATAGGGGTGTTCTTATCTTTGCTGGTGGTCTTGGGAGTGTAGGGGAGGAGGGCGGTGAGGGGGACGATGCAAATTCTCGATGTAAATGTGTATCGTGTAGCGCCACTCCAGGTGGGAGAGGGTGTTACAAGTCTCCACCATTTACAGTGCAGTATTCCTGTCTCCACATTTTCCAGTGTAGAGGTGTTTTGAATTATGCAGCGAGAAGTATTTTTGAGAGGTTTTTTTAATTACACGTTTAGATAAGGATGATAACATAACCCCTCTGGCCACTCCCGTAAGGAGCGGGTGCTTCTCGTAGTAATATTAACACCAATAAAGATGATGATGATGTAAATTCTTGGCATGACTCCAAAACCATGAAACCGAGGGGCTCCAAACTTTGCATGCAAATTAAGGGAACTCCAATGGAGTTGAGATTGGGACCATACAATGGACAGAGCGTTGGTGTTGCTTAAGCAATTCTCCTTGGCTATTGGGCACAATCCTGGACGGGTCGCCACTCCGACACAGTATACCAGCATGCTGGCACTCATTTTACCAACCTCGGAAGGATGACAGGCCGAGTTAACCCCACCTGGCATTAATTCAACAGATGAGCGGGATTTGAACTCAGGACCCGAGGATCCAAAACCCACCACTCAAACCATTGAGCCAACACCAGGCAATGGGAGTGCGTGAATGAAAATTGGGTGTTTGGGTGAATTTAAACACCCTTTTTGAAGATAATTATCGGCCTTATTTAATTATCCTTTATCAAGGCTCATCCTTGGTCGTTGTCTTTGTCGTCGTCATCATCATCATCATCATCATTATCATCATCATCCAAGAAAAATATAACGAGAACGTCACTCAGGAGAGCGAATACCTCCACCAGGCTGAACAGTTTACATTTTGTATCCCACTGATGGTCCGGATCTGTATCCGGACCTGAATCAAAATCGAAGTGCCTTGTTCTTCTTTTATCCCTTTGAAATGTAATCCCTGCAGTGCTTTGTCCTGTGCTGTTCTCAAATTCTGCAAATACAATATAGTCCATTTCAAAAACTTAATTTTGTGTTTGTGAATTGCACTTGTTTTCTGGAAAAGAAAACTTTTATCTCTATCCTCGTCAATGTCTCTAAAATCCAACGCAATGTTGAGTGGATCACACGAAACCAGATTTGGTGGTGTAATGGTTAGAGTGTCCATTCTGAGTCTGGGAGGTCAATGGTTCAAACCTGACTCTGTGCTGAGTCACACCAAAGACTTCAAAAATGGTACATGCTGCTTATAAAAGGATAGAGCATGGACAAACGACCATAGGTTGGCAACCATTGTGCAAGCTTTGGCCTTCTCCTGTGTTGAAGTTCCTTGTAAGGGAACTCATTGTCACTCTTGTTGAGAATTGAAAAGCAGGGTTAAGCATTTGGTTTGTTTTGTCCATTTGTCTGTCTGCAAAATTCAGTTGTTGATCGATGAACAATTTAATTTCAGCTGAATATTTCATTTTCAATAGAAATGGGAAAACGAATATGCAGTTTAACAGTACTTTGGCTCTGAATTTGTCCCGATTGTGCGTACGCAGAGAGGAGTGAGATAATTATTTTCCACTGTCTGTCTGTCTGGCGGTCAAGCAAAATTTAAAATAATTTCAAGCAGGAAAGATAATGTTTTTAAGGATGTCATAATGGACACAAACAACGGGCACGAATAACTCATGTAATGCGTTAAATTAGGGAGCGTAAAAGAGGCTGCATCAACGGCCGTAAACTTCCGAATTTTTTTTTCTACAACCTTTAAAATCTTTATTTTATTTCAATTGAATTATATCCTTGAACACTGGAGAACACAAATCGCCATTTTAGCACTTTCAAAACCCTTCCTTTTAGCGGTACTTGGACAAAATATTACGGTATTTTACATCATCTCGACCAATCAAATTTGCCGCTCGCTGACCCCTGTCGTTGACTGCTGACCTGATCACTGACCGCTGACCCCTGTCGTTGACTGCTGACCTGATCACTGACCGCTGACCCTGACGCTGACCCCTGATGCTCGCTGACCGCTGACCCCATATCCAAAGAGATAGAGCCACCTCTGTCGTTTTTTCTTAAGTTGCGTGGGATTAGGTGTTCTATGAACTCTCAAGTTACCTTTATGAGATATCGAGGGTCCTAACAGAAACGGATAGGTATCCATTTACACAGCCATTATGGAGATCCACACGACCAGGCATAGCATGTTCACTTTTTACCTCCACCACTGAAGGTAGACAGAGGTTATGTTTTCACCTGTGTCTGTTGGGTGGTCGCTAGACTACCGTTATTCCCAGGTTTTCCGTCTGTCTGTATGTATGTATGTAATGGACAGCTCTGGAGGCCAGAGGAGTCAACCGATTTTGATGAAACTTGACTGGTAGGTTCATACCAGGATCGAGTTGTATGCTTTTGAGCACCGTTGCTATGGACGCCACCGTTGCCGAGCAACGGGACTTTGAATGTTTTGAAAAAACCGAAAAATATTTTTAGATATTTTTTTTTCAAAACTCAAAATCGGCTTCCGCCTTTTATGCGCACTATAATCAACCTCTTTGTCAAAATTTTCCAGCCAATCCGTCAAAAACTGTATGACTAGTATGCAATTATGTAGCGACCACCCATGTCGCCTACCGGCTTGTTTGTTTTTCTGTCTGTCTGTGAGCAGGGTATCTCAAAAAGTTGTGGACATATTCAATTGAAACTTGGTGAGCAGGTTGAGTGTTTGACAAGGAAGAATTGTTTCGACTTTAGTTGAGATCTGATTCTGGGCTCGGATCCGAGAGTTTTTTTTATATTTTTAATTGATTCTTCAACATTGAGAGAAAAAGCCAAAATTATATACAGCATCATATCTGAAAAAGTTGTGGCTAGATTCTGACTGAACTTGGTGAACATATTGGGTGTTTGACAAGGAAGAATTGATTCGATTTTAGTGAAGATCTCATTCTGGGCTCAGATCTGAGAGTTATTTAAATTTTAATTGATTCTTCAATATTTAGAGAATGGGCCAAAATGATATACAGCATGATATCTGAAAAAGTTGTGGACGGATTTGGACTAAAGTTGGTGGACAGGTTGGGTGTGTGACAAGGAAGAATTGATCCGATTTTGATGAAGATCCTGAATCCGTGCTTGGAACAGAGTTTTCAATTGATTCTTCACCCTTGAGAGATCGGGATAAAATGATATACAGCACGATATCTCAAAAAGTTGCGGACGGATTTGGACGAAACTTGGCGGACAGGTTGGGTGTTTGACAAGGAAGAACTGATTCGATTTTAGTGAAGATCTGATTCTGGGCTCAGATCTGAGAGTTATTTAAATTTTAATTGATTCTTCAATATTTAGAGAATGTGCCAAAATTATATACAGCATGATATCTGAAAAAGTTGTGGATGGATTTGGACTAAAGTTGGTGGACAGGTTGGGTGTGTGACAAGGAAGAATTGATCCGATTTTGATGAAGATCTGAATCCGTGCTTGGAACAGAGTTTTCAATTGATTCTTCACCCTTGAGAGATCGGGATAAAATGATATCCAGCACGATATCTCAAAAAGTTGCGGACGGATTTGGACGAAACTTGGCGGACAGGTTGGGTGTTTGACAAGGAAGAATTGCTTTGATTTTAGTGAAAATCTAAATCCGTGCTCAGATCCGAGAATTTTAACATTTTTAAAATTGATTCTCCAACATTGAGAGATCGGGCCAAAATGATACAAATAGCACGATATCTCAAAAAAAAAAAGTTATGCAGGGATTCGGATGAAACTTGGTGGACAGGTTGGGTCTGTGAGTAGGAAAAATTGATTTGATTGAGGTGAAGATTCGGATCCAAACTTGGATCCGCAATATTTTTTTTTAATATCGCAAGTGATTATAATTCACCATTGAAAGATCGGGCCAAAAACGACATACAACATGATATCTAAAAAGGCTGTGGACGAATTATGACAAAACTTGGTGGATGTGTCGGCTCGGTGACAAGAACAAGCCGATTCGATTTTGGCTCAGGTCCGAATCCAGATGCAGCCTGTCAGTGGGATGCAAAACGTAAACTGTTCAGCCTGTGCCGCTCTCCCGGGTGCTGTTCCAGTTAGTCTTGTCATTTTGCTTCATTGCAACAAAACCCTTTTCCCCAGTTTGTATCCACAACGTCATGTGACACAAGCCATGAATCCAAACGAGTTCCATTGCACTTGGCATGGATCTCCTTTGATGTCGATACCCTGACCCTAACATGCATGATTGGATGGGTTTCGCAGTGCAATTATTCAATGATATTTACACATCTAACAACAAGCAGTACGAGTCCCTGTTTCTATCCCTCCATCTCCATGATCTATTCCTTCTCACACCAACATTTGCTCCCTCCCCCACCTTCCCACTTGATCCACGTCCCTCTCTCCCTCTCGCTCTCTCTCTCTCTCACACGCGTCAACTTGCGCTTTTCTCTTGCGCTGACACTCATCCCGGCTTTTCCAGCCTAATGCCGTAACTGTAGCTCCTCTCAATCTCCCCCTCTACTCTCTTTGGTCCTTTCTCCCAATCTCTCGCTTTCTGTTCCTTGCGTCCTCCTTTCCTCCCCCACTTTCTCGCCCTCCCATGCTCCTACTACTTACTGTAAGATCTTTCCCTTTTCTTCCCCCGATATTTACTTCGCCTGCCCCTCACTCTCCGACAGAATGCTGGAGAAATAGCACTTTTTATCTTTGAGCTGCCTCGTCTGGGTTCAATCGTCAGACTGATCCTGCGTCACAATGTTTTCCGTCCCTCGGATGGACGGTCAGTCTGGGGACCCCGTCTGCGGGAATTAGAATTGGTGGTCGTTATGAAGGTCCCTTGGGTGTTTTTCAATGGTCCGGGAGCTCTCTCCGGCACGCTGAGCAAATTCCAAATTCCTGCTCCAATTTATCACGAGAGACGGTACTGGCATTGATGAATCACCTTGCATGTGAAACACCGGGATGAGAGTTTATAGCTTGGTCGGGATCAGCCGGATTAGAGAAGAGTATGCATACCCCCAAGCTTTCCTTACAGCTCCTTACGTCATGTTCCACCATTACTACCATTATTATTAATTTTCTTGCAGGAGTTATTGAACACTGTAGGTTAACACAATGATTTTCTCACTAAACCTCGGTGGTTGTATCTGATGAAGAATTGCTTTGACAGTAATATTTTGTAACGATATCATCAATATATTATGTAAACTAAGAGATGAACGAAGCACTTCAACAATGGTGAAAGTGTTGTAAAGTTCATGCCAACAAACTTTCTACCAATCCAGGGCAACTGCTTGCAGTGATTCATTCCCTGGCGGAAGGAACAACACACTGTCACCAAAAATACATCCTTCTTTGGTGGTTCGAAACAGGTAACATCATTGCATTGTTCCACTCACTCATATTTAAGGGGCCACACCTACTTTGTGTGCATATGTTGGTTAACACAGTTGTGACATCAATGACTGCTGGTGAATCGCCGGCTATTCATCAATTAAATAGAGCATGGGGGGGGGAATGTTTGCGTGAAACGCGGTGAATCCCATCAAACACCCTCAATTGCGACACGTATCCCAGATGAGTCTTCAGCAATGCCAGAAAGACCTTGAGAGTTGAGACCATTCACCCAGGATTCATGTGGACGATTTTCCTCGGAGTAGGACCTTTTAATGGGCTGGCAGGGTGGCCTAGATGTACGCACTAGAGGTAACTCTAAGCTGTCTAGCTTGGGTTCGAATCCCGACCCAGCTATAAACTGTTATCCCGGTGTTTCACAGGCAATGTGATTCATCAAAGTGTGTGCTGTCCCTGGATGGACGTTAAACTGGGCGACGTGTCTGCCAGCGTCAGTTGGTGGACGATAAAGATCCCACAATGTCCTCTGGAAAGAGCAGGTGGAGCTATCACCGGCACCTTGACCAAGTTCCAAATTCCTGCTTTAACCTACATGGGGGCACTGCATCAGCAACAAAGCCACACACTCAGTCAATGATGCCACCTTGTGCTGCTGGAAGAAGAAGAATACGAACATTTTATGTTGGACATTTACTTTAATAACTAACACATATTCACGCTGTCTTCAAAATGCGTGCACATGATACTCTCTGTACGTATGTATATTAAATGATACAATACCTTCGGAACATAATTCAATGCCACATCGAGATCCGAACAGATGTAGAAACAGAGTATTATCTTAACTCATATTATCCTCTTTGATAAGGACAAAGAGAGCGAGAGAGAGAGATGGGATAATCTGGACTAATGTAGCCCGTGTCACTCGGAGGCTTTTCAAGATGAAGAGGGCAAAGTATGTCAATTAACCCTGTCAAACAGATGACATGGCGAAAAGTGGAAACTGGGATCTATACAACAGCTGGAGGAGATGGGGATAATGTGTGAGAGATGGTGGACTTTAGTGAGCTGGAAAAGAGGAGGAAGGGGGAGGGGGGAAGGCAAAGGAAGATGGACAAAATGCAAAAATCAGAAGACATTGGGGATGTGATGCTCATGGGATAAACCAGAAGTGCAAATATAAATGAGGATAAATCAGTTGGAATTTATAGGCAAAACTACTGCAGGGTCTTCGGTGGATACTGCATGGATACGTGGAAACCAATGAAGGTAATAACTGGGGAGTATAGTGACAAAGGGGTAAGTATATGGTGGCTCGTGGAGGGAGGTGAGTCTGAAGAGTGCGGATGAAATGAAGGGGGCTCGGAACCTGGCCTTGCGTCCATATGCGCTCTGCTGACTTGCCGACGGCTATCCTGGCCTACCCATCCATCAACCGCTGTCAGCAGCCGACCCTCACCCGCTCCCTCCCTCTACCTTACTTCCAAAATCTTACCGACCATCATCCCTCCATCACCAACCTGCCCCTTTATCGCCTCAACCCACCTATTCGGTTGTACACGCAGGTCCTTGTCCCCCTCCAACCGTTTATCTATCAATAAAACTGCCAAGTTGTTGATTATTTTTATTACTTTTATTGAATGTAATGTCTTTCTCCACTGATGTTTAAGAGTGCAACACCAGTTTAAAGAATTTTACAAACTCCTCTCTAGAATCTTGTTGATGTAAACTTCGGCAAAACCTACAAAACCATTTTATAACTTTTGGCTGCTGATCTATCTGTCGTACCAGTGTATGGACATCGATTTTAACGTTGGCCCAATAGTGACCATTCTGTTGGGTCAACGTCGACTTGATCATCGGTCAAACTTTGGTCCGTCATTGGAAGACGAGCACCCGACGTCGGCCGAGTGGAGTCGGTATCCACAAGACCTACCGTTCCTTTTCCCTACAAGAACCAATGTTGAACCAAAGTTTGCAATGTGTTAACGACCAATCGCGCCAATGCCAATCAAGACCTAACGCTAGTCGAACGTAGCCATGCTGCCAGCTGGGGTGCAGACAACTGTTCAAATTACAATCATGAGCAATTGGCTTCAAATGTTTGGAGCCAAAAAAAAAAACCAGCTCTTCTGTATTTATTCACATTATTCACTGTAACACCTGATGATGTACCTAAAAAAAAAAATGCTCAGAAACAAAACGCCGGGTTCCATCAGCGAGCAGGCCAATCACTCAGCAGCACTCACTGTGAGGTTCTATTAAGAGGAACATTTTTGTATTACCTGACAGCCGAGCAGGTATTCTAACCTAATTATGAACCTTAGAGGACTGGCGACGAATGTAGAGGCCGGTTGGAAAATTCAGGATTTATTTGTAACCTGGCAAACATGGCACCATTGCAATCCCCCCCCCCCCCCCCATTAGCTGAAGTGCCTCTCACAGCCACCATTCGAGTTATTAAGTGAACTCTTCACAGTTTGCCGAGAAGCGAGGTGTTGAGAAGGGGATGTGGGTGAGAGAAAAAAGAGGCATGGAGTAAGTGAGGCAGGCTGCACACTATATCTATCCAATATCATGATGTCCTAAACTCGCTTTGGCGACTTGCTAATTTGCAATGTCGGTCAAATTAATTTGTTACACACTCATTAACTTAGTTTAACCATTACCTGCTCGCTCCCTCTCCAATATCCTCGGTATGTTCCTCAATCAGATGTTCCTCAACTACTTCAGCTACTACTAACTTCCTCCACCTAGTGAACAACAATGTTTTGACGCCGGTTCAACGAAAAACGATCGAGCGAAGCTGATGGAACTTGCCCTGTTCTTGATGGAGCTTTATTTCATACATTTGGCGAGTTTTCTTCACTGTCCTACAAAATAGGAAACTGATATGCTTCTGCTTGCAGGGTCACCTTAAAATGCCAGGTACTTAATCACACTAAACTACGCATTTTCGTGTCAGTGTCTGTCTGACGGTTTTTTTGACCGCGATACATTCGGTCGTTACTTATCCAATCACAACCAAAGTTGACAACAGGACTAAGGGTCACACGATGGAGGTTGGAGCGACTTCATTTGCCCCGCTCTCAAAGGGGGTTTTCCGCCTTCGGTGAAGCCCGTGTTAAGGTGTACATCCGTGTTAACATGCGTAGCTACTAATCGTGGCGTTTTTCCAAGTCCGCTTCTAATAACAAAAAGTATCAACAACACTCATGATAATAGCATCGTATTAATGTTATTACAAAACAATATTGATACTAATATTAATATCCCCTCTCCCAAAGGGTTTTTCCTCCTTGAACATGTAGGAATAGCTTATCATGGCGTTTTGCGGAGCAAGCCCCACAAAGAAGACGAGAAAGACGAGGAGGCTTTACAGAAGTAAAAAAATATTTTAAAGAACAAACATGTATGATTACCTTTTTGAACAGTCACTAATGCTGTTTAACACGAAACTGAAATTAATTTGCAGAAATCCTGACATCCTTGAAGCATTCCACGATTATCGTGCGCACCACAGAATAACGGACCCGAGACTAGATCTCGTGTAATCTACAGACTCCACAGAGGATAACAACACGGGTGCACTAGTTACTACAAATCATTGATAATAATAGTTATGTGTGAAACAAACAAAAACATACATCAACACGAAGCTGTCTTGACCTCAAAAGGCTCTGAAAAGTGACATTTGATTTGTGGTCTCATGTTACCCAAAGTGGTTCCTCTCCAATGAGATAAGTGCAACAGATAATATTATATTCCCTTTTATGATTCTCGACTCGAGATCCTCATTCTCAGTCATATCCAGCTTTTAGTTCCTATTCCCAGCTCCTTATTTCCTGTTGTAGTGCCTCTCTCTCTCTCTCTCTCTCGTCTTCTCTCTCCTTCTCTCTTCTTCTCTCTCTCTCGTCTCTCTCTCTCTTCTCTCTCTCTCTCCCCAAGCTCCGACTCTCAATCCCAGGTCTGAGCCTCAGCTCCCAGTGGGACAATCAGCTTGTGATGACAAAGCCACGTGCTGCCCTGTTAATTACCCTAATTACCAATTAATGGGGCTACGCCCCGCACGTAGCCCTCGGGGTGCTCAAAATGGGGAAGGGTTATCTCAATAGCGGTGCGTTGCTTCCCTGGGCGACAGACGCCTATTAATAACCATAATTATGATAATTTGATATTATAGCGCCTTTTCCTCCCAAAGGACAAACACAGCCGAAGCGGCATGCCAGCTGCTTTCGTTTATCAAGCAGCTGGCACCTGCTTTCTCACCAGTGAGACAGATGAAAACAAAGTATTTTAATGGTAATAATGGGAAGCCAGGTGAAGAGGTGTTTCTTAACTTCCACTTCCTCTTTTTTTCACTTCGTCCCACTTGTAATTTTTCAACTCGTTTCAGGAGCCATCGATTTGTCGCATATGTAAATAGCATGAAAATTTCAACCCCACCATTCTCGCAGCATGATATACATATCATTTAATGTATATATATATATATAATATGAAAATTAATACATAAATAACATCCAATAAAAAAATAATACAAATCATTACATACCAATAATAAATACCAATAAAATACATAAATTAAACCATAATAAACATATCAATAATAAACATACATAATAACATACCAATAAATACAATACAACAATAATAAAATATCAATAATAACATACAAAACAATAATAAACATACAACAATAATAATACCAATAATAAACATATCAATAATACAATACCAATAATAACATACAATAATAACATACCAATAAATTAACATATCATAATACATACCAATAATAACATACCAATATAAATATCATTATAACATTATAATAATAACATTCAATATAATAAACATACAATATAACATAAAAATAATAAACATATCAATAATAACATACCAATAATAATACATATCCAATAATACATACCATAATAACATACCAATAATACTATAACCAATAATAACATATCAATAATAACATACCAATAATAAACATATCCAATAAAACATACCATAATAAACATATCAATATAACATAATCTAACTTATCAATAAAACATACCAATAATTAAACATAACAATAATAAACATACAATAATAACATACAATAATAAAACATATCAATAATTAACATACCAATAATAACATACCAATATAAACCAATAATAATAACATACCAATAAAACACTCATAACAATAAACATATTCAATAAAACATACCAATAATAAATATAATATCAATAATAACATACCAATAATAAAACATATCATAATAAAAACATACAATAAAACATACCATAATAAAAATATCAATATAAACATATCAATAAATAACAATAATAAACATATCAATAATAACATACCAATAATAAACATACCAAATAATAAAACTATCAATAAAACATACCATAATAACATACATAATAACATACATAATAAAACATATCAATAATAACATTACAATAATAAACATATCAATAATAACATATCAATAATAAACATACAATATAAACATATCAATAATAACATACAATTAAAACCATACCAATAATAAACTATCCAATAATAATATACAATAATAACAACAATAATAAACATATCAAATAAACTATCAATAATAACATACATAATAAATATATCAATAATAACATACAATAATAACATATCAATAATAACATACCAAAAATACATACCAATAATAAAACATATCATAAACATATCAATAATAAACATATCAATAATAAACATACCAATAATAAAACATACATAATAACATACCAAATAATAACATATCAATAATAAACATATCAATAATCAATAACATACCATAATAAATCATAATCATAATTACATACCAAATAATAACATACATATAATAATAACATTTATCAATAATAACATACCAATAATAAACATATCAATAATAATAACCAATAATAAACATATCAAAATACATTACCAATACATAATAAACATATCAATAATAACATATCAATAATAACATACCAATAATAAAACATATCAATTAATAACAACAATAAATAACCATACCAAATAAACATATCAATAATAACATACCAATAATAAACATATCAATAATAACATACAATAATAAAATATCAAAATAAAACATATCAAAATAACATACCAATAATAAATATCAATAAAACATACCAATATAAACATATCAATTAATACATACAATAATAAACATATCAATAAAACATACAATAAATAAACATATCAATAATAACATCCAATAATAAACATACCAATAATAACATACCATAATAAACATAACCAATAATAACATACCAATAATAAACATATTCAATTAATAACATAATAAAAATATCATAATAACTACCAATATAAAACATATCAATAATAACATACCATAATAAACATACATAATAACATACCACAATAAACATACCAATAATAAACTATCAATAATAAACATAATAATAAATACCAAAATACATACCAATAATAAACATATCAATAATAACATACCAATATAAACATATCAATAATAACATACAATAATAAACATATCAATAATAACATACAATAATAAACATATCAATAATAAACATATAACAAACATACCAATAATAACATACCAATAATAAACATATCAATAATAACTTACCAATAATAACATATAAATAACATACCAATAATAAACATATCAATAATAAACATATTATCCTCAAATGTTCAAACTGTTTGCTGGTAATACTGGTAATACTGGTATAATCCTTACTGTATACCTACTTTTGCAGCCCCCTGTATAATATATATATA
>CM068958.1:41395129-41428474 GCA_035128595.1 Eptatretus atami | reverse complement strand
AGACATCTCGCTCTCTACTAAACGCCTCGCAATCTCGCACTCTCGTACTCGAGCTACTACTCGATCCTCGTACTACTCGCACTCGCTCCTCGTACTCCTCGCACTCGCACTCGCTCAGCGTCACTACACTCATTGACAAGTCCGCCATGCTTACACACCCCTGTGCTGATATTCACTCACTTACACCACTCACACACTTGCTCATTCACCTGCGCGTCTGAGCCTGGCGGTTACAAAGCGGGAATGTGTACGAATCGATCCCCGGCCCACGCGCCGAGCGCGCGCGACACACGCCGGTTAGCACGGGGGGTCTTTAGCACGAGGCTGTGCGGAGCGAGGCGTGCGGGGACAGATCTTTTATTATACATATATACTACATCGAGATATATGATTGCGGGAGGGAGCGGGGTAGAGGTGTTGGGGGGTGGGGGGGGGGGGGGGGGGGTGAGGGGTTTCGTCCCATGGTGCTTACGGAATCCGCCTTATTATTCCGGAGACTTATACCTTAAGCGTTTATACACTTAGCAGGTACATAATTATAACTATAAAAATGGAATAACAATACATTATATGTTGAGCAAATCGAACCGCAAATTACTAAATAGCGCCATGAAATATTAATTGCGCTTTACATATATACGAGCCACTGTAATTTAAAAATAAATAATAAATCTGATCTCAATCATTTGCGACTCTTCTTGGGGGGGGAGGGGGGTCTCCTGGGACCGAGCTGTGTTATATTACGGATTGGGGTGGGGTGGGGGGGGGAAGGGTCCCAATGACAAAGTCCAGTGATTCGAGCTTTGGTACTCGCGCAAAAGTGCACTCGTTCGTATGGAACATACTAAGATTAATATTTTTTAAAAAAGAGAAGCTCTAAAACAAGTACTAGCAGTTGGGACAGCCGGCTTTAACCGATTCAATCTCTCACTCTCAAGGATACTTTATTACACGGCAATCCCTCCCTGCTCTCTCTCTCCTGATGTCATTCTGCTGCGATTCGAACCCGTCGTGAGCACACAGTTCAGAGACGATGAGCGGCACCCAAAGTTTTATTAATAACTATTATAATTGGACAATTATCAATGGACAAGAGCAAAGGATTTTCCACCGTTTGCCTTCATCGATTCGAATAGACGTTCCATAAATGGTGCTCATCATCTAACATGTATCACTGTATGTGAACAGCTTGTGGTCAATAACAGCTACATCAAGCCTTCGTAAATATTGACGTCACGATCAATATTGAGATAGGCCGCCGGACCATAGTAGGTGGAAGAAGCGCCCCCGAGGCCGGTGGACCCTCACCGGAGTGATCTAGTGATGGTAATGGTTTTCACTCGAACGCTTCGACTCTGCGCTGGACCCGAGCTGGGATCTCAAAGGACGATTTGAAAGAGGTCATTTAAACTCAATCTTTGATCCTTTGGTGGTTTGTCGTGAAGCGTCCGAGGGGGCTCACTCTGGCAGTATGCATGTCAAGGGCATTTGGAGGAACGGATAAACGAAGGTAAACTCGTGGTGCTCGGGGTGCTCTGGGTGCTCGGGGTACTCTGGGTGCTCGGGTGCTTGGGGTGCTCGGGGTGTTTGGGTGCTCGGGGTGCTCGGGGTGCTCGGGGTGCTCGGGGTGTTTAGGGTGCTTGGGGTGTTTGGGTGCTTGGGGTGCTCGGGGTGTTTGGGGTGCTCGGGGTGTGGGGTGCTCAGGGTGCTCGGGTGCTAGGGGTGCTTGGGGTGTTTGGGGTGCTCGGGTGTTTGGGGTGCTCAGGGTGCTTGGGGTGCTCGGGTGCTCGGGGTGTTTGGGGTGCTCGGGGTGCTCTGGGTGCTCGGGGTGCTCGGGGTGCTCGGGGTGTTTGGGGTGCTCGGGTGCTCTGGGTGCTCGGGGTGCTCGGGTGCTCTGGGTGCTCTGGGGTGCTCGGGTGCTCTGGGTGCTTGGGGTGCTCGGGGTGCTCTGGGTGCTCGGGGTGCTCGGGGTGCTCTGGGTGCTTGGGTGCTCGGGGTGCTCTGAGTGCTCGGGGTGCTTGGGGTGCTTGGGTGCTCGGGTGCTCGGGGTGCTCGGGGTGCTCTGGGTGCTCGGGTGCTCGGGGTGCTTGGGGTGCTCGGGGTCTCTGGGTGCTTGGGGTGCTCGGGTACTCTGGTGCTCGGGGTGCTTGGGGTGCTCGGGTACTCTGGGTGCTCGGGGTGCTCTGGGTGCTCGGGGTGCTCTGGGTGCTTGGGGCGCATCGCATCTTACGACCAAAAATTAATTAATACATATGACTTTATCTTCATCATGTTTAATGAGATATTTTGTCCTTTCATCTGATTCTTGATTGATGTTGTGGAAATTTACAGAAGTTCATCATTGAGTGTCGGGGAGAGTTTTCGGCAAAAAAAAAAATAAAATTTAAAAATTTTGCAAAAAAACAGTTGGATTTTTGGGGATTTAAAAAATCTCTCTGTTGTGTCTAATCCTTTGTTGGGTGGTGATGTTGTGTGATGTTGTGTGATGTTGTGTGATGTTTCATCACAAAGTGTGCCATTGGATGGACGTCAAGCAACATTCGTTTGTGGATGTTAACTTTGAGATCATTTTGCAGCACCTGCCGTGCAACAACTTTTCACACCTTGCAAGCAAGCACTACTCTACTCGTGTTAAGTCCGACAGGATGATAGTCGGATGGCATGAAGGTAGCGCACTGTCGCATTAGCTGTCTGGACGCTTTACATCGTCGAGAGTAGGCGAGTTATCGCCGGCACCCTGAACACATTACAATTGTTCCTGTCCTGCCCTTTGTAGCCGACCACGGCCGTTCACATTTGACATGCGAACAACCTGGGAATGTAAGTTATTTTTAGTGTCAGTTCACCTGCTGGACCAGACAACAACCACACTCTGAGATAACAAGCAGTGTAACCTTCTGTTGGCACTCACTCACAGTCCAGGCAGCAGTTTGTAAGTTGTTCAAGGTGATAACTCACTTACTCTTGGGATACCGTGAGATCTTTAACGTCCAGCAACTAATGACGGCATACGGGATGCCCGGCTTAACATTCATCCGAGGGACGGCACACTTATTGATGAATCACCTTGACTGTGAAACACCAGGATGACAGTTTATAGCTGGGTGGGGATTCGAACCAAAGCTGGACAGCTTAGAGGGGAGTTTGCACGCCTCTCAGCTCTCCTGCCACCCTCTGTCTCTTCTGGGTCATCAGATGATTTTCTTTATTATACCTTTAAAATCACCACATTCTCTCTTTTAACCACATTATTGACCTCTACTTCCAAATAAGAATACGCATCAGTCTAACCGCCTTAAAAAAAAATGAACAAACTAATCATAAACTCGATAACTACTAAACCACCACCTCCCAGAGGGCTGTTCTGCCTCACTCTTCCCTCCAGGAGCTCAAGCAAGTAGTACACCATCTCTTATCATCCCCAATTCTGACCCATGATCTTTACTGTCCCCATTAACCTTTTCTAATTGAACCATCTTCGTTATAGTTCCATTGTTTCCATTCCTTTCCTATTGTCCTGTTCGTTCATCATCTTGATGTTTGTCCCACTGTCAGTTCCACGCTTGCTCTTCCATAGGAGCCTCGCTGCTGGAAAGAAAAGAAAAAGGGAGAGAAGAGAACAACCACAATCACCAACCAGGCAAGGACCTCCATAACGCAATTGAAATACGACATACAGCAATAAATAATGCGCTAACATGAATAATTTAACACAATCTATCCCACAATTCACCAGATTATGCTCAGCCGTGATTACAGTTCAAATCGCGCACATTAAAGGGGACGCAGTGATTGTTAACCCGCATATTATCTTACCCATAACTCATTCACATCTCATCTTGTTAGGATTCCTTCAATTGTTCATGACAAGTGGGAAATACGATCACTGGAGGAACTTGGCATCTGCCAGGGTCGTGGGGTTAAGCATTGGCACGAGAATGGATGTCCGAGGAGCGTTAAAGAACTTCTCGGAACAGGATACTCACGATCGTCCAAAGAAGGCTAAAGATAAAAATTTAAATTCTTCAACATGTAAGCATATACATTATGAGGGTGAAAAGCTATTTCATTAATTACTAACTAGGTATGCCTCACATCGCTGCGATGACGGGTTCACGTCGCAAGACGGAATGTTGGACTTTACAAACATGTTGCATGTCAACCTGTGAGTCTCAATGATGATATAAGATGGAATGAAACGCGAAAATGGAAGAAAGATATGTACATTAAAGATATACAGTGCCTTCAGAAAGTATTCACACCCCTTGACTTTTGTCACGTTTTGTTGCGTCACAGCCTGAATTTAAAATTGTCACCGACTTACACAAAACACCCCATAATGACAAAGTGAAAACATGTTTTTATAATTTTTTACAAATTAATTTTAAAAAAAGAAAAACTGAAATGTCTTGTGTCAATAAGTATTCAACCCCCTGAGTCATTACTTTGTCGAAGCGCCTTTGGCAGCGATTACAGCTTCGAGTCTTCTTTGGTATGTCTGGATCAGCTTTGCACATCTACATTTGGGGATTTTCTCCCATTCTTCCTTGCAGATTTGCTCAAGCTCGGTCACGTTGGATGGGGAGCGTCGGTGAACAGCAATCTTCAAGTCTTTCCACAGATGATTATCAATGGGATTCAAGTCTGGCCTTTGGCTGGGCCTTGACTTTCACAGTCTTATTCTGAAGCCATTCCATTGTTGCTTTGGCTGTTTGCTTGGGGTCATTGTCCTGTTGGGACATAAATCTTCACTGCAGTCGAACGTCTTTTGCACTCTGAAGCAGGTTCTCTTCAAGGATTTGCCTGTATTTGGCTCCATTCATTGTTCCCTCTATCCTGACAAGTCTTCCAGTCCCTGCTGCTAAAAAGTATCCCCATAGCATGATGCTTCCACCACCGTGCTTCACGGTAGGGATGGTGTTAGATGGGTGATGAGCTGTGCTCGGTTTCCATCTGACGCAGCCAAAGGCCAAAGAGTTCAACTTTCATCTCATCAGACCACAGAATCGTTTGCCTCATGCTCTCAGAGTCTTTCGTGTGCCTTTTTGCAAACTCCAGGTGTGCTGTCATCTGTCTTTTTCTCAGGAGTGGCTTCCGGCTGGCCACTCTCCCCCAAAGCCCAGATTTGTGAAGTGCTGCAGAGATTGTTGTCCTTCTGGCAGGTTTTCCTGGTAGGATATTACATATGGTCAATGTCTAATATGTAAAGCTATTTCTAACCACTGACTGACTCACTGACTTACTCATTGACTCACTGACTGATATTAAAAATCGATACCTTCTGGATGATGTAGAAAGCTGAAATTCTGCATGCCAATGGACATCAAAGCCAGTACACATTGGGTACCGCAATGACTCTGGTGCACGAGTGAAGTTGTATGTGTTGAAAGACATTGATGTTATTCCACAGTGGGTGGTTGTGGAATCATGGGATATTACAGGGGATCATGTGTTATATCATGGAATTATTTGATATATCATGGATCATATGATATTATGTGGGATTATGTGATATATCATGTGGATCATGTGATATTACATGGAGGAGTAGGAGATTGGGACCAGACTCTGTGCAGAGCGTTGGTGCTGCTTACGTAGTCTCCTTGGCTATTGGGCACAATCCTGGATGGGTCGCCACCCCGACACAGTATCAGCATGCTGGCACTCATTTTACGACCTCGGAAGGATGACAGGCCGAGTTAACCACACCTGGTATTAATTCAACAGCTTAGTGGGATTAACTCAGGACCCTAGGATCCAAAGCCCGCCACCCTAACCATTAAGCCAACACCAGGCATATATTACATGGGATCATGTGATATATCATGGAATCATATGATATTATGTAGCGTAAGGTGATATTACATGTGGATCATGTGCTATTACATGGGATCATGGGATATAATCATAGATCATGTGATATTATATGGGGTTAGGTGATATTACATGGGGATCATGTGATATATCATGGAATCATGTGATATATTATTTATCATGTAATATGATATGAGGTTATGTGATATTAAATAGGGTTATTTGATACTACATGGGCATCATGGGATCATGTGATATGTCATGGAGTACTATGATATATAATGGATCATGTGATATATCATGGGACTAATTGATATATCATGGATCATGTGATATTAAATAGGGTTATTTGATAGTACATGGGGATCATGGGATCATGTCATATATCATGGATCACGTGATATATCATGGATCATGTGATATATCGGGTTATTTTATAGTACATGGGGATCATGTCATATATCATGGATCATGTGACATTATATAGGGTTATTTGATAGTTCATGGGGATCATGGGATCATGTGATATATCATGCATCATGTGATATATCATACATCATGTGATATATCATGGATCATGTGCTATTATATGGGGTTATGTGATATTACATGGGGATCATGGGATCATGTGATATATCATGGAATCCTGTGATATATCATAGATCATGTGATATATCATGGGACCAATGGATATATCATGGATCATGTGATATATCATGGGACCAATGGATATATCATAGATCATGTGATATATCATGGGACCAATGGATATATCATGGATCATGTGATATATCATGGATCATGTTATATTATATCAGTTTATGTGATAGTACATGGGGATCATGGGATCATGTGATATATCATGCATCATGTGATATATCATGGATAATATGATATTATATGGGGTTATGTGATATTACATGGGGATCATGGGATCATGTGATACATCATGGATTATGTGATATTATATGGGGTTAGGTGATATTATATGGGGTTATGTGATATTACAGGGATCATGTGATATTACATGGGATCATGTGATATATCATGGGATCATGTGATATATCATGGATTATGTGATATATCATGGATTATGTGATATTATATGGGGTTACGTGATATTATATGGGGTTATGTGATATTATGGGGATCATGTGATGTTACATGGGATCATGTGATATATCATGGAATCATGTAATATATCATGGATCATGTTATATTATGTCAGTTTATTTGATAGTAAATGGGGATCATGGGATCATGTGATATATCATGGATAATGTGATATTATATGGGGTTATGTGATATTACATGGGGATCATGTGATATATCATGGATTATGTGATATTATATGGGGTTACGTGATATTATATGCGGTTATGTGATATTACGGGGATCATGTGATATTACATGGGATCATGTGATATATCATGGAATTATTTTTCACATCATGGGATCATGTGATATATCATGGATCATGTAAAATTAGCAATAAGGCTACAGAATGGTAAGGTGGTGGAGTTCATGAAACTTCCTCGTTTAACTTATGATGTTTGCAACACTTATAATTCATAGATAACTGCATTCATGTATGGAGCATCTGACTGCCTGTTCCATCTTCCTCAGCATTTACTGAAAAGTACTAACTTACCGATTATAAATACTGGTATAATGAAGAAATTAAAATAAACTTTTGTATTTCTTGAACTCTCGTGAGTACCTTGTTGTAACAACGTTTTGACTACCCTTCGTATACATGGGAAATTAAATAAGATAAATTGTGATATCCACGTAAGATGAAGGAAGACCAAAGAAATAACACCTCCATCATCAATACTAATTGAATGACGATCAATGCTGTCGTTTCAGAGTAACGTTGGCTGGAATTATCTTTAAGTAATGAAGGGGATGTCTCGTGGAAGCTCCAGGTGTTGAACTTTGGGGTGAAATGGCGAGATTGCCTGATTCGCTGACACATTTCGAGAACAGAAGAAAGGACTGCTAGTTAACACCGAAGCCAATGGGCAATCATTGGAAGTTGCTCTCAGGTTGATGACTGAAAGAGAAGTCGCCAGATGATGGCGCTCAACCCACGTGATCAGTCTTGAGCTTGTTTGACGATATTTTGTGTACATTCCTCTTGGTTTCCCCCTTGAGAGTCTCGTCATCATGTCCATGTGGATAAGGTCTGCAATTAGGCATCTTGTTGGTGATGCTATTGAGTGGTACCTGTTACTAATATTATAAAAGCAACAACATGCTTTATATGCATCGGGTGGAGAGGACACTGGGCTGGAATCCTAGAGAAGTTGAAGGTTCAAATCTGATTGAAGACAGCAGTCTTAAACATTCAGAAGCATCTGGAACGGACCAGGTCCCAGGAGAAGTACAATGTCACAATTGCGTTGATCAGACCCTGCTATCTCACTCATTATAACCACATCTTTAGAGAGATATGGTTCCGGTCTAAACTTTGTGGTTGACTCTTAAATCTCCCCAGGGCAACCTAATCTCAATGGAACTTCATAATTACAGTGATCTAGTGGCCATGGAGGAGCTTGTACTCCTTACATGCATGACAAAGACATTGATAGACCGATGTAGGTTAATGTGAATTTCAAGGATGTTAGTAGACAATAGACAAATACATATGGTGTACTGGATATGAACCCAAGTTCCCTGCATTATGAGCCGTGGATAAAGTCGGAAGCATGATAACAGGCCAACCCAAGGTCTTTGCAGCAACTACTCCTCTTGGACTACCAAGGTTAGTGTTGGTCTGCTTTGGCGGACAAGTTAAACAATGAATTTTTTGACAACTAAAAGCCAATAAGAATATGCCAACTACTGCGGGAAGCATTTCGAGCGGTAGCCCTTCATCAGAGCATTAAAAAGGTTTGAGGTATGATCGCAATGAGGTGTAACGGGTTGAAAAATCCTTGTGTGTTTTACCTCCAGTGAAACAAAGTGCGTGTTGTGGATGGTGTGAGAGAAAGCGATAGGAGAAGCTGAACAAATTGAGAGTGATGGGGGTGGATTCTAGGAATGAAAGAAAGACCGCATCGCCATCTACCGGAGAAGAACTGCACTGACTTGTCTGAAAATTTGACGTCATAAAAACGACTTCACGCCAAGTAAAACGGACCTTTTCATAATGACGAGTCGAACCATTTTTGTTCAAATTTTCAAAAATCTATACGACGAGATATAAACTATATGTATGCATTCTTGAAATAAGGGGTCACATGTGTATTACATACGCAATTGTGGAGGATTTATTTTTGACAGAGAACAGATTTATCAGCTCACGACAATCTCAGATCAACATCCACCCACCTCCTCTAACCCATCCCTCAACAATTCTGTGGCTGTTTTATATATTGTCTACAGAATGCATTGTCACAACTCACTTACCTTGCTTCGGCAACACCTCCCACCCCTGCTCGCTGGACCTTCAACAGCAACAAAAGCGGCATTATTCTGGTAAAGACAACACCTACAAGATCCACTTCAAATGACACAAAATCCTGATTTGAATCTTCTGACACCCCTTCATCACGGCTGGATAGAAATCCTGAATTGTTCACCAAGCACCATCACAAGTGAACCATCCAGAGCGGTCTAAGAGGATTCTCCCCAATCTTCTCGGGGCAACTTGGGACAAAAAGACACCGAATGCGACCTTTTAAGCAGCGTCCACCACATCTCTTTGCTTTGTGTTTCTTTCCAAAAGAGCAGCTTTTCATAAAAATTATTGTCTTGAATATGTCACAACCATGTCAGATCTAGAAACTCTTCATCGTTAAGCCTGGTTAGTACACGGTGAAACATCTCAATGGAAGGTGTTATATATTGGCTGAGGTGTTACCTCTGGACTGTCTGAGATTTGTGAGCCTCAGTCATCATCATCGTCGTAGCATACTCTTTACAGGCTCTACCAAAGCAATCTCTTGGCAAGAGTTATGCTGGTTGAGTAGGTGCTTTGGCATTGTTTTCCCAGAAGTCGGGTAGGGCAGTAATTTGTAAAAAAAATTAAATTATGAAGCAAAAGTTTGTTAAAATATAAAGCTAAGAAAGCTAATTGTTAATTAATTGTGAAGAATGGGTATGAGAGCACAATTAATTCTCAACTCTCGATCTGCCCAAAGAAACTACAGTACTTTGACAAACTTGGGCTCCAACATTCCTCCCTTGCATTGTTCCGCCATGTTGTCTCTCTTTTACCACAAACGCACGATGACGAAGTAATGATAACCCTACCATCAGAACAGTTGGTTCAGAAGTTGAAACAAAAGGTCAAGTGTTCCTCCAGTTCCTCAAAAAATAATTGATGGGCAATCAAAAGTAAAGCTTCTCAGCAGAATTGGTTGAGAACATTTACAATGTTCTCAAGCAATTCTCAAGAACGGTATAAGCGATGCAACTCTGATGATCGGCAATTGAGTTGGAATTGCAAAGACAGAAACTAGAAGGGCACTCTTCGACATTGAAACGTCGCCAGATCTGCCTCCACGCACATTATTATATCATTATGCATATTTGTACCAAGTTTCATTGAAATCCCTGAACCCAGATTCAAAATATTAAATAATTCTGGCTGCCAGACCATGCATCTGATCAGGTTAAAATTGAAAGCATATATTCCCCATGACTACTAGATCATAACTGTGACGTTTCGTGTCGATTGATGAAGTGGTTCAAGAGAAAGAATGTTTTAAAGATTTTTCTTCAATCCAATATGGCTGCCAGACCATGTGACCTATGAGTTATTTGTGAAGAATCTGGTATCCCCAAGACTTGGGGAACATGTGGGCGAAGTTTCCCCTCGATCTGTCAAGCCGTTCTGGAGAAGATGGATGACGTACGGACGGACAACCCGAAAACATAATGCCACCGGCGATTTTGTCAGCAGAGCACTAGGCCTCAAAAATATTGAGTTGTGGTTGTAATTGTAGCATAAAGCTGGACAAGGACTGGTACCTGGTCAATGATATGAAGTGGACTGTTTGCAGTTGATTAAAAATATATAATATGGAAAATATGCGACCTATGGAGAGAGAAGACCCAATGACAGACTGAAAACGTTCAACCTTTCTGCAGAAAGAGATCAACATAACTTAAAGCTGTGGTCCTCCTGCTTTCTTTTTATTTTAATTGTTCAACGACGACATGGTGTATATTTGAAAGTCAACTCAAGTTCTGCATTGCTTCTGACCTTTCTGGCCAAAGCAGTGAGCATGTGGATGTGTTGCTGCTGGGGTGTTGTACTCTTCTGAGATCATCATTTATTTCATGCAGCCTTCACTGCTATTGAGGAACACCAACTGCCATTGACCCACCACACACTTCACTCCAACTCTCTCTCTGCCTGACCTGTAAAGAGGACTGCAGTATTTTGGATCTTGCCTCTTCCTAAGCCGACTGGAATATAATTTCGTGGGGAGCAATCACTGCCTTCTAACATACTAACGATGTGGAAATAATATATTTAGAGGAATTGAAGGCTAGGTTACGAATTATTGGGTTATTGATTGAGGGTTTCAGTGTAATTTTTTTATTCCAATATTCTCCCAATGGCGGTGGGGAATTTACAAGTAGAACGACACCTGAACGTAGAGCGATAGTAGAGCGACAGAACGAACCTGTTGTTGTAGGTATGGTGTGGGCAGCATTGATTTGAGTTTTGCGATTTGGATTTGCGTTTTCGAAATACTGCGCCAGAAAGTAAGGATGAGCCATGGACACTCCATGAGTAACAATCCATGGCTTTTATTAAGGCCAAGTACTGACAACAACCTCAGGCAAGGCCGCAAACCTGGAATGCCCATCAACCAGACCCGAGTTGAACCACCCCAACGATGGTGCGTGTTACATGCATGAGGAATACTAACACAATAGCCTGGTCACTTTTTCTCATTGTTTTCTGTTTCTTGTTTTCCTTATGGAACTAATAGAGTAACATGCATTATTAGTCCGATAAAGGTTGACTGAGTTTACAATGGGAATATGCGAGACCTGTATAACGGTCTGGTAAGGACTCGCACAATAATCTGGTGAAGAAGGGCTGACATTAATAATAGCAAATACAATCCAGCAACAGTTAACTGATATTAACAATAGGAACAAAAGGGACCTGTATAATTGTCACGAAACGACTGACTGATGCAGTCCTGTGGTGTAGTTTGATAATATAGTCCTTCAGATACACAGGCTGTTGGTGATGACAATGACCCAGAGCTGGGCTGTGGACTGGAGCAGGGTGGGGGGGGGAGGGGGGGTTCAGATGTGGACCATAAGATGTTGGTTGGTCAGGGTGTCGAGCAGGCTGCGCAGGATTGGTAGAGATGGGACGCTGGGTGGTTGATCATGAGCGACTAGTGAGTTACCCTGGGTACGATGTAGGTGGAGGATCCATGAGAGAGGGGGGAATTACAGGTGGTGGCAGAGGAAGAATGGTGGGAAGATGGGAAGGAGTGTACGTGGTAGGGAGGTCGTCATCATCAGAGGAAGGGATAAGGGGTGTGAGGCCAGGGGGTGTCTGGTTGGGGACATGGTAACAATTAGAAATACTGACACAGTAGGGGAAGGAATGGAATTGGGTTTTGGTGAACTTGTGGTTGGTGTACCAGGGAACGTCTACAGAAGACACCAGGGAGCGGTCATGGGGTTTGGCATTATCAAGGTCCGACATGATTTAGATTAGATCTCCTACCTGGATGGGAGGGGGTGATTTTTGACTTTTCGCTGGTGGTGTGATTCTGAAGGCATTGGTGGTGTTGGCTGATGATGAGGTCACGGTAAAGGAGGGACCATTGCTCCAGGGGGACCTGGTCGCATTGTTTCCACATCTCTTTGGCCAACAGGCCTCAGTCATGGATATGTATATCGAAGTGAGTGGTAACAAGTGCCAGTGATGTGGGAGTGAGGAAGCATACCTCTGAGTCGACATGCAACAGTTCATCAATCAACTCAGCAATGACCTTCTTGGCTTCAGGATTTTTGTTTCCATTCTTGGGCTGACCGCTGATAACATGGAGGTGGTGACATTGTGACTTGGTGTCATTGGGGAGAGAGGGAGCGGGATCGATCCAGATAAATGTGAGGGAATCTCCATGAGGGTGGAGTCTGGCTATGAGCAGGAGAAGTGCATTGTGGAGGGTGTTGCTTCCCTCATCTGGGAGGAGGCAGGTGGTGGTGAAAGAGGAGATGGTTTCATGCATGACAAGAATGAGCTGGCAATGGAATTTGAGGATACGGGCAGTGAATGATACTCCAACGGTGGTGTGGACGAGGCTCAGTGAACTGTGACTGCGGGGATATGGGGATCTTTCGCAGGGTGGCACAGGTATGGCAAGAGGAGGAGACCCTGTCTATAGCCTCTCAAGGTCAGGGGTGAAGAAATAGCGGTACTGTTGAAGCAGTAGTAACTGCTTCAAGTAGCTGTTTCAGTTTGTTTGGTGGGATGATCGAGCTGCAGATGGAAGGCAAAAAGCAAACCATCGATGACTTTATGAGGAAGCATGATGAATTCACGAGATGGGGGGTGGGGGGATGGTTCATGGCAGTGGGCAATAAGAAGACCATCGGGAGTGATGGTGGAGACATTTAGATATTGTTTGACATCAGTAGCATTGGTGGTTTTCTTTTGAGGGTTCCTTGAGAAAGATGGGCATGGACACAGCAGAGGTTAGTGCATTCCCGCTGGGCTTGTTGCCAGGTGGATCTGCTTGTGGAAGAGAGCCACACAGAGCCAGAGAGGATGTCCTGGACAGCCATATGTCAGATGATGGAGTGTTTTGTGGTGGAAACTATTGAGCAGATTTGCCATTAAGGTTCATTACACAGTGGAGCGTTGTGGCTGGCAAAGTCAGATGAGATGTTTGAGGCACCGAACAGGTTGCGGATTGTGACTAGGAAATGGCTGATCATGGATAAGAAGGTGGTGATGTGTGACCTGGTAGAGAATTGGCCACAGCAGAACATGTCAAAAGCCTGGATGCATGGCTTGCTGTCTGTAAGGAGGCATGTTTAGTGGGAGGACTGGATGATGCATGGGCTAAAAACTTTGATTTCGGAGGTGCATCGAGCTTCCATTTCAGAAGGGAACAAACAGTATTGATGGAGACGGTGTTTTCCCCTGAAGAAAATGGTGAGGGGAATGGAGGACAGACAGGAGACATAAGGGGTGACACTGATGCCAGGGATTTGATGCAGGCATCTGTGACAATCCATAGTTGGTCAGAGAGTCAGCGGGGGCTGATGGTGTTGTTAACTGTAAGAGATGCCTAAGCAGTGGAAAAGGATGCCAAGAGGCTGTCCAAGTAATGGCATCAATGGACTGAAGGCCCATCAATCAATGGTGGCATGATCAAGGGGGGTAAAGAGGGAGGAGTACAGGTGCAAGGATTCTATAGGTGCCGTTGAAGCCACAGAGGCCCTGAACTGTCTTTGGGGGGTGGGGAGGGGTTGGGGGAAGAGGCAAGAGTGGAGACACAATGAGGGCTGGCCTGAAGGAAACACTGGGACAATATCTAGATGAAGATGGTGGTGGTAGCTGGACAGACAACGGTTTTCCAATAGGATAGTTTGTGATTGCACAATGAAAGGGCTTGAAGGACATGACCCCAGTTTTAAAGGATTTCCTCAGGGGTGATTGCTCCACAACAGAGGTTATCTGCAATCTTCACTATGATGCCTTCTAGGAGAAGGTCACCAGAGACGAGGCACATCAGTTATTTTGGGGTGGTCTCTGCACCGAGCATACCCATAGCTGCACAAGTGTAAACATATATATATATATATATGGACACCACGGAAGGAAGTAACAACACCAGAGTATTTCAGATATTGGTTAGCAAAGGATATTTGTTGGAAAGACTTTGACAGGTGTGGTACAATGACAAATTGCCAATACGCAATTCTATGGAGGGTGGAGTCAACATCTGGCATGAGGGAGGGTCGGGGCTTGCTGTATCGGCTATCAATAGTGAAAGCGGTGACCTGGTGGCGGTGGGGCTTCTTCACTGGGAAAGAAGGATTGAGGTATTCAACTGTGTGGAGGTTGCACAGGGCCCATGTTGGTGGTGGTGTGGAGTGGTCCGGGTCCCAGGGTTCATTGTATAAAGAGATGACATGGCCAAAGATATCGTCAAACTTGATATCAGGTGCACAACTGCATGTGCTGGGTGTCAGAATAGAGAAGTCTGGGTCAACATGGATTGTGGAAATGTGTGGCATAATGGGTGGTGTCGTCTGGTGATGGGAGGGATGTGGGGGCTGGAGTTGGGAGTTGGCAGGGATAGCAACAGGCCACACCTGGCCAAAGTTGGTGTGTTTCTGTAGGTGGGCATGGCCGAGTCACAGGGGACCAGTTTGGCAACAAGATGAGCATGTGAGAGGTCGCGGCACTCCAAGGTTGGAACAAACAGACGATGATGGAGTGGGAGGTATAGTTGAGGTGGCCAATGTAATAGCAGAGAGAACATGAGTGGGAAGATGTGAGCGGATGGGACAAGGAAGTAGGGGGTCGACGGGGGTTAGGACCCTGGTGGGGGTATGGAGGCCGGGAGGAGGACAGCGCGTTGAGGGGAATGGAGAAGAGGATGAATGCATGGCTTTTGGGTCATCTGAGGATTGGAGCTCCTCCAGCAAGGATGATAGGGCCTGGGAAATCTCAGCCTTGATGGAGGCCAGTGAATGGCAGTCTAGCTCTGTGCCATACCAATGTTTTAAAAGGCAGGGAATACTGGGGCAAATGAGGTGTTATCAGATTAATACGACAAGGTTCTCAATGGTGGGGTTGAGCTTTTCATCCTCAGTAGGGGTTTGACCATGGTGTGAGATACCCCCATCTAATTTAAGGAGGTTTTCTTTTATAAACGATAGAAGGCACTGGTAAAGGTCTGACCGAACTCCAGAAAAGAGATTATGCCCGTGAGATCGAGGAAGTGGGAAACCAAAATGTAGCCTGATAGCCAAAATTGTAAACTAAAATGGAGCCTGTTAGCCTGCCAGGTGGATGGAAGAGAGAATGAATTATTGGTGATTCTGTGACCTGAGATAATGAGGTATAAATTAGCAATCTGACCCAGTATGTGCTCCAGATGGCAAAGCTTGTAGGCTATCAGGAGGTGTATGGCACTGGCAGGGGGAATCTTCAGAGACGGGGGAGGGTCATTGGAGAGACCGCTGAAGAGAGCCTGCTTTGAATGTTTCAACCAGTAGGTCCCATCCACCAAGAATGGTGAGAAGTTAGGGTCTAATGACAGGACATGTTTTAAGTTCTCCTTCCTATTCTCTTTGGAAGTGATAGTTTTCTGGTTCATAAGGGCCCATTGCCTAAAGGCACAGACATGAGCCATGTTGAGGGAGAGGGAGAGGAAGAGGGATGGGTAGGAGAGAGAGCGAGAGAGAGAGAGAGGGGTGGAGAAGAGAGGGGGTGGGAGAGGGGGGGTGGGAGAGGGGGGTATAGAGGGTGGTATAGAGGGGTTGAGAGAAGTGGGAGAGAGAGAGCGGGAGTGGGGTCATCAGGAGGGATAGGGTGGAGAAGAGAGTGGGGTGGAGAGAGAGAGGAGAGAGAGGGGGTGGGAGAGAGAGAGGGGGTGGAGAGGGGGGTGGAAGAGGGGGGTGGTATAGAGGGGTGGTATAGAGGGTTGAGAGAGAAGTGGGAGAGAGAGAGCGGGAGTGGGGTCATCAGGAGGGATAGGGTGGGAGAGAGAGTGGGTGGAGAGAGAGAGAGAGTTGGGGGGGGAGAGAGAGAGAGTGGGGGGGGGGAGAGAGAGAGGAGAGAGAGGGGGGGGAGTCAACTTTACCAACTTCCATTGTCCAAAGCCTAATGTTAGCTCAGGGACTTCCAGGTATATTTCATCATATGCACGATATTGTTACTGATGCCCCTCACCTTAAAAAAAAAATGTCCACTGTAAAATGTTTTACCTGTCGTGTTAAAAAAAAAAACCTTGATGTGCATTATGCTTTTGTGCTTGTTACCATCACCGAAGGAGAGGGGATTGCATTGGGGTCCGTTTGTTTGTTACTTGGCAAAAGAAACAACAATTTTTGACAAGTATGTTGATCGCCTCCATTTGTTTGTTTGTGTGTTTGTCTGTCCGCTCGCCTCCAGCCCAAACCGCTCAACCGACCATCTTGAAATTTTCAGAGGTTAATGTCACCAACACTGCGACAGTCACGCATTGAAGTTTTGTAAAATTCGGTTGCCAGAAAAGGTCGACGTAGGCCAATAGGCCAATTTGAGCCAAATTTTCTAAAATCCTCAAATTTCTTATGATTGACTTGAAATTTGAGCAGGATTTGCACATCACGTCAGTGAATTCCACCACCTATTACTTTTTAGGTTATCTTTGGTCAAACGGTCAACATAGGCCATAAGGTAAACCCAAAATAGGACAAATTTTTAAATTGTTTCTAAAATTGTCAATTTTCATCTGATTGACTTGAAATTTGAAGACCTTTTGCACATCTGGTCCCTGAAATTAAACCACAATTAAACCATTAAATTAAAATTATTAATTTTGAGACCAACTTGGCCAAAAGACCAATTTTGGCCAAATTGTGCCAAATTTTCTAAAATCCTCAATTTTCATCCGATTGATTTGAAATTTGAAGACCATTTGCATATCAGGTCACCAAATTCAACCACCTACTAATTTTTTATGTAAACATAGGCCAAAAGGTAGACATAGGCCAATAGGCCAATTTGGGCCAAATTTTCTAAAACCTCAATTTTAATGCGATTGACTTGAAATTTGAAGACCATTTGCCTATCAGGTCACTGAATTCAACCACCTACTGATTTTGAAGTATACATCGGCCAAAAGGTCGACATAGGCCAAAAGGCCAATTTGGGCCAAATTTTCTAAATCCTCAATTTTCATCCGATTGAGTTGAAATTTGAAAATGATTTACATATGTCACTGACTTCAACCATCTATAATTATTGACAAAAAGGTCAACATCAACCAAAAGGTCAACATCGGCCAAATTTCTAAAACCCTCAATTTTAATCCAATTTACTTGAAATTTGAAGAGCATTTGCATATCAGGTCACTGAATACAGCCACCAATTAATTTTGAGGTAAACATAGGCCAAAAGGTCAAAATAGGCAAAAAGGACAATTTGGGCCTAATTTCTAAAATCCTCAATTTTCATCCAATTAACTTAAAATCTTAAGAGCATTTGCATATCAGGTCACTGAATTCAACTTCCTATTATTTTTGAGGTCACCTTAGGCCAGAAGGTCAAAATAAGCCAAAAGGCCAATTTGGTCCGCAATTTCTAAAATCCTCAATTTTCATTCGATTGACTTGAAATTTGAACAGGATTTGCATATCAGGTCAATTAATTCAACCAACAATTAATTTTAAGGTTAAAATGTCAACACAGGCCTAATTTCTAAAATTGATAGGGCCAAAAACTTTATATATACAGCATTATTATATCTCAAAAAGTTTTAGAGGAATTTATGACAAAACAAGGTGGATGAGTTGGTTAGGTGACAAGAACAAGCGGATTAGATTTTGGTTCGGATCCAGCCCATCAGTGGGATACAAAATGTGAACTGTTCAACTTGTCCGTGGGATACAAAATGTGAACTGTTCAACCTGGCAGTGGTATGCGCTTTACTGATTGTCATTCCACTTTGTGCTTTTTTGCCAAGTGTCACTCTATGAGTGATTTTTCATTTGCTTGTTTGTTTATCTATCCGTCTGTCTGTTTGTCTGCAGAGAACTTTAGTGTTTTTCTCTGCAACCGCTTGTCGGTTTGAGATGAAATTTTCACCATAAGAGCGACAACTAATGTAGAATGTTGTATTGATAATTCTGACGTCATAGGTCACATGGTGTGGCAGCCATGTTGGAAAAACCGAAAAACTTTGGACCTCTGTATCTCTGAAACCGCACCAAGGAAAACATTGAACCTTGGCACATGGCATGTACTCCTCATGGGGAATAAGTGATTTTTATGACGGCATAGATGCTTTCGTTTTGACGTCATATTGCATATGTAGAACGCTACATCTGATCATATGAAAATTGTTGAGGGTTATCTAGGGATAAAATGTTCCACAGAAAAAAATTGACGTCATCGGTCACATGATTCGCAGCCATCTTTGTTTTTTTTAAAAACAACCTTCAAAAATCTTCTTCTCTCAAGAGGCTGAACAGATCGAGGTGAAACTTTACATGTATGACCGGCTATTGTTATTGATTAAGCGGTTCCAGCGAAAACATTATAAATAATGTTTTCTCTGGAACTGCTTAATTAATCAACATGAAACTTCAAAATTTTCATCTAGTAGTCATATTGAATACAGGTTTTAAATTTCAATTTGATCGGACGCATGGTCTGGCAGCCAGAAATATTTCATTTTTTTGATCTGGGTTCTGTGGCTTTTTATCTATCTATATATATATATTTGTATATATGTATATATATATATATATATATATATATATATATATATATATATATATATATTATATTGAATAAAGCTCACTTAGATGTGCCTGGATGGGTTTGAGGGTAGAGGAGTTGCAGTTGAAATTGAATCCTATCCAGGTTGCTCCTGATGACTTCATCTTTTCTTTTTGCTTGTTTGGGTTCCTTCTGATTACTGTAATGCAGGACTGTACCTATTTTGTCTTCCATTTGATTTGAATTGAATTTATTTTAATCCATTCTAAAATCAATTGAATCAATAATAAAAAAACGTCACAGGTCAGGATCAGGTGTCCATTCAAAGCGGGATGTCTTGGTACCCGGTCATCACTGCCAGCAGTTGTAAAGTGGCAGTTCTAATTATGTCTCTTATTAATTACGTTACACACCAGTAGACAAACACCACACAAAATACACCACACCAAACTACACAAACATCACACAAAACAAGTCCTGGTGAGGGTCTGCAATCTCTGATTGCTCTTTTTCTTGTTTTGAGTTTGTTATGATTGTGTCATCAAGGGCTGGCAGAATGGCATAGAGGTATGAACACTTGATTTTGAGCTGTAGAGCCTGTGTTCGAATCTCGACTAACCTATAAACTATCACCTTAATGTTGTGCTGGCAGGTGAGGCACTGATGTGTCTGCCATCCATTAGAAGGATGTTAAGCAGGAGGATCTGGCTGCTGACACTGGCCATTGTTGGTCATTAAAGATCTCATGGAGTCTTGCATAGAGTAGTCGAGTTATCACTGACACCATGAATAAATTACAAATTCCTGCTCAAGTTAACCTTAGTCGAATGTCACACCTGGCCAGGCAGATCGTGAAAGACTTGGGCCAAAGATCTCCCTTCCTGAACCTGCAAGAAAGTGGATATTATTGGGGCCGTGAAAGGTGTAGTAGTCGAGCCATAGTATGATTTACTGCATCAACTATGATTTGCCATAATGTTTTTTTCTTAACTTTTATTTTGCTTCTTTGTACTTTTTATTCATCACTGTATGCTCTTCAAAGTAATCTTATTAGTAAAACTGGTGCCAAGGCTCCATGTCGTTAAGTGACGTCCAAGGTTCCATGTCTTTAAAGGTGACTTTCATGGACTTCTGTTCAAATGAGACAACTTAAAGGGATATTGCATAACTCAGCTGAGAGCATCATCATCATCATCATCATCATCATCATCATCACCATCATCACCATCATCATCATCATCATCATCATCATCATCATCATCATCCTATTTTCAGTCAACTGCAGCATGAAGGACTCCCTCAACTCACATTGGGCATGTTGGCATAGTCACCAAGCTTGCCAAGTGCAGGTTGGCGGAGAGCGTTTCGGCAGGAATTTATAATTTGTTCATGGTACTTTCAATAACTCACCTACTCTTAACGGAAGACTAACATCCATTGCTGGTAGACGGGTCCTCTGGTTTAATGTCCATCTGATGGCCGACACACACACAATGATGCGTCCACCCTGTACTTGAAACACCAGGGTGAGAGTTCATATCTCGGTCGAAATCCAAACCCAGGTGAAACAGCTCACAAGCAAGTGCACACACCTCTAAAATATCCTATCAGCCCAGTTGATGGCATGTTTGTCACAGAACTGTCGAGTCGAGGTTTGATCCCTGACAGTTAGACAAAACTAAAACGTTCTGTTCTGTGGATGTGCCAGCAGGGGGAACCGCATTTCAAAGTAATTCATTCTTGAGATAACAACCATTTAATTTCGGTTCCTCCAGGATCTTACGAAAATGACTGGCCATTTTTTGCCAGTAGCTGACCAAAATACTCTACATCGGTTTAACTATATTTTTTTTATCACGATTACAATCCAACATGTGGATATACAGCAGAGGCATGATAGGCCAAATGGCTTTTTTATCTGTACCTTGAAACATTGTGAAATTATTACCTGCCATCAAGGGTGAACAAGAGAACATTTGTCATCGTAGAGTGTGTCCATCCAATACTTCATATTTGGGGTCATCCAACAAAAGTGTGTGATTAGAGTCCATCGAACGTAGGATTCCAAAGATTAGACCACAAGTAAGAGTGATTCAAAATAATTTTCTTCGGACGATACCCTTGTGTGTACAAGCTAGGCTATCATCCTGAGAAAAGGATTTTGAATCACTCTTACTTGTGGTTTCAGAATGAGGATCTTTAACCAACCCATCACTGATCTTTTTTGGATAAGCAGAGAAACAACGATGCAGTTTGTACCTGTCTGTTGTTGGGGGTGAGGTAACAGCCAACACAAAGCAGCAAAGAGGATTATCCATAAACACTGACAGGTTGCTGATGTCGACTCTGAGCCAATAGGACAGAGGACACCTTTTCACATTTTCTCTCTCTCCTCACACTCCTCTCTTTCTCTCTACCTCATTCCTTCCAATCCATCTCACCCTCTGTTTCTCTTTCTTTCTCTCTTTCTCTCTCTCCTTTCCCCTCAGTACTCTCTCTCTCTCTCTCTCTCTCTCTCTCTCTTCCCTCTATCCTCTTTCTCTCTCTCTCTCTCTCTCTCTCTCTCTCTCTCTCTCTCTCTCTCTCTCTCTCTCTGAGCATACAGCAATGTGATGGCGGCTGGCCGATAATTAGCTTTCCGGCTTTCCTGCCTCAGAGCGGGCTCAGGCCATTACAGCCTGTCACAACCATGTCAAAGCCTTCCTCCCTGGTCTCTCCCCCCCCTTGAATGGGCACTCACTCCATCTCTTTACCATAACTCTAACCTTAGTCATTCTGTGATATCCTCTCTGCTGTGATTTCAGTCTTGCGCTGTACTTAAGATACCATATTTTACATCTATGTTTCTACCGTAGAGTCTGGTGAAGAATAAAGATGGTCCTTTAGAGACAAAATACAAATAGAAACTTCTTTACCTTTTAAAAAAAAAAAAATATCAAACATTTATCAAAATTAGTCTGAAACATTGATTCCTCATGAATCCTCAACCATCGCAATATTGTCCCACTTTTACTATCAGTTATCCGACTTCATCTCCGTTCGTCTTAGTTTCATCCGACTTCATCGGACTTCATCCCAAATCATACGCATCAGTGGACATTGATCTCTCGAGGCTCTCTCGTCGGTCCATGATATCCTCTTAAATAAAAATAACAATAAAATTTCTCCTCCAACTCTATTTCCTCTTTCTTTCCGTCCACATCACACCTCACCACCTCTCTCTTAACATCAGCACCTCTCCTTCACTCTTCCTTCCTCCTGACCAAGCCCTAGCGGCCCCAATCTCCCGATCAATCGGGGCACCCAGAGGAGCAAGCTTTTCTCGCCGACGGCAGCGATCAAACGTCCATGGATTCCGAAAAGAGAAGCCATTACTCGCTCCTGCCAAGAACTCGTTTGGAAATCCATTAACGGGGCCGCGAAGCCGACCAGAGCTCAGCCCAAGGCACCTTGGGTGGAGAGCCGCTAATTAGGTGCCTCTGGCATCCGATTCGGACACGTGTTCAATTATCATTCACTCATTTTCTTCGTCCCTTACTCTTATTCTGTTTTCTTTCTTCCTGTCGAGGATTGTTTGTATTTTTGCCAAACTAAAATGTTCTCTCTCACTTTTATCCTTTCCCTATTCTTCCACTGCAGATCTTGCAAATGTAGATGGACTATTCAGCAGCAGTGAGTGCAAATAGGGCTTCTCATCAGTCCGCTGCTGATGGTCGAGGGCAGCCTTTTTCGAAAGCGGAAAAGTTTTTCGGAGAGATTAATCGCAGGTACCAAAGAGGTGTCCATCTTTACTCAACTAAGCATGCCGGTTGAAAACATTGCTGGATAAGTTTGATTACTAAATTTTCCATCTGAGATGGAAATTTGTCCAGTATGTAGTTGTGGATGTGATGCACCATCCTTGAGAAGGGGCTTTTTTTTCCAGCCGTCTGTCCTGTGTATTAGCACACGCAGCTCGTCAGATTTAATGGACACAAATGTACGTACCCAGGGCCGGATTTAGGCAAGGGCAAGCTGGGCAGTTGCCCAGGGGCCTCCACAACCAGGGGTCGCCTCCACATATTTCATGAAAAAAAAAATTGTAAGGACAAAATGTATTTGTGAGTGCCTGAATGGTAGTTGGTAGTTAGTGGAACAGATATATGATATTAATCTATAACAGATATAAGATATTCATCTTATCTCATTCTCTAATTTATATAGAAGTTCAAATTGTTTGTTCTTGAAAAATATACTTTATGGATGACTGTAAATATGTCTTGTCACCTTTTTAGTATTCTAAGGTAGGGTGGGCCTCCACCACTGAAGGCTGCCCAGGGCCACCACATGTCTAAATCCGGCCCTGTACGTACCTTTTGAAAATCTTAAGCTATAACATACCCGGTACCCTCCATACATTCCGTAGTCCTTCCATGTCTACCCATTGCTGCACCCCAGGACTTGGCACAACCGATAAAAGATATGATTCACTTATAAGCAGTTTGAATTTGTTATTAAATTACACTCAGGTTTTAATTTACTAAAACTAGATCACCTTTCATGATAAAATAAAATAAAATAATTTATTGTCATGTTTGACAGCAGACACAGCCGGCTCCAAGCTCTTTGAACGACAAACTCTTTATTTCATCTTCTCTATCAAATGATCGCTAAGTCAAGGTGGCGTTTATAAACGGTGAACCGATTAATTACTTCTTTTTTAGGGGGGGGGAAGATGTGTTTAAATTTTTTATATGATAGTCTAACTCACAGGGCTGGAGTCTGGATGATCTGGAGACGGTCAAACTCCCGGAGGAGTGCGTTGAGATGGACAGATTGATTGATCAGTTTTATCTCTGACGTCTCGAGGGCATTTTCTGCATTTGAACCACGCGGTCCTATGAGGAGGACCGCTGAGTTCGAAACCACAATCAACGGCTTGTTATTCTGTGTCCCTTGAGTGGTTTAACCATGCATTTACGATATAAAGTAGCACCTGGAGGCTATAAACAATGCTCCATTTATGGCCGTTCTGCTGGGTGAACAAAATGGCTCTTTTTATGGTTTCTATGTGGCTTTCAGACGAACACGTCATGATTAAGAGTCAACCTTGTTCGGCAAGAGGTATGGTTTTAAAAAGAACTGAACTTGCATACAAAACGGTACACGTTTGATATTCAACAATAGACTTTTAAAAATTGCTACATCAATCAATTAAATAATTTGAAATTACTACTACCACTACTACTACTACTTCGACTATTACTACTACTACTACTACTACTACTCATAAAAAAAACTGAGGGATATTGTAATCATCTCCGTCTGTCTGTCCTTCCATCTGTCCATCCGTCCATCCATCATGCTATCTCCTCCCAAACGATGGTGCAGAAATTCACCAAACTTGGTAGTTGTGATCATCACATGGCAAGGAGGTACGAAAGGCGTATCATTTCTGGTCCCACCCATTATAAACATTACGGGCATATTCAAAACACATTTTAATGAAACTTTGTATATGTCATTAATATTGGGAGGCGCATGAAATATGTAACAATTTTTTTGAATTTGACCCCTGGTTCATGCCCCAGTTGGTGATGAATTGGGGTCACAAGGGTCAAAACAGAAAAGTTCATTTAAGTCAAAATTTGGCATTGGGTTAATCCTGGTGGAACTTTTTGGCATCTTTCAGCTTTGCTTGAAGTGGAAAGCGTAGGGATTTGTTATGGCTCGCCATTGACTTCGCTCTAGTGTGATTACTAAGCCCCCCCCTATTAGGATAGGAGAAAGCTTACAGCTGTTGTGGGGTTTGTTTTCACAATTAGCACCCCTGGTTTTAATGGTACCCCAGAGTTTATATAACCCCGAGGAATGCTAAACCATCATTAAAAAAAAAAAATTCATCCTGCCCTCGCAATTTCCGATCTGTATCAATTTCCGAGCTGTATCTCGTTGTCGGCTGGGACTTCTGGAATGAAGTTTTGCATCAAATGATGTGAATATAAAGTATGCGGGGGTTGGCATTTTTTTGACCTTGACCTAATTTTAAAGTCAGGACCTAATGGCCCATTTTAAGGTCATGACCTAATGACCGATTTTTATAAGCAATGACTTCAATTTACACTCTATTCCTAAATGTTGAAGGTCAATGTAATTTGGTGGTGGGAAAAAAATAATGGCCATCATTGGATCGCGGGCCAAGGGTAAGTCACGGGCAATCGCCAAGGTTAAGAGCCTGCCCCAGCCGGGTGAGGCTTACCACTGGCGATCTCTTTGTGATTTTAGATATGTAGTTTATTTTGTCTTTGCATTTGTTTTCTGTGTTTTCTATTCCTTCCTCTTTGCCTCTTTTCGTGGTGGTTTTTTAATCTCTTAAATACTCCACTTTTGTCCACTGCATTTCTCACTATGGACTGGCAGTGGTTGAGAAATATTTTTGAGTGACACAATGCAGATAGTTTCTGACTGCCTGAGGTTACTTCTACCTTGAGAACAGACATCTGCAGTCCTTTTGCCTTCTAACAAAATCACTACTACTACAACCACAATTATTCCAACCTTATGGGGTCGGCCAAAGAAAGATTTTTGCCCATGCCTTTCATGAACCAGCTGGTCAAGCAAGACGTTGGACTGAAAGTGATTTAGTCAGAAATTTGGAAGTTCAGGTTACCACTGACTGATACCACTGATACCTCGATCTTAAACATCCAGTTGTTCACCAACAGATGGGATGCCCAGTTGAATGTCCGAACAAGGGATTGTATACTTTGTGATGAAACAAACTGCAATGCAAAACACAAATCCAACAATTTATAATCAGAACAAGAATCGAACCCCGACCAGAAAGTTTAAAGGTAAATGCACTATTTCTATACCATCCTGTCGGTGATTATTGGATCTCACAACAATAACAAAATGCTGATTTATATCCCTATTTCATTAACTCCGCCACCTATGGTGAACGGAGGTTATATGTATTCAGCCCTGTTTGTTTGTCTCTGTTTCTCTGTGAGCACAATATCTCAAACAGTTATGGACAGATTCAGAAGAACGTTGGTGGAAAGGTTGGCTGTGTGATGAGGACAAATTCATGAGATTCTGATGAAGATCCGAATCTGGATAGTTAGGGCGGAATTTATGAAAGGCGTTTAGTGAGTATCAATTGCTAACACATGCTTAACCTTTAAATGGTGACAAAAACATTTTTGTATGTGCCAAGGTAATCACCTGTCTAAATAGCAATTTATGAAGGAGGATAAACAGCCGATTATCTGTGCGCTGATTAGTTGCATCTAAACAGCTGATTCGTTGTGTGCGTCTGAACATTTGATTAGTTGTGCGCATCTGAACATCCGTTTAGTCGTGCATGTCTAAATAGCCGATGAGTCATGCTCGTCTAAACAATTGATTAGTCGTGCATGTTGAAACTGCCCATGAGTCATGTGGGTCGAAACTGCCGATTAGTCGTGCGTGTCCAAACAGCCAATTAGTCATGTGTTTCGAAACAGCCTATTAGTTGTGCATAGCTAACAGCCAATTAGTTGTGCTCATCTATCCAGACAATTAGTTGCATTGTGTTATTAACACTACCATGATGGCATACTGTTATTATGGCTCATATACCCATTTCCAATGATTTCTAAGATTTCAATTCAACCAATTATGGCTGGAATACCACTTCACCAATGGCATATTCGTTGTCGCCCTATATACCCCAGTGGGCGTTGATGAAATATTATGCCAATATTCAATTTTTTTCATTCAGCAGTTTTGGACTAGATGATGTCCAATTTTTTCACTTTAATTCAAAATGGCTGCCATAGCATGTAACCTATGACGTCAGGGTTAGCAATTAAATATTGACATGGGAGTCACTCCTATGTTTAAAGTTTTGCATCGATCAGACAGGCGGTTGCAGAGAAAAACATTTTTAAAGTGAAAATAAATAGATGTTGACACACTCGTACCCTGATACACATGCACGTGCGCACGCACACACATTATTGTGTGTTATTCTGATTATTGCCTCTGCCACCGCAGGTGAAGGAGGTTATGTTTTCACCACTTTGTCTGTTTGTCTGTTTGTCTGTATGCAGGATATCTCAAAAAGTTTTGGACGGATTCTGATAAAATTTTGTGGACAGGTTGGGTGTGTGACAAGGACGAAGTGATTCGATTTCGGTGAAGATCAGAATCCAGATCCGACTCCTAGAATTTTAAAATGATTCTTCACCATTGAGAGAGCATGCCAAAAACGAGAGAAAGCACGACATCTCAAAAAGTTATGCACCGATTCAGACGAAACTGGGTGGACACGTTGGGTGTGTGACAAGGAAGAATTGATTCAATTTTGGTGAAGATCCGAATCCGGATCCCGATGTGATAATTTTTGAAGTGATTCTTCCACCATTGAGAGATGGCACCAAAAACGATAAAAAGCATGATACTGCATTTCAAATGCACTCCAACAAGTGCCTTTCTGGTTTTATTAAAACTAGAAGGGCACTTGGTAAAGCACATACCTCCGCCACGCAATGCCTGATCCACGAGAACATAACGGGCCCAATACATTTTTGAACTAGAAGAGCACTCAGTAGAGTGTATACCTCCGCCACGTAATGCCTGATCCATGAGAACATCTCGTGCGCAATACATTTTTGAAATATCATGCTATAAGTCGTGTTTGGCCCTATCTCTTAATGGTGAAGAATTACTTGAGAAATTAAATATTTTTCGTATTTTTCGTATTTTTCGTATTCTTCCTTGTCACATACCCAAAGGGTCCACCAAGTTTCATCCGAATCCGTCCACAACTTTTTGAGATATTGTGCTATATATTACATGAGCCTAATCTCTCAATGGTGAAGAATCACTTAAAAAATTATCGGATCCGGATTCGGATCTTCACCAAAATCTAATCATGTCTTCCTTGTCTCACACTCAACCTGGCCACAAAATTTCATCTGGATCTGTCCACAACATTTTGAATTATCTTGCACACAGACAGACAGACAGACAGACAAGTAGACAAAGAAGAAGAAAAGCACGATTGCACGATACTTGCAAAATCCATAAAACAAATTTGACCTCAAAAATAATTGGTGGTTTAATTAAATGACCAAATATGGGACTCCTTCAAATTTCAAGTGAATTGGATGAAAATTGTCAATTTTAGAAATTCGAACTATGTTGACCTTTTGGCCTATGTGGACCTCCAAAATAATTGATGGTTGAATTCAGTGACCTGAAATATAAATCCTCTTCAAATTTCAAGTCAATCAGATGAAAATTGAGGATTTTAGAAACACCACCTTAGTTGTTGACCTTGGGCCTATGTTGACATCTTGGTCGATGTTGACCTCAAAAACAATTGGTTGGTTCAATTCAGTGACCTGAAATATAAATCCTCTTCAAATTTCAAGTCAATCGGATGAAAATTGAAGATTTTAGAAATCTCACCTTAGTTGTTGACCTTTGGTCTATGTTGACCTTTTGTCCTTTTGACTTCAAAAACAATAGGCTTTTTCCTAATGACAAACTCTACCATGTGGTGAAGTTTTGTGAATATCGGTTTAAATTTGTGACCTGTAGGTGACAAAAAACAGACACACAGAACAAACAGACAAACAGACAGACAGCAGACAACAGACAGACAGAATCAAAATCGACTGACCAATATACTTGAAAAATCTTCGATTTTGCAAGTAACAAACAGACAGAGAGGGGTGAAAGCATAACCTCCTTCACCTTCGGTGGCGGAGGTAGATATGCTATATATCGTTTTTGGCCCTATCTCTCAATGGTGAAGAATCACTTTAAAATTAAATTATTCTCATATCCACATCCGGATTCGGAGCTTCACCAAAATTAAATCACTTCTTCCTTATCGCACACCCAAAGTGTTCACCAAATTTCGTCTGAATCCGTCTGCAACTTTTTAAGATATCGTACTATATATAATTTTTGGGCCTATCTCTCGATGGTGAAGAATCACTTACAAATTCTAGGAGTCGGATCCGGATTCGGATCTTCACCAAAAATCGAATCAGTTCGTCCTTGTCACACGTCACCCAACCTGCCCAGCAAATTTCACCAGATCCGTCCACAACTTTTTGAGATATCGTGCACACAGACAGACAAACAAACAGACTTAGAGGGGGGAAAATATAACCTCCTTCACCTTCGGTGGCAGAGGTAATCAGCTGTTCCTGTAGGTTTCCTCTGCTGGGTAGTTCATTTCACAGCAAAGACTCAACCATGAGCACAAAGGACCTTTCAAAAAACCTCCATGATAAAGTTGTGGAAAGGCACAGATCATGGGATGGGTATAAAAAAATATTTTAAAGGCCTTGAATATCCATTGGAGCACAGTCAAGACAATCATTAAGAAGTGGAAGGCGTATGGTACCACCAAGGCTCTGCCTAGATCAGGCCGTTCCTCCAAACTGGATGACCAAGCAAGGAGGACACTGATTAGAGAGGCCACCAAGAGGCTAATGGGATTTTGAAATAGCTGCATTCCTTTATGGCAAAGACTTGTCACTCTGTGCATGTGACAACAATATCCCAAACACCTCACAAGTCTGGACTGTATGGTAGTGTGGCAAGAAGGAAGCCATTACTCAAAAAGCCCACCTTGAGTCCTATTTGAGGTATGCAAAAAACCACGCTAGAGATTCCGTAGGCATGTGGCAAAAAGTTTTGTGATCTGACGAAACCAAGAAGGAATTTTTTTGGCCTAAATGCAAAATGTTACATTTGGCACAAACCCAACTCAGCATATCGCCCAAAGAACACCATCCCTACTGTGAAGCATGGTGGTGGCAGCATCATGTTATGGGGATGTTTCTCATCAGCAGGAACTGGGGCACTTGTCAGGATGGAAGGGAAAATGGACGGAGCAAAATACAGAAAATCCTCGAGGAAAACCGGTTGCCCTCTGCAAAAAAGCTGAAATTGGGATGGAAGTTCACCTTTCAGCATGACAATGGCCAGAAGCACACAGCCAAATGTACACTAGCGTGGTGAAGGAACAAAAAGATCAATGTCCTTGAGTGGTCCAGTTGGAGCCCCGACCGAAATCTTATTGAAAATCTGTGGCATGACTTGAAGATTGCTGTCCATCAACAGTCCCCACGCAACTTGACTGAGCTTGAAGAGTTTTGTGTCGAACAATGCGAAAATATTGCCCAATCAAGGTGTGCAAAGTTGGTGGAGACCTATCCCAACAGACTCACTCACAGCTGTAATTGCTGTCAAAGGTGCTTCCACCAAGTATTAACTCAGAGGGGTGGACACTTACCCAACCAAAATATTCTAGTTTTGTATTTTTGATGAATTTTTCTCAAATTTGTAGAATTTGTTTTTCACTTGGAAGTTGTGGGTTACGTTGTGTAAATAAAGGTGGAAAATGTCTGTTTAATGCAGTTATATTCCAGGCTATAAGGTAACAAAAGGTGAAAATTTTGAAAGGTGGTGTCAACTTTCTATCGGCACCACTTGTGTTCAATAAACGTGACAAGTAAAATGTCGGGGAACTTAAACTTAAGAAAAGTTAGATTAGGCTGGGTGATTTGGTTATGTTGGGTGATTTGGTTCTGTTGAGTGATTTGGTTATGCTGGGTGATTGGGTTATGTTGGGTGATTTGGTTCTGTTGGGTGATTTGGTTATGTTTGGTGATTGGGATATGTTGGGTGATTTGTTTATGTTTGGTGATTGGGTAATGTTTTGTGACTGTGGTGTGGTGGTGATCTGGTTATGTTTGGTGATTGGTGTATGTTGTGGTGATTGGGATTTGGTGATTGGGTTATGTTTGGGCTGGGATTGGGTAGTGGTGATTTGGTTATGTTGGTGATTGTGTTATGTTTGGTGATTGGGTATGTTTTTGGTGATTGGGATATTTGTGTGATTTGTTTATGTTTGGTGATTGGGTAATGTTTGGTGACTGGGTTGTGGTGGGTGGTTTGGTTGAGTTGAGTGATTTGGTTATGTTGGGTGATTTGGTTATGTTGAGTGATTTGGTTATGTTGAGTGATTTGTTTATGTTGGGTGGTTTGGTTGTGCTTGGTGGTTTAGTTATGCTTGGTGGTTTGGTTTTGCTTGGTGGTTTGATTATATTGGGTGGTGTGGTTAAGTTGAGTGATTTGGTTGTGTTGGCTGATTTGGTTATGTTTGGTCATTTGGCTATGTTGGGTGGTTTGGTTCAGTTGGGTGGTTTGGTTATGTTGAGTGATTTGGTTTTGTTGGGTGATTTGGTTATGTTGGGTGATTTGGTTATGTTGAGTAATTTGGTTATGTTGGGTGATTTGGTTATGTTGAGTGATTGGGTTATGTTGGGTGATTTGGTTATGTTGAGTGATTTGGTTATGTTGGGTGATTTGGTTATGTTGAGTGATACCTAACACTCTGAGAGTGTCCACAACTCACCCCTGAGTTATCTCACCCGACCAGCTACAAACCTTCATCCTGGTGTTTCGCAGAATATGACGAGGAGACGTTCAATGTGTGGTCTCCCACACGGAGGATGTGAAGTAGGACCCATCTGTCAGTAATGGTCGTTGCATGGAATGTTAAAGTTACCATTGGTGCTTTCACGAAGAGGAGGTGAACTAATTATCACCGCCACCCAAACAAATTTGCAAATTCCTGCCCTGAGTGTGGAGGAAAGCAAGACGGCAAACCACCCAGCCATAACCAAACCCACCAAACATAACCAACCAACCAAACATAACCAAATCAGCCAACACAACCAAATCTACTCAACTAACCAAACCACCACAACATAACCCATCACTCAACATAACCAAACCACCCAACATAACCAAATCACCAACATAACCAAATCACTCAACTTAACCAAACCACCCAACACAACCAAACCACCAACATAACCAAATCAGCCAACACAACCAAATCACTCAACTTAACCAAACACACCAACATAACCCAATCACTCAACATAACCTAAACCACCCAACATAACCAAACCACCCAGCATAACCAAACCACACATAACAAACCAAACACAAAAAACAAATCAGCCACACAAACCAAATCACTCACTTAACCAAACCAACACAACAACACCCAATCACTCAACATAACCAAACACCCACACACTAACCAAAATCACCCAACATAACCAATCACTCAACTTAACCAAACCACCCAACACAACAAACCACCAACCATAACCAATCAGCCAACACAACCAAATCACTCAACTTAACCAAACCACCCAACATAACCCAATCACTCAACATAACCAAACACCCAACAAACCAAATCACCCAACATAACCAAATCACTCAACATAACCAAATCACCCAACATAACCAATCACCAACATAACCAAATCACTCAACATAACCAAACACCAACTACCCAATCAACCCACATAACCAATCACTCAACATAAACCAAATCACCCAACATAACCAATCAATCAACATAACCAACATAACAACCAACACCAACATAACCCAATCACCCAGCATAACCAAATCACTCAACATAACCAAATCACTCAACATAACCAAACCACCCAACATAACCAAACACCCAGCATAACCAAATCACCAACATAACCAAATCAGCCAACACAACAAACCAGCCAATACAACAATTCACGCTCAACTTAACCAAACCACCCAAACATAACCCAATCACCAACATAACCAAATCACCCAACATAACCAAACCACCAAACATAACCAAATCAGCCAACACAACCAAATCACTCAACATAACCAAACACCCAACATAACCCAATCACTCAACATAACAAATCACCCAACATAACCAAATCAATCAACATAACCAAAATCACTCAACATAACCAAACACCCAAACATAAACCCAATCACCCACATAACCAAATTCACTCAACATAACCAAAATCACTCAACATAACCAAACCACCCAACATAACCAAACCACCCAACATAACCAACCACCCAACATTAATCAAATCAGCCAACACAACCAAATCACTCAACATTAACCAACCACCCAACATACACAACCAAATCACTCAACATAACAAATCACCCACAAAACCAAATCACTCAACATAACCAAATCACCCAACATAACCAAATCACTCAAACAAAACCAA
>CM068958.1:41370933-41385316 GCA_035128595.1 Eptatretus atami | reverse complement strand
ATACATGAAAGCTCCGATACCTATAACTCTCTCCTCCCAGTTTTCATGGCAGCCCCTATGTGCCCCCTATCGGTTTGCAATCTCGTTTCACCCACCCTGGCTTTTCGATTCAGCAGCTATTCCAAGGACCAAGCCTGACATATAAATAATGCTGTCACTCAGGTGCTGTCGCTGAGGGCAACCGACTTGAATAATATGAAAAAAAAACGAAAAAAAGAGGAAACCGCCTCCAGAGAAAATGCCTGTTTGCTTGTCTAAATATTGACACTTTATATTTACATTTCAATGTTCATATTTGCACTTGTATCTCGATGATGGTTAGTGTCAGTTATGAATTAACAACAGGGGAAACGGCTTTTGCAGAAGGCAATTTAAATGGCCTGCAGTCTGAAATTTGCTTTGCTTCACCTTCCATTTCTTTTTACGCCGCCTTTAACCAGTATGCCCCCACAAACCACTGCGTCCCTTTATACTTCCCCTTTATCTCTTCTCACTCCCCTGTCTTATTCTTCATCGATCTATCGTTACTTATGTCGCTGTAAGTTTTTTTGCGTTTTCTCTTATGTTCCTCCTGAGTCTTGGCTTTCAATTATTCAAACCCCGTTGCCTTGTTACTTAACAAGGCATTACGAGGCTGTTGCTGCTGGTCGATCCGTGCCTAGTGAAAGCCAGTGACGGCAAACAAACCATCGTTCGCTTTGGCTGCCTGATGGATGTGCCTTGTCAAGAACGGGGGATATTAAAACAGCGCCCGTTGACACGTAGTCCGCTTTAAAAGAAGACATGTGCCTTTTGAGCCCTTGTCAAATCGTTAACAAGGCATGTACGCCAGGCCAGTGATTTGTACCGAATGCACTTAGACATAAATAAATAAAAATAGTATGATGTGGCTTTAATCTAATACGATTTTGATGTACCACACTCTGTTACAGAGCATCGGTGCTGCTGAAGCAGTTTTGTGACAAGGGTTATACTGGGTGGTTTGCCATTGCCTTCCCAGCAGTAGTTAGGACAGGAATTTGGCCAGGTTGCCAGAGATAGCTCATCTACTCTTTATGAAAGACACCATAGGATGTTTAACGTCCATCAACTAATGCTGACGGACATGACACCCAGTTTAACGTCCATCCAAACGACAGCACACCCATTTATGAATCACCCTGCCTGTGAAACGCAGTTGATAGTTGGGTCGGGATTCAAACCCAGGAGAGACAGGTTTGTGGTGGGTGTGGGTACCTCTATGCCATCTTGCCAGCCCATGGTTTTAATATCAGGTAAATAATGCTTAAATAAACTTTGTGGGAGTGAAGCATTCCTAATTTTGTAAAAGAGTAGGGCGATGTTGGCCGACCGTGTTCACCGCATCTACAGTTTGTTGGAATAAAAATGCATCAAAAGGTGTTTCTCGAGTTGTTGTATTTTGGTATACAATTGCATATGACTGATAATTCTCAGTATCGCAATTAATTAAAATAACCTGACTGCATGTGGGCGCGATCACTTTTTTGGAACATTTTGATGTGCAACAACGACTGGAGCACTTCCATTTTCATGATCTATGTTTAATTCGTATGCCACGTTTTAGTTCGATTTGAGGCCTATTTTTTTTCCTTCAATTTGTAATATGCTGTTTATCTCCAGATAGTTATCTTCTCCCTTACATAAATAAAGGGAAGGATATGTTTGTTTTTGTCCTCAAATAAATTCTGCCCCCCCCCCCCCCCCATTGCCCTTCTATTGCTCTGGCATCCCTGAGACAGAGGGATGGCAGGTAAGATGAGGAACTGCACTTGACAATCGATCTTGACAGTGCTAATTGGGGTAATTACGAGACCACTGTTCTAATACCTATCAGGAAATATGTCGAATTAATTAGCCCCTTTACGCACCAAGGCATTTTCATTACATAGTTCCCTCCTGTCCCTCAGACTCACCCTTGAGTCTCACCTCAATACAGGAGAGAACAACTGTCCCATGCTAATTCCAGACTGCAACCTGGGCAGAGATTTCCGAGAGGCAGTGAAGGAGCTTCTGGACTGGTGAGTGGGGGTCCACTCCACACGCCGACTTTCATTGGCACCGTAGCCGCACGATGGTCTTCTCCACATGGTTTGCAATCGTCCATGGGGTGACCCTCCAACGGTGACTCGAATGTGGCCCTCTATGGAGGGTCAGCTGAGTGGCCTCAGCAAGCATCATCCGATCCATGAATGCCCACTGTAGTGGATGCCCACTGTAGCGGACTGTCTGGATGCCCGCTGTAGCGGACGGCTCGTCCCCCGAACGGTTTGCGCATAGGATTGGTTCACCGGTAGTGGAACGTGAAATGGCCGGCAGCCAAGAAGGCTGCATCCTTTCTCCAACTGCCACCCACTGCCACAAGGTAGGGCTTCGACAGCGGGATAGATTGGAATCCCAATAGAACCCGTAAAGCAGTGATGCCCAGCTCTGCATCATGCAACGGCTAGCAACCCGCCCCTCCCGCAGTCAGGTGATGCCACCTCTTGATACCAGCCCCATCTTCCCCGGCTGCCTAGGCACGTATGGAGCAAGTCCGTGAGATCATGCCCACTGGGCTAAGCCTGGAAAGATGGTCTGCAGGACCTCCGCAATGCGTATCTCACAGGATGGTTGCCTCACGGCCAAGTGCAGTTCCCTAAACCAGCCCACACCTTTCCTTCTTAGATTCTGCTGAGCCCGGAACAGCTGCAGATATCGATGTTGGCCCCCATTTTTCTTCCTCAGCCTCCGCCGAGCCCAAAGCAATACCATAAGAAGTCCATGGAAGGGGAACAGCATCGGTTATTGTCCATGGGACACAGCAATATCAAGTCATTGGATAAGGGACAGCAATAAAAAAATCAATCATTGACCAAGAAAATAGTTTATTGTTGGGAGCAGTGATGTTGATGAGCAGCATTGATGCTTTTGGTAGGCTGGCAGCAATGTTGTTGATGATTATAGCTGACGTCTGCAGATGGTGGATGGTCTTGGCAGCAAGAGGAGATAGACGATTTAAAGTTTCTTACCCCTAAGGAGGAAGTGATAGTTGTGCCTAGAAATTTAAAAGGCTGATGTGGGGAGGCTTTTACTTGGCTTGCTGGAAAGGAGAGTGACTGACTGTGGCACTTTAAACTTTGGGACACAGTCTTCATAATTGCCTCTTAACCCGACACTAATCCCAAACAGCATCTTGCACACTTTGGATCATGTGAAAAAGAGAGAACCTAATCTGACTTAGTTCATCAAAGCAAAACACATTTTCCAAAATTACTGTTAGCACACCATGGTGGTCCTAATGACCAATTTACCCCTGCTCCACATGCTGGTCTCTTCCTAAGAATTTGGGCATGGCCTGAACAATTTCCACTCCTCTATGGTACAGCACAACTGGCTGGCTAGGCAGTGTGGCCCTGTTTCCAGCTTCCTTACCTGACCTTGTCACGCCAGGGCACCTGAGACTATGGTGGACCTGGAGTGTCCTACCACACTCCCTACCTATTTGCGTACCTCTTAGGCACTGTCCCTACCTCACTGACACCTGCAATGTGTTCATTGGCACTCACATGCTCTTTTTGTGGCACCCGGGCTCTAAATTCTAACTCTTTGCCCTCATTGCATCCATAACTGCTCTCAACCACTCGAGGCCCCAATGCTCAGTGCTTTGGACACTGCTCTCCCTTCTGCCTCTCTGGCCACACTTCCAGTCATCGGACAACAGATTTTTCTCAGCCCAATGATCAAAAGCTTCACAGTTGCCATTTCCAAATTCTCTAATCCACTTATCTCATCTACAACTAACTGGAAACTCCCTCCAACAGGGGAGCTGCTCTCTCAAACTTTCACTCCTCACACAGTAATACACATGCATTTTACACCCTCACACCAGCACACTTTCCTACTTATTCTTCATTCATTCCGAATTCCAATAAACCAAGAAAAGGGAGAAGGAAAAGGCACATTCCATCACTACAAGTCATTCAAATTACTCATATGTACAGTATAACCAATTCAGTCAATATAAAATTTCTCGAAAGTTTCGTAACATTTTGTGAAATTATTCAAACCTAAAGGTTTTATTTCTAAAATTCCGATCTCCCTGTACAATTTAGACATAAAATTTGCATTGATCTTACGCCTCCTCTGCTATCTAGCATCCATCAGTGTGTCACTACTGCAAACTATCATCACCTCTGGCCTCGTTGTCACTTGGCCCTGCTGGCATCGTCGTCTCTCTTGATTTCTTTATGTTGCCTGGGCCAGATGTGGCCACCCGCACAAAGCCCACAGTCTCAGCTTCGATCAACATGGGAGATTCCATTGATCTTAAAGGCCTTTTTTTAACCACAGTATCAAGCTGAGCAAGGTGTGAGGCAGGTGAGCCAGCCCAGAGGGGGGAGCAGTACTCCATCAAGCTGCAGATGAAAGCCTTGTCTGTGAATTGGAGTCCAGATGCCATTTGCTGTTTTGGCTGCCATTTGCTGCTGGCTAGCCACCATTTTGTCTTGGCTAGCCCTCAAACCACCCATGTTGACCTCAAACGTAGCTGCTATTTGGGCCAGGAGGTTGCTGTCTGGAGGCATCACTGATGTACTGCTGCTCGGGGTTGTCTCTACTCAACCCTCAGGCAGCCCCTCCATCCCCACCTCCATTGATGTTGCTGTGACATCCAAAATATGGCCATCCTCATTTGGGCCGATAAAACCACAATTTAATTCCTAAGAGTTATGATACCCACTCTGGACACCAATTGCAATGGGACAGGTCTTGGTCCGAAGGGATTTGGACCCAGTTTTAACAGAGATAAACTCCGCAGAATGGTGTTGAGCTTGAGGCAAATTGGCATGTGTGTGCATGCTGGGTTAATGACAGGGATGGTTGGCACTGGTAGGGATGATTGGCACTGTTAGGGATGGTTATAAGATATGTGTTGGTCCCCATGGGTCTGGTTGCAAGAAGTTGTGGACTTAAGGTGACTGGTTCATAGTTTCAGCGCCCACAGGCTCATCGCTGGACTTGGTATTCCAATGCTGGTGGTGTGGCAAAGGAGATTGACCATGTGCTTGTTGATGGTCCCTGGAGGATGATCGAGAACTGCAGGGTCAACCAGAGTGCTCAGTTCCTCAATACCGACCACAGACTGCTTGTAGCAACTCTTAAATCCAGGAGAATAGTACCATCCCAGCCTAGGCTGGATGTTGGCAAGCTAAATAACGAGAGGGTAGCTGAGGAGTTTGCGAACAGGCTGAGTGGGGGTTTGGGGGGTCTGGGTACTTTGGGATGTCCTGAAGAGTTGTGAAGTGCCTTCAAGACCACCATTCTTGATATTGCCAGTGGATGTCTTGGAACTCACCAGAGGGCAAAGAAGAAGTTTGTCTCTCAAGGGATACTGTATACCATTGACCAGAGTCACAGGGCCAGGCTTAATGTCAAGGCTGAGCTGTTCAGGGAGTTTAGGCGTAAAACTGTACGTGCCCTGAGGGAGGAGAAGGAGGCCTATGTGCGAGAAATCTGTGAGGGCGTAGAACATCACCTGTGGTCTGGTGATTCTCATCCTACTTGCAGGGGAATTCACGCATTGTGTTCCTCCAAGCCTGTCCCTCAGAGTACTGCAGTAAGACAGGAGGGTGGTGCACTCTTGACAGAAGAGTCTGAAGTGAAGGCCAGCTGTGCTGATTACTTTGAGTGGCTGTACCAGGATGACCCACCAGCTGTTGAGTAGGATGTCAGGTGTGTTACTATCCCTATTGCTGACCCTCCAATCAACTACGATCCACCTTTGTTTGTGGAATCGCAGGCTGCGGTGAACTGGTTGAAAAGGGTAAAGCTCCTGGGATCTGTGGCATCCATGCTGAACTTCTCAAGGCTTGTGGAAATGCTGTACTCGTGTCATTGCATGCATTTCTGTACACTGCCTCGGACACCAGCATCATCCCAACTGACTGGAAGAAGGGCCTTGTTGTCCCTCTCTGGAAAGGGAAGGGTGATCGCCAGGACTGCAATGAATACCATGGGGTGTTACTGCTCTCAGTGCAGAGAAATGTCTTTGCTCGGTTAATTCTTGATAGGGTTCACCACCATCTGCTTGAGCACCAGAGACCAGAGCAGTCAGACTTTACACGAAGGAGGTCAATGATTTACCGTATCCTTGCTCTTTGAGTCCTCATTGAACGCAGACGAGAGTTTCAGCAGGGGCTGCTTGCAGCTTATGTTGATCTCTGTAAAGCGTTTGATTCAGTGAATCGGGATGACCTCTGGAGGATTCTTGGTCTTTGTGGGGTGCCACCAAAACTGATCAATCTGATGTCTGAACTATCCTCTGGAACGAAGAGTGCTGTGAGACGTGGTAATACCACCTCTGACTTATTTCCAGTTGTTACTGGAGTTTGTCAGGGGTGTGTACTGGCCCCAACATGTTTCAGCACTTGTATAGACTGGATTCTGGGGAGGATGTTGGAGAAATCAAGCTGCGGTGCATTGCTTGGGAATGTCAATATTTCTGACCTTGATTTTGCAGATGATGCAGTCATCTTTACAGATACTCTGGATATCCCAGACTTGTCTGCAGATAAATTGTTACCTGCCCTCGAGGTGCTGAAAGAAAGAAGAGTCGGAGCCACTGGGATGATGGGTTTCCTGGGTCAAGACTAAGACCCAGGCTTTAATGACATCTTGGATGCTGTTATCATGTCTGTGCCTGTTTGCAGTGAGGATGTTGAGGTCATGGAGAAATTCACTTACATTGGCAGTGATATTCATGTCTCTGCTGGCTGTGAGCCAGAGGTCAGTAGACGTCTGGGTCGGGCCTGGGGAGTCATTGATTCACTGGATCATGGGGTGTGGTGCTGTCGGTACCTGTGCAGGAGGACGAAAGTCCAAGTCTTCAGGTCCTTGGAGCTTCCGTGATACCATCTCTGACTTATTTCTCTGACTTATTTCTGACTTATACCTGCTCTATCGATGTGAGACTTGGACTCTGACCAGGGATCTGAGACGGAGACTTAATTCCTTGGGTACCAGGTTTATTTGGAGAATACTTGGCTATCACTGGGCGGACTTTGTGTCGAACGAGCGGTTGCTGAGGGAGACTCAAATGAGATTTGTCAGCTGTGGTTGTATGGACATGTGGCTCATTTTCCTGACGCTGATCCTGCTCACCATATTCTCTCAGCGAGGGATCCTCGTGAGTGGAGGAGGCCAACGGGCTGATCACATGCCTCATGGTTGCAGCAGGTTGATCAGCATCTCAAGGAGATGGGGATGGCCAGATGTAGGCCCCTGGAGTACCCACAGAAAGTGGATGCAGCAACGCTCTGCTCCGGTGCATGCTCCCATACCTGACCTGACCTTTGATGTTACAAAGCCTGATGTTACAATTTGATTTGTGTGGCAGAAATGTGGTGCACTTATTGTCCCCAAAATAATTTATCATGCTGGAGACAGGTCTGTAACCCAAATAATCACAGTGAATAAAGTTAGGTACAGGTTTTAGTTAATGCTAGCAAATACAACCCATTGCTTCGCTGACGGAAATATTAAGGGGGATTGGAGTAAGAAGGGGAAGGAGACGAGGGGGAGTGAGGATGCGTGGAGCGAGGAGCGAGGAGGGAGAGAGATCGAGGCGAGGGTGAGAAGCGAGGAAGGAGGGGCGAGTGAGGAATGGATGGGGGAGCGAGGAGGGGTGTGGAAAGGGAAGACAGCATGAGGGGAGAGCAAGGTAAGGCAGCATGAGGAGAGCGTATGGTAAGGCAGTGTGAGGGGAGGGTCCATCCAGACATAACCACCGTCCAGACACGTCCAGAGATAACCACCGTCCAGACAACCACTATCCAGATACCTTTTGGGAAGGCAGTGTGAGGGAGGGTCCGTCCGACATAACCAGCATTTTGGACATGTCCGGAGATAACCATCATCTGGATGACGGGTATACTTAGGGGGGGGTGAGAAAAAGAGGGGGGAGAGAGGGGTGAAGGAGCGAGGAGGTCGGGAGACCGAGGAGGAGTGAGGAAGTGAGAAGCAGGGGGGAGTGAGGAGGGTGGGGAGGAGAGAGACGGGTTGGGGGGGGGGAATGCGGTGTGAAGGAGGGGAAGGAAGTGAGGGGAGGGTAAGGTAAGGTAAGGCAGTGTGAATCGAGGGTCCATCTGGCCATAACCACCATCTGGACACGTCTGGAGATAACAATCATCCAGAAATAACCACCGTCTGGACATAACCACTGTCCAGATACATCCAAAGATAACCACCATCCAGTCACGTCCGGAGATAACCACCGTCTGGACACGTCTGGAGATAACCACCATCTGTTCATGTCTAGAGATAAACACTGCTCGGACATGTCTGCAGATAAATACTGACCGGACACGTCCAGAGATAAACACCATCCGGACACGTCCGGAGATAACCACCCTCCGGACACGTCCGGAGATATACACCATCTGGACACGTCCAAAGATAACCACCATTCAGATATGTGCGGAGATAACAATCATCCGAGCATAACCACCATCCAGATACGTTCAGAGGCAGAAAGAGAGACAAAGGTGTGGGAGGATGCTGCACTGTATTAGGAGGGGGTGGAGTGAGGATGTCGAGAGTAGAGACAGATTATATATTATTATAGTATATTGATATATATGATAATTCATAATGATACTATATATTATATTGTTACGGCTGTGGAAATTTGCAATACACCAGAAAAGTCCTCAGGTTAGATATATCGATAAGTTCATGTGTAGTTAGTCCACACCCGTTGTTTAGAGGGAATATGTGTGATTCATCCGGGCTGCGACGCTTTGAGTTAGCCATTTTTCTTTCCCTGTCGTTATTTTGTGAACAACCACGCCATCTCAACCAACCACGCCATCTCAACAACACACGCCATCTAAACAACACACGCCATCTCAACAACCACGCTATCTCAAACACATGAACCATGCATCCACACCACAACGCCACTAAAGGGCAGCAACGAAACCAACTCCCGCCCCAATTCTCTGGAATGTTCCTCTCCCCACCCACGCGCGCGAAGGGCGGGGCGGGCCGAGGAAATAAAAGGGCAAGAGGAGCACCTGGAAAAGCGAGCGCGCGATAGCAGAGACTTGGGGCAGTCTGTGGAAGTCTTGGTCGTCGTGGTCTTGGTCCAAGTCTGTCGTGGTCCAAGTCTTCGTCTTAGACAGACTTGGGGCAGTCGGGTGGAAGTCTTGTCCTAGTGCGTCGTGGGGAGAAGGCGTCACGACCTGCCCACCGTTGCAAGGCCCGAGATCAGGCGCGGCTGTCCTAGTGGCCGTGGGGAGAAGGCGTCACGACCTGCCCACGTTACAAGGCCGGAGATCAGGCGTCCGCGCTACGCTAGTTGCCGTGGGGATCAGACGTCGCGACTGCCACCGTCGCACCACGAGGGTGCGGGTAAGACCCTTCGGTCTCGTGGGCCTTTTCGGTCATCCAGGCCCACGACCATAAAGGTCTACGGACCCCGTCTACCCCCTTGCCTGTGAGGGAGGTCTTTCTTTGTTTTGTATGCATGCTGTGCGCCGTGTCCTGCCAAGTAGAAACTGTGTAAGTGCTTGTAAATAATAATTATAGTCGGTCGTATTGCTTTTGCATTCTATTTTTTGCTTGTATATTGCATGATTCCTTGCTTGTGTTGTGTGTGCAATATGTGCTTTGTAATAAATGTGCTTGTGTGAAATGTATCCCGTTCGTCGTCTCTTTCCCATTGAAAGTGCCATCTTGCATCACGTAAGGATTGGTAATGGGTTTAGACACCAGTAATAATCTCTGAACGTCGAGTCGGCGATAACTCGCTCGGTTATCCTGCAGCACGGAACGAGCCGCTTAAGCGGTTCGTGTCCGGAGTCGACCTGCGGCGTGGTACAACTCCTCGGTACGCTACCCGCGCGGTACTTAGGTATATCGACATTTGGCGATTCACCCTATTTCGCGCGGGTAGAATGCGGACTGGTGTGTGGTGAGGTTAAACCCCACCCGTGGCTAGCTCCTTGGCGGTAGTTCCAAGAGGGTCGCGACTGAATTGTCCGTTCCGGTGGGCGACGCGTCGCGATTTGAGTCACGGATTTATGGCTGCATATCGCACGTAGCCTGGCGAAGTCTCTGTTGGCCCGGCCATCTCTGCTCACACTCGTATATACATTTCTTCCTCATGATATAACAGTGCAAAGCGGAATCTCGTGAACTAATCTCTCTATATCGTTTAACTATCCCTAGATTTCATATTATCTCATGGAATTGGTTGATAGGCTCGTCATTGTCGGAGTATTATGTTGGTGGGTAGGGGAGTTAGCAGAGAATATGTTATACTTTATGAACAACACACACACAAACACACACACCTACGAAGGTGGATACTTTGAGACCTGGGACGGGAGCATTTAAAACCCTTGCTATCTACCTGGCAAAGGTCTGCCCATGTGCATGCATGCATGCTCGTACATGCATTGACCTTTGCACCCCTCAGATCGGCTCACTCCGAATCTGATTCATACATGCTACAGTCCCCCAATAGAGGGGGAAGGGTGGGTGAGCAGAGAGAGGGAGGGGAGAGGGGTGGGTGAGAGGGGCTAGTGTTGGGAGGGGTGAGAGAGGCAGAGGGGTGAGAGAGGGAGAGGAGTGAGTTAGGGTGAGGGTTGAGGGATTCCAACACATGTGACACCCAGTTTAACATCCATCTAATCGACGGCACATATAATGATGAATCACCATACATGTAAAACATCAGCCTGACAGTTTATATCTGGGTCAGGATTCAAACTCAGGCTACATAGAGTGAGCATGCGTACCTCTCGGCTTTCCTACTGTGATGTGGTGATTCATTACTTCATAACGACTGAAAACATTTTTTACTCATTGTGATCATATAATTTATTTTGCCTTCCTACCTCCAGTATTGAACCGTGGTATCGCCATTGAAACTTGAAGAACCCGAGCCAAGTGGCTTCACCAAGCACTCCATGAAACGGTTGCAGAAACTTTTGAAAACGAAACGTTTAATTTTTATTTACATTTATCGTTGCCAAAGTGACGGTGTTGTTTAATTGAAGGTCATACAAAAAGGGGAAATGTCATGTAAAATAAAATTTCACATTTTCAGCAAGCCAGCCACTGCCTGTTACATCTTAGAACAACATGTGGCCAACGCAGGCTGGTAGCCATGAACTTTGTTGAAGTCGATCGATATACAGTATTCAGTGCCAGTGCGAATATTGTAGACAGCTCGCCAAGTGGCTTTAGCACTCAAGAAAGCACTCCAACAAAAGGGTTGATAAGGAATGGCTGGCTGGGCAAGCAATGATCCATCATATTAAACACCCAAGCAATGTCCGAATTGGACAAATGAACACTTTTCAGCAGTCAGAACTGCTGCTAAGTTCAATCCTGGGGCTTAATTTTGTAATTCAGCTTCATTTGAGAGATTCTTGAGGTTATGGCATGTGCGGAAATGAAATAAAGTCACGAACAGTGGCGTCTCCAGACATTTATAAGCATTGCAATGTATCTAGCAATTTGTAGCTATGATGAACATGCAGGCATTCGATAATATGAGTGAGGAAAGTGAAAAAAAATTATCGTTAAGAAATCGTTGCAGCCTGTTCCCAGTCAAGGCATGGTTGAGTAGGCCAAAAAAACATGGCGGCTTCAGACCCCAACGAGGATACGTCTTCAGACCCCAGAAAGCGAGGTGGCCGAGGAGCCCCTTATAAAGGATATAATTAAATAAGGCCGTTAATTATCTTCAAAAGGGGTGTTTAAATTAACCCAAACACTCAATTCTCACTCATGCACTTCCTTTGGAGTCCCTTAATATGCCTGCAAAGTTTCAGGCTGCTAAGTTTCATGGCTTTGGCATGACATGGAGGAGAAATACTGACACACACGCACACGCACACGCACACGCACACGCACATTCACATTTATTGGTATAGATGCACGTGAGGTATATACAAAAAGGTGAGGTATATTGGTATACACAAAAAGCAAACCAGAACAGCACTCGTAGAGCACGTACTTCTGCCAGGCTGAGCACTGAACAGTTTACATTTTGTATCTCACTGATAGGCTGGATCTGCATCTGGATCTTCACCAAAATTGAATCATTTCATTCACGTCGCACACCCCAGCTGTCTATCAAGTTTCGTCCAAATCCGTCAATAACTCTGAGATATCCTGCTCACAGTCAAACAAACAGACAGGCAAATAGGGTTGAAAACATAACCTCTGTCCACCTTTGGTGGCAGAGGTAATTACAGAAAAAGAAGAACTTGGTCAGTGAAGCACTTGATCTTCAGAAATACCCTTGCTGCCTACTTCACCTAATCTTAATGACACCAATGCACACACGTGACAATGAGTCATTGAGAGGGTAAAGAAAAGATAGGTGGTAGGAGAGCCGAGAGGGAAGAGATAGGTCGCCGCCATCTTGGTAAGGCTTATTACTTGCAAAATCGAAGATTTTTCAAGGATATTGGTCAGTCGATTTTGTTGTTCTGTTTGTCTGTTTGTCGCTGACAGGTCACGATTTTAAACCAATATTCACGAAACTTCACCACATGGTAGAGTTTGTCATAAGGAAGAAGCCTATTGTTTTTGAGGTCAAAAGGTCAACATAGGCCAAAGGTCAACAACTAAGGTGGTATTTCTAAATTTCTCAATTTTTATCCGATTGACTTGAAATTTGAAGAGGATTTATATTTCATGTCAATGACTTCAACGAGCCAATTATTTTTGAGGTCAACATTGACCAAAAGGTCAACATAGGCCCAAGGTCAACAACTTGGTGTGATTTCTAAATTCCTCAATTTTCATCCGATTGACTTCAATTTTGAAGAGGATTTATACTTCATGTCACTGAATTCAACCAACCAATTATTTTTAAGGTCAACTCAGACAAAAAGGTCAACATAGGGCCAAGGTCAGCAATTAAGGTGGTATTTCTAAAATCCTCAATTTTCGTCCGATTGACTTGAAATTTGAAGAGGATTTATATTTCAGGTCACTGAATTCAAGCAACAATTATCTGGTGGTCAACATGGACCAAAAGGTCATCATAGGCCAAAGGTCATTTCTGAATGCCTAAACTCGGTGTTTGCATCGAAATCTTCTGTGTCCGAAACCCATCGCTTTCTGTACCCACCTTACCCAGTGCACCCACTGTCCCTGACTGTGTCCTTTTCCTCTGAAAAGTGGAGAGTTTGCTGTCAAACCTCAACTCAGATTCTGCAACCGGTCCAGATGGCATCAGCCCACGTGTCTAAAAACCTGCTCCTCTGCTCTTGCTCACCCTCTCTCTGTTCTATTCACCCTCTCATTTGCTCAACGTCATCTGCCATCTGCTTGGAAATCCGCAAACATTACTGCTCTGCATAAAAAAGGTGCTAAAACAGATCCCTGCAACTACAGACCAATCAGCCTTCTCCCAATCATCAGCAAGGTTATGGAATCGATCATCGCTTCAGACATTAAATCCTTCCTCTTCTCCAATAGCTTGATTTCCGATCATCAGTTGGTTTCAGACCAGGACACTCTACCCTGGATATGCTGCTTCTGCTCTCCCAACAATGGATGGAGGTCCTCAATACCGGACATGAAATCAGAACCATATCCCTACCTAGACATATCGCGTGCTTTTGACACAGTCTGGCACCCTGCCATGCTCACCAACTCTCTTATGGTATCCAGGCCATCTCCACTCATGGCTCGCAGACTTCCTCTCCTGTGCAGTCAACGTTGTGCGCCTAAATGGAGTTCTCTCATCCCCTCTTCCTGTCCAGGCTGGAGTTCCTCAAGGCAGCGTTCTGGGGCGTGTTCTTTTTCTGGTTTTCATCAATGATCTCTTCGACTCTCTGGAAAATCCTCTTTATCTCTTTGCTGATGACTCACACCTCTGCCGTACCATCCGTCATCCCTCAGACCGGCAAGCCACACTTCTTCGCTCTCTGCAGATCTGGGTAAAATCGGCAAGTTGGTGTAACACGTGGAACATGTCTTTGAACCCTGACAATCTCACACTCTCACTGTGTCGCCTCGAAAGGACAGTTTAGAATCCCCCCCCCCCCCATCGACTTTCTCAACAATCCTCTGGAAGAAATCCTTTCTTTCAAGCTTATGGGTCTCACTATCTGCCATGATCTTTCCTGGGAAAGCCACAGTTCCAACCTGGCCTCCAAAGCCAGTCGCCGACTGGAATCCTCCATCGTGCAAAGTCCTTCTTCGGCCCACCTGAGCTCCTGACACTACAAAGCTTTCATCCGCAGCCTGATGGAGTACTGCTGTCCCCTCTGGGCTGGTGCTCCTGCCTCTCACCTTTCTTGGCTTTACGCTGTGGAAACCAAGACATTTCGGATCATTGGTATCTCCCGCGATGAGG
>CM068958.1:41346881-41361162 GCA_035128595.1 Eptatretus atami | reverse complement strand
CCCTACTGCTCCCCCTAGTGGTCGTTTATCGCCACCGAACTCTGGCCCACAACAATATATCATGATATTTTAAAAAGTTGTGGATGGGTTATGACAAAATTAGGTGGATGTGCTGGGTAGGTGACGATAACAGCCCGATTAGATTTTGGTTCAGATCTGGATGCAGATCTGGCCCATCAGTGGGATACAAAACGTAAACTGTTCAGCCTGGTGGAGGTATGTGCTCTACCGAGTGCCGCTATAGTTTTGTTGTGTCTTCATTGTTCGCTCGGTTGAGACAGCTACTGGATGGGAAGAAGCCATGAGATTACCGCATTTACAACCAGGAGTACAACTTGTTTTTGATGATGGAGGTACAATTGGCAATAAATAAAAGATCAACTTGTGGGAGAAGTGCTCCATGTTTTCTCATGAATTTGTGAAGGCATGCAAGGAGAAAGTTTGAGGGCATAGAAATCGAATTAAATAATAATCTTTATGCTTGTTTAAAAACAACATATTTGAGCTTTAATATATCATTTTAATGGGTATGTATTCAGGCAGTAAGCAGGTGGTCATGAATGTTTGTTTAGTGTCATTTTGTACTTCATGTCAAAAATACCATGAGCAATATCAACATGGGAATGTGGGGGGGGGGGGGGGGGGTGATGGAATTGGTTCTGAGAAATTCACACAACATAATAATCATCTGTTTTCATGGCTTATTATGCAGCCGTCTCGTCTGTACCATGCTCTCTCTATCTTTCCATTCAGAATGAAACAATAAAATCTGCTCTGAAGATTTTCTTATTCTCTTGCAAGCACGATTCCCCCCTCTCCCCCCCTCCAACCGAGTCCACTATGCGCGTGATAATGCATTGTTGATGGCCATTTTCTCAGTGCAAGCTTCATTGTGTTCTACATTGTGGGTTATCAACATACTATAAAAGGAGCGATACATGTGTGCGACTTCTACCCATTGGTTGGACAATTTGCCAAACTCCACCCACAATTTCTATACGATGACCGTTATTTTGGTGCTTCCCTGCGATGTGAAGTCAGAGACATCTTTAAAGCTGTCATATTCACAATCGCCATGCCTTCCCTATAAGTTTTCCCCTCAGTGTAAAATGACCAGAGAGACAGTTAAAAAGATATATTAACTAAATAATTATGTGGCATTCTCTCAAGCACCACTTTAACTGCGGAGGTTACGCAGGTCTTTCCTATTATTTACGACTATTTTCTCTTAAAATTGTGAGTTGAACAGGCAACCGTGACGGGTTTCCGTGAAGCTGGTGATGGCATGATAGGGGAGTTTAAAGTGTTAAATATTCTGCTGTTTCGACGTGGGAATACCTATTTGCTTTTATGGGCAGGAGGGTGAGAGTAGAGATGGGATAGCTTTGGAAGGGGGAGGGTGAGGCTTTGTGGGGGGGGGGGGGGGGGGGGGGGGGTGGTGAGGTTGAGGACTTTTGGAGATGGGGTTTGAAGGCTTGAGTATGGGGAGGAAATTGATGCCTTTGGGTTGGGAGGGGAAGAGTGAGGACTTGGGGTTCTGGGTGGGGAGCAAAGGTGGGACAGTGTTGGGAGGCTGAAACTTTTTTGTTGGACAGTTGTCAGAATTTCATATGCATGTTCTACTCGCTGTAAAAATGTAATTGGTCGTGTGTGTGTGTGTGTGTGTGTGTCACTCTAGTAGGTGACGCAATCACCCTACTGGTAATGTGCTAGTTAGATAAAAAGAGGGCTTGCAAGATTGCTCGAAGGTAGTGCACTCACCTTTGGGTTGTGTATTCTTTTACATCGGGGTTGTGTGTTCTGGGTTTGATTCCTAGCCTGCCTGGTAACTGTAATTCTGGTGTTTTGCAGGCAGATTTTTTTTTTTGCATCAATTATATTAGTGTACAACGTTCAGCTGGGGACAAGTCTGACAACATTGGTTGCTATTGGACATTGAAGATCCCTCAATCTCCTTCAAAAGAGTAGGAGATGCTCTTTGGTACCTGAGCCAAATTCCAAATCCTTGCATTAACCTCTATGGGGCACTGTACTTGTGGCACTGCTGCACTCCCAGGAATGATGCAATCAGCAACCAGGTTTTGCACACAAATGAGTTAAAAGTGTTTGTAAATGGTATGTTTTCATCATAATGTAGTTTACCAATGGAGTATACATTTGGTACTTGGTATATATATCATTAGCTATCGTGTCATAGGCTTCTGAGTGGGAACTGTGTATGCCGTTTATCCTCAAGTTCGACTTTTCCTTTTTGCACTATGTGTTGTAGTATTATGCGTTCGTTCTTCTTTCGTATGTAGTGCGTGACTGCGAGTTGCATAATTTACCGAGGGTCGAGGCTATGCTGCTGATGCAACTGCCCCTGGAGGTTAGGGCAGGTATTTGTAATCTGTTTCGGTTGCCGGCAATAGCTCGCCTACTCTTCACAAATAATATGGTGGGATCTTTTACATCCACCAATGAATGCTGTCAGATGGAACACCAGTTTAACGTCCATCCATGGGACGGCACACATATTTGACGAATCACCCTGCATGTGAAACACCGGGATGACAGTTTGTAGCTGGGTCGGGATTCAAACCCAGGCTAGATGGCTGATAGATGAGTGTGCATACCTCAAGGCCATCCTGGCAGCCCGTGATGTGTTCAATGTACAGTTATCAATTATATTTCTTTCTTTTTTGCAGGACTGATCCAGAGACATTCGCAAAGCGCATCTCACTTCTGAACGAGCAGGCCAGGGCTGCTGTACATAACAAGGTACCTGTGTTCAATGACCAGTAGCTGCTTGATTGCAAGCTTTGACACAATAACTTTACTCAACATTTTTTTATTACTGTCTCCTTTTCAGGATGTGAACAAGCTCAAGAAAGATAAAACTTCACCAAATGCTTTACACGGCAGAAAGGTGAGTAAGGTGATCAAACGGATGGGCAGCACAGCAATAATGGCTCGGTGATATGCTGAGCATTCATGACTGCGGAGGTCTCCACTGCTGCCCATTAATTAGGGGCGGGAGTTGCTGGTTAAACACCACATGACTGCAGCGAATCCACCTGTCAAAAATGGCTGAGCTAACCGTTACAGGTGACTCTTTTAATGGCGCGTTCCCAATTCATCCGTTTTATACAGGTTTATTTGCCAGTTTGCTGTTACACGTTGTGCAGTTCCCATTCCCAGATGTCCACAAACAGGTTCTCATTAAAAGGCAGGGTTATTGCATGGTAAGATGTGGCGGGGAAGAAAAAAAACACAACCCCACATGCAGTAAATCAAACTGTCAAATCTATCTATAAAAACAGGAACACTCGACCTGTAGCTTATCTGGTTCCTGGCCTAATGTTGTAACCAAAATTTGGTAGCATTCTGACTGGTGGGTCTGGAGAGGAAGATTTTTGAAGGAATTTACGCAATTTTTCCCAAAATTTTACGAAGTTCGTCATTTTGACACACTTCCAGTCACGTGATCGGCATGACATCCGCAATTTAACATTCGTACCCTGGCCTAATGTAACCCAAATTTGGTAGCATTCTGACTGGTGGTTCTGGAGAAGAAGATTTTTGAAGGAATTTACTAAATCAGACATTTTGACCGACTTGGTCACGTGACCGGATCCCCGTTACCAGTCAGGAGCGGAACGTTGCTGACAAATTTCAGCCGGATCGGCCCAGCGGTTTGGCCGGAGAAATCAAAATAGGGGATGGACAGACGGACGGATGGTGTACAATGACAATACCTTATCTGGAATTCCAATTCCAGATAAGCTAATAATAAATGTCAGTGTGTTAGTCAGTCAGTGTGTCTCCTGCATAACTCTGAAACCATGAAACCTAGTGGCACGAATTCTTTGCATGAAGAAAACGGTTTTGGGTAAATTTAACACCCCTTTTGAAGATCATTAGGGCAGTGATTTTCACTATTTTTTAGGGGGGGGGGCTACTTTGCCGATAAGACATGCGTGTAAGAGCCGTCTCTGCCTGCAGGATTCCGTAATGGCTGCTATTAGGCCCTGTCCCCATGTGTCCTCCTTCGTTGTGCTTAACTAGGCTACAAGCCCATCATCTTTTGTATATTGCCATCTACTGATGTAGTTATGTTATTTTTATGTTTTGCATTGGAACACTCATTTGAAACCATTGGGTAAATTTGATAGAATTTATGGCGGATTATAATGGAGTGTTTTCACATTTGTGTATTATCAGCCACACATCAGGGGCTGCACTTCAGGCCACCAGGGGCCGCCAATGGCTCATGGGCCGTGCAATGAAGAACAGATTTAGGGGGTGCTCATGACAAAAAAAACACAATAAGCCTTACGAATATCTTGTTCAGCCTTCTGTCATCTCGCTGGGGTCTTAAGCCGACATTTTGTTTGGCCTGCTCAGCAATGCCTTGACTTAGAAAAGGCTGCAATGGTTCATCAATGATAAAGTGCTCAATTTTTTTTTCCACCTTCCACACTCATATCATCATACCTATGAATTGCTGTATACATCAATTTTGTAGATGATATAGTTTCCAAATTAGGAGTTTGGAGTGATTTCATGCATTATGATGTAATTTTCCATGATGGAATGTCACGGAATAATTAATGAATGCAATGAAAAATATGATCTTGGCTTTGAGGATCGAATATCATGGATTAAATAAATGTCAAAATCTGGAGTATGAAAATTTAAAGAAATAACATTAACAATTATTGTAGGATTTATACCTATATACTTTAAGCAAGCAAGACTATGGTCCCTTCTCCTTCAAATATACACAAGAAAATGTGAAATTGCCAAAGCATTAAACTTAATTTTTTTTTTACTGTTGGAGGAATTATATTGAGTGAACAAAAGATTAAGGAATGTGCCAAAATAAACCAGCTTCATTGAGCTGGTTTCATCGAGTGCAACAAAAATAATTAACCAGCGGGATTTCCACAAAGACGGCGACAGCTGGGTTCTCCGTGGGGAATCTCCAGAGTAAGGAAGGCAAAATAAATTAAATTAAAGATCGAATTAGAAGAACGAACGATTAACATAACGGGAGGATTAGGATGAGTAAAGCAACTGAAAAATTTCCACTCAATTTTTTTTTTTGTCAAGAACTCATTCCCCTTTAAAACATTTTAAAATCAATGGGATTTTGAAGTTTCATTTAAACAACGTTTTCCAGGAACGCTTCCATAATATAAATACCTGGAAGTACCTGTATATAGGTGTGTGTATATATATTGGATTCGCTATATATGAGATATCCCTTATTGTCGGTTTCCGGCTGTGTGGTGTGTGTGTGTGTGTGTGTGTGGTGTGTGTGTGTGTGTGTGTGTCTGCAACACGAGGCTCCACAGCACGAACCAGCAAACCGATTTCGATGAAACTTTGCCAAGAGGTGGAATATATACTGGGAATGTGCGCGTTTAAATTTCGTTGCTAGCAACCACCCGTTGCTGTACAGCGGCCGAAAAACCGCGTACAGTATTTTCAATACTTGTCCTTCAGTTTTGAATGTAGAGAAACGAGACTTCGGAATTAAACACTTCGAGATATTTAGAAAATTTTACTCGAGCCGATTTTTGATTGAGGTTTTATTTTTCAAATGTAGTCCTTCAAAAATCGGTGTCTATTCACCGTCATTTAAGGTGTGGTATACAGTTTTGTAAGGAACTACACCGTCGTTCCCACCTTCGATCTCTCCTCGTTCCAAACGTTATTGACCAAAGTGAAAAGGATCCAAAATAAATGGTCACCGGCATTTCTGTCTTGTGGATTCTAATAACTAGTGCGGGCCCGTAGGGGCGGCCCGTAGGTGCGTGCCGTATGTGCAGCTTCGTGCCTGCAGTATCAGGTCCCAGCATCAATTGTAACGTCATATCAAACGAAGAAGAATTGTGACGCCCTCTCTCTCGCCCTCTCTCTCGCCCCTCTCTCTCGCCTCCTCTCTCTCGCCCCTCTCTCCTCCCCTCTCTCCCCTCCTCTGTCCCCTCCTCCTGTCCCCTCTCTCTCACCCACCTCTCTCGCCTCTCTCCTCCCTCTCTTGCCCCCTCTTCCCCCCTCTCTCCCTCCTCTCTCCCCCTCCTCTGTCCCCCTCCTCTCTCCCTCCCTTCTCTTGCCCCCCTTTCACCCCCCTCTCTCGCCATTCTCTCCCCTTCCTCTCGCCCTTCTCTCTCCTCTCTCCTCCCTCTCTTGCCACCCCCTCTCACCCCCTCTTCCCCCTCTACCCTCCTCTCTCCCCTCCTCTGTCCCCCTCCCCTCTCTTGCCCCCTCACCCCTCTCTTGCCCCCCCTCACCCCTTCTCGCCTTCTCTCTCGCCCCTCTTCCCTCCTCCTCTCTCCCCCTCCTCTCTGTCCCTCACTCTGTAAATGTATTCACAAATGTCTACCAAGCACAACGATTAATTCCAACCATGCGAAAAAACAGCTTTCAAACCTTGGGAAACAGCTGTTTCCTCGGGAAAATTCAAACCATGGATTAATTATAATTTGATAATAATCAAACCTTGGGAGTTTGGCACATACCAGGTATGGCACATACCAGAGAAAGGCACATACCCGGTCCCCAGTGTCAATTGTGACGTCATACAAACGAAGAAGAAGAATTGTGGGGTCAATCCTTCAAAAAAAAATAATAATTAAATAAACATTAATTGTGACGTCATTCGTGATGTCATAGCACCGTGTCCTGTCATTGGTTCACAGATACATGGCCGTAACTTGGGAACCGCTCGTGCGATCGTATCAAACCTCGAAAAGGCACATCCGCGGGTCCCGGCAATATTCCTGGCAAGTTTCAATCCGATCGGACGCGGTGGTCGTCCAGTTATTAATAATTTGGGAAAAAATTGGCATGATAAGGTGAGAAGGTGGAACGACACCTTCAGCTGCCATATATACACCTTTTCAACACTGAAAGCAACGTAAAATGGCCGTAACTTGGGAACCGCTCGTCCGATCGATATCAAACTCGAAAAGGCACATCCGCGGGTCCCGGCAATATTCCTGGCAAGTTTCATGAGATCGGCCCGGCGGTCGCGATAAACGGCGGTCGCAGACAGACAGACAAACAGACAGACACACACACACAACAGATTGCTGGAATTATAGATAGACTAGTACGTGCCCGTAAAAAAAAAAAAATAATAATAATAATAAATAATAAACCAACACGGCCGTTTCTTCGCTCTCACGTGCCCGTACGTGCGTGACCCGGAAATTCGATATTATTCGCAGTTACGATTATTCGCAATTTTATTTTTAATACCCAATTATTCAATTAGCGCCAAGGTATTTTACCTTTTTGCAATGTCGTGGCAAGGAAAAACAAAAAGAGAAGAGAAGAGAGAGAAAAAAATTTACTTCCTGGTTCGGAGCATACCAGCACTCTGATGTTACGGAAATTTATACACATCTATATGAAAACGATCATAACTTGGGCCATTGTGTTTATCTATAAATGCGCATAAGAAATCGAGAAATTATTAGAATACACGAAGTCATCACTCCTCCGAAAGCCCGTACGTTGTAACCGTAATGGGGAACGCGGCTGAGCTTCCCTTCCCATCGGCCACGCCCACGCAACAACGTGTCTTGTCATTGGTTTGGTAAATAAATGGCATAACTTGGGAAGCACTTGTCGCGATAATATCAAACCTTGAAAAGGCACATCCTCAGGTCCAGCAATATACCTGGCAAGTTTCAATTAGATCGGACCGGTGGTTGTCGAGAAACAGCGGTCACAGACACACACACACACACACACACACACACACACACACACACACACACACACACACACACACACACACAGACACAACACACAGAGATTGCTGGAATTATAGATAGATATGTTTATTTATTTACCGAAAACGATTCCGCACCCACACACCACCTCCAATTATTATTTTACGAAAACGATTCACGACCCACACTCCGCCTCAATTATTTATTTATTTCCGTAACACGATTCTCCACAAACACCACCTTCAATTATTTATTTATTACGAAAACAATTCCAAGATCACACACCACCTCCAATTATTTATTTATTTTCCGTAAACGATTCTCCACCCACACCACCTCCAATTATTTATTTATTTACCGAAACAATTCCAAGATCCACACCACCTCAATTATTTATTTATTTACTGAAAAGATTCCACGACCACACACACTCCAATTATTTATTTACCGAAAACAATTCCACGAACACACACCACCTTCAATATTTATTTATTTACTGAAAACGATCCCCACCCACACACAACCTTCAATTATTTATTTATTTACCGAAAACGATTCTCCACCACACCACTCCAATTATTTATTTATTTACGAAACAATTCTCCACCACCCAACTCCAATTATTTATTTATTTACGAAACGATTCCCCACACACCACCTCCAATTATTTATTTATTTACCGAAAACGATTCACGACCCACACACCACCTCCAATTATTTATTATTTACCGAAAACGATTCTCCACCACACCACATTCAATTATTAATTTATTTACCGAAAACGATTCTCCACCCACACCACCTTCATTATTTATTTATTTACGAAAATGATCAAGACCACACACCCCCTCCAATTATTTATTTATTTAAAGTGGGCGTGGCTTATGAAAAATATTGTGTGGTTCAGAGGGTGGTCAAACAAGAGCATTGAGAGAAGTTTATCAGGTTTTCCGTGTGTGTGTGTGTGTGTGTGGTGTGTGTGTGTGTGTGTGTGGTGTGTGTGCAAGCGAGGCTCCACAGCACAAACCAGCAACCGATTATTTTTCAAATGGTAGTCTTCAAAAATAGGGTGTCTATTTACCGTCATTTTTTATGAGGAGTGCCAGTTGGCAAAATACGCAATAGGAAAAATCTTGCCAGGCAGAGCAACAATTGTATGTGAACCAATACGTCTTGCAATGAATCTTCGTGGTGGATCGGTCAGAATGAAAAAAGCATCGTATCCAGCGCTTCGATCCTAGCGAATCCATCGTCGCCCACCGGCTTGTATTTGTGTATGTGTGGTCATAAAAAGCATAACATAACATTATCATTGATAACTCTCCCTCGTCCCTGCTCTCCCAACACTCCTGGAACCTTTTCACAGTTCCCCCCTTTCCTAGCCCCCCTCCATTCTCTCCACTCCTCTCTCCCACTCCCTTCTCTCTCCTCCTCTTCTGCTCTCCCTCCTCCTCCTCTCTCTCCTCTCTCTACCAACCCTCCTCGCACCCCTCCTTCCGAGTGTGTAGCAACGTGCGTGAGGCATTGCTCCTTCTCCCTTCCTCACTCTCGCTTCCTCTTCTCTTCCCCACTTCCTCGTCTCTCTCCCCCCTTTCCTTGCTCTCTCTCCCCTTTCCTCGTCTCTCTCTCCCCCTTTCCTCGCTCTCTCTCCCCTTTCCTCGCTCTCTCTCCCCTTTCCTCGCTCTCTCTCCCCTTTCCTCGTCTCTCTCTCCCCTTTCCTCGCTCTCTCTCTCCCCTTTCCTCGCTCTCTCTCCCCCTTTCCTCGCTCTCTCCTCCCCTTTCTCGCTCCTCCTCCCCCTTTCCTCGCTCTCTCTCCCCCTTTCCTCGCTCTCTCTCCCCTTTCCTCGCTCTCTCTCCCCTTTCCTCGCTCTCTCTCTCCCCTTTCCTCGCTCTCTCTCCCCTTTCCTCCCTCTCTCTCTCTCTCCCCCTTCTCGCTCTCTCTCCCCCCTTCCTCGCTTCTCTCCCCCCCTTTTCTCGCTCCCCCCTCTCTCTCCCCTTTCCTCGCTCTCTCTCTCCCTTTCCTCGCTCTCTTTCCCCCTTTCTCGCTCTCTTCCCCCTTCCTCGTCTCTCCCCCTTCCTCGTCTCTCTCCCCCTCTCTTTCTCTCTCCCCCTTCCTCGCTCTCTCTCCCCCCTTCCTCGTCTCTCTCCCCCCTTCCTCGTCTCTCTCCCCCTTCCTCGCTTCTCCCCCCTTCCTTCCTCTCTCCCCCCTTCTCTCTCTCTCCCCCCTTCCTCTCTCTCTCTCCCCCTTCCCTCTCTCTCTCCCCCCTTCCTCGGTCTCTCTCCCCCTTCCTCGTCTTCTCTCCCCCCTTTCCTCGGTCTCTCTCCCCCTTCTCGGTCTCTCTCCCCCCTTCCTCGTCCTCTCTCCCCTTCCTCGTCTCTCTCCCCCTTCCTCGGTCTCTCTCCCCCTTTCCTCGGTCTCTCTCCCCCTTTCCTCGGTCTCTCTCCCCCCTTCCTCGGTCTCTCTCCCCTTCCTCGTCTCTCTCCCCCCTTCTCGGTCTCTCTCTCCCCCTTCCTCGGTCTCTGTCCCCTTCCTCGTCTCTCTTCCCTTCCTCGCTCTCTCCCCCCCCTTCCTCGCTCTCTCCCCCCTTCCTCGCTCTCTCCTCCCCTTCGCGCTCTTCTCCCTCTTTCCGCGTTCTCTCTCTCTCCCCTTCGCTCTCTCTCTCCCCCCTTCCCGCTCTTCTCTCCCTTCCCCCGCTCTCTCTCGCCCCTTCCCTCTCTCTCCCCCCCTCCCTTCCGCGCTCTCTTCCCCCCCCTTCCCCTCTCTCTCTTCCTTCCCTTCCTCTCTCTCCTCCCTTCCTCGCTCTCTCCTCCCTTCCGCTCTCTCTCTCCCCCCCTTCCTCTCCCCCTCTCCTCCCTCCTCGCTCTCTCCCCCTTTCTCGCTCTCTCTTCCCTTCCTCGCTCTCTCCCCCCTTTCTTGCTCTCTCTCCCCCTTCCGCGCTCTCTCTCCCCCCTTCCCGCTCTCTCTCCCCCCTTCCCGCTCCTCTCCCCCTTCCCGTCTCTCTCCCCTCTTTCCGCGTCTCTCTCTCCCCCCCTTCCCGCTCTCTCTCCCCCCCCTTCCCGCTCTCTCTCCCCCTTTCTTGCTCTCTCCCCCCCCCTTCCGCGCTCTCTCACTCCCCCTTTCTTGCTTCTCTCCCCCCCCCTTCCCGCTCTCTCCCTCCCCTTCCGCGCTCTCTTCTCCCCCCTTCCGCTCTTCCCCCTCTTCCGCGCTCTCTCCCCCCCTTCCTCGCTCTCTCTCCTCCCTTCCCCTCTCTCTCCTCCTTCCTCTCTCTCCTCCCTTCCCCTCTCTCTCCCCCCTTCCCTCTCTCTCTCCCTCCCTTCCCTCTCTCTCTCTCCCCCTTCCTCTCTCTCCTCCCTTCCTCGCTCTCTCCCCCTTTCTCGCTCCTCTTCCCCTTCCTCGCTCTCTCCCCCTTTCCTCGCTCCTCTCTCCCCCCTCCTCGCTCTCTCTCCCCCTTCTCGCTCTCTTCCCCTTCCTCGCTCTCTCTCCCCCCTTCCTCGCTCTCTCCCCCCTTCCTCGCTCTCTCTCCCCCCTTCTCCTCTCTCTCCCCCCTTCCTCGCTTCTCTCTCCCCCCTTCCTCGTCTCTCTCCTTCCTCGCTCTCCCTCTTCTCTCCTTTCTCCCCTCTCCCCCCTTTCTCGCTCTCCCCCTTTCTCGCTCTCTCTCCACCCCTTTCTCCCGCTTCTCTCCCCCTTTCTCGCTCTCTCTCCCCCTTTCTCCGCTCTCTCCCCCCTTCCTCGCTCTCTCCCCCCTTCCTCGCTCTTCTCTCCTCCTTCCTCGCTCTTCTCCCCCCTTCCTGCTCTCTCTCCCCCTTCCTCGCTCTCTCTCCCCCCTTCCTCGCTTCTCTCTCCCCTTCCTCGCTTCTCTCCCCCCTTCCTCGCTCTCTCTCCCCCTTCTCCGCTCTCTCTCCCTCCTTCCTCGCTCTCTCTCCCACCCTAACCTCTAACCAGCTTCAGGCTAAGCTGCTTAGAGAGGGAGGGAGACGAGGGAGAACGAGAGGGAGACGGAGAGACGGAGCTGTCCCAGCCGAGTCTGCAGTACAATGCACAGGATTAGTAAGAAAAGGTCTCTCTCTCTCTCTCTCTCGCACTCTTCGCACTCTCGCGCGCACTCTCGCGCACTCTCTGCGCACTCTCGCGCACTCTCGCGCACTCTCGCGCACTCTCGCGCACTCTCTCGCACCTCTCGCCCCTCTCTCGCACTCTCTCGCACTCTCTCGCACTCTCTCGCACTCTCTCGCCTCTCCCTCTTTGTCCGGCATCCTTGCTCTCCTCCCTCCCAATACAGTGCAGCACCCTCCTCCCACACCTCTCTCACTCTCCCCTCCCCTCTATCTGTCTCTGTCTCTGGACATATTCGACAGTGGTTATGTCTGGAAGGTGCTGGTCTCTGGATGTGTCCAGGCGGTGTTTCTCTCCGGTCAGCTTGGCTCCGGACATGTCCGGACGGTGTTTGTCTTTGGACTCGTCGAGGCAGTGTTTGTCTCTGGACGTGTCCAGACAGTGTTTGACTCTGCAAGCGTCTGGGTGGTGTTTATGTCCCATGGGAGTTTGTCTCGGACGAGTCCGAGCAGTGTTTCTCTCCAGCCAGCTTAGCTCCGATGTGTCCAGGCGGTGTTTGTCTTCAGACGTGTCTGGATGGTGTTTGTCTTCGCATGCATCTGGGCGGTGTTTATGTCTGGACGGGAGTTTGTCTCCGGACATGTCTGGATGGGAGTTTGTCTCTGGACAGCTTGGCTCCAGATGCGTCCGTGCGGTGTTTGTCTCCGAACGTGTCCGGGCGGTATTTGTATTTGCTGTGCGGTGAAGCGACAGGTGGTATTTGCTACTGAATAATAAATGTACCCACGTGCCCATGATGAGACTAAAATAAATATTGCCTTCACCTTTTACGCGGAGAGGACAAGATAATAAAGAACCTATGGCACAAGCACGCTTTGCTCGCATGTGGGTTTGGTGCCAAATGGGCCCAGCACGCCGCGTGTGGGGCAGCCTGTCCATGCAGCGAGTGAGAGAGTGAGATTGAGAGCTCTCCCATGCCGACCACCCAATCAGCCCCTGCCAAAGTGCAGCACACTTGGGTTTTATATCACCCACTCGGAGGGGTATCCTAGACCGCCTATCACATGGTCATTGGCCGTGCGGTGTTGGGGAAACTCTCTCACCTCTGGGACGGTGCTCTTACACCGATGTCCAATTTTAGGCACATGGATTCTGTACGCCCCTCCATTGTTGAGCTGTGTGGCCCCATATGTCCTTTTCACATTTTGGTCACGTGGACCCCTGGCGGTACTGAATGGCTGTTTACATATAATGACAGATCACGTCGGGGAATGTTACAGAATGTAAAGAGGTGCTGGGGGAGGGGTGGGGGGATTGGTGTTACTGCAATAACTTGTGAACCACTCAAGAGATTTTAACCATACTTCATACACTTATGGACTGCAATACAAAGTAGAAGTGATTCAAATTTAGACTGGACAGGTCATGTGCCCTTTCAAAAATTATTTTACACCCCATAACTCGAGTTGTAGAAGCATCTGATGTTTTCTCTCTTCTACTTATGTCCTCTCTGTCTCTGTCTCTGTCTCTCTCTCTCTCTCTGGACCTTTAATTTTTCACGGCACCTTTAATTGAGATAAAATGTAATAGTGGGTTGACATGGTCAGAGGCATATCCATTGACACATTTGCATCAAATTTTCCTTTCTAGTTATGTTTATTTTGCCTTCTTCACTTGCAGGTGAATATGCAATGCTATACATTTGTAATGCATGCCGTCTGATCCTTCATCATGTAGGCATTCCATAAAACCTGATCAGTTTGTCATTTGACTAGCTCGATCGCTTTTGCCCTGTTAGAACTCAAAAGTGCGACTCAAATAAACGGTTTGACCTCCCACAACCCCTCAAGTTATGTTTTTAATCTTCATTATGATCCTAGTACTAGTTTTTGACCTTGAAATAAATATTTTGTGAAATGCTATTTTATTTTGTCGTTTCAAAGTTGCGCTTCATCACAGGTGATCATTGTCAAATAGAACTAGAATGGCACTCGGTAGAGCGCATACCTTTGCCAGGGTGAACAGTTTACGTTTTGTATTCCACCGTTAGGCCAGATCCACATCCGAACCATAACCAGAATCTTATCGGCTTGTTCTCGTCACCTACCCAACTCATCCACCAAGTTTAGTCCGAATCCATCCTTAATTTTTTGAGATATCGTGATTTATATAGTTTTTGGCCTCATCACTCAATGGTGATGAATCACTTTGAAAATTTGAGTGGTCGTATCCGGATCTTTTCCTAAATCTAGTCAATTCGTCCTTGTCACACACCCAACCCGTCCACCAAGTTTCATCAAAATCCATCCATAACGTTTTGACATGTCCTGCTCACAGACAGACAAACAGAGGTACTTACATAACCTCCGTCCACCTTCTATGGCAGAGGTAACAAGCTTCAATCAACTGCATCCTGTAGCGTAACTTTTTTGCTTCAATTGGAAATCGAGTTTTATCAATGTTTGCCTTCAGATGCAAACTTGCGTGCTTGTATGACGTT
>CM068958.1:41327203-41345845 GCA_035128595.1 Eptatretus atami | reverse complement strand
TCGCCTTTGGATGCAGTGGACATAAAAGCTCGATATCATACAAAGAAGTGGAGGGACAGGTCTTTTCCTTTTTATTATTATTTTTTTCTACTTCCTCCCTTCTCGTCTTGCTCCCACTACTCTTTCAGTCCTCCACCCAGTCATACCCCTTCCAGGCCACACGAGTTCTTCCAGCAACCCAATCCTTGTAATCTTTCAAAAATGCAGGCCCAGTGCTCACCTAACTCTTTTGTTCCTCATTTCTCCAGCTTGTGGAACCTCCTCCCCGAGTCAGCAAAATTCCACTCTTCCTTCCAGGGCTTCCTTCCTAGACAGCAGTTTATCACCATTCTGTCATATTTCATCCCTACCCTTGATCTTTTTATCCCAATTAACCCTCCCTAAGTCCACCCCTCTTCCTTGCAGGTTACTTATTACCTCCACCACCGAAGGTGAAGGAGGTTATGTTTTCACCCCTCTCTGTCTTTGTTTGTTTGTTTATTTGTTACTTGCAAAATCAAAGATATTTCTAGTATATTAGTTAGTCGATTTTGTTTGTCTGATCTGATCGTCTGCTTTATCACTGCTGTCTGTTTGTTTGTCGCCTCCAGGTCACAATTTTAAACCAATCTTCATGAACTTCACCACATAGTAGAGTTTGTCATAAGGAAGAAGCCTGTTGTTTTTGAGGTCAAAAGGTCAACATAGCCAGAGTCAACGACTAAGGTGGTATTTCTAAATTCTCAATTTTCATCCGATTGATTTGAAAATTGAAGAGGATTTATATTTCAGGTCACTGAATTCAACCAGTTAATTATTTTGAGGTCAACATCGACCAAAAGTCAACATAGGCCGAAGGTCAACGGCTGAAGGCCGAAGGTCACTCTCACCGCAAGCAGGTCGGTGGTCTTTCTGCTTCTACCATCTCCTCCCGGTCTTGCCCCCACCCCCCCCTGCTGTGTGTCTGCGATTTGTCCCCACCATATTTCCGCAGGGCGCTCAAGGTCCGCCAACAACCCCTTCTGGTAAAACTCCAAATCACGAATCACTGCTCACCTTCACTCTTTCATTCCTCTTTTTCCCGCTTTGGAATAAACTCCCTCACTCTGTCAATCCCATTCTTCCCTCCAGGCTTCAAAACAGCTGTTCACCACCATCTCTTATCGTCCCCCATCCAAATCCTCAATCTTTCTACCCTCGTTAATCCACCCCAAACCCACCTCCTTCAAATTCCCTGCTTTCCTTCCTGAAAGTCCCTGTAATGTCCATCTTGTATACCCCTTTCCTGCTCCATCCCTCTCCCTTCCACAGATCTCCTAATGTCTCTGTTCCCCACTGTTTTTCCTTCCCACTCCCAACCCTCTTGTTTCATGCCCCCCCCTTGCTGTGTGTTTTGTGTTAGCTCTCATACGAGCCTCGACAAGGTAAACAACAACAACAAAAAAACGAAGGTGGTATTTATAAAATCCTCAATTTAAATCCGATTGACTTGAAATTTGAAGAGGATTTGCATATCAGGTCACTGAGTTCAACCACCAATTATTTTTGAGGTCAAATTTGTTTGATGGATTTTGCAGGTATCTTGCTCTGCCATGACATCTTCTTCTTGTTGTCTGTTTTGTTTGTGTGCAGGATATCTCAAAAAGTTTGGGATGGATCCAGATGAAATTTTGTGACACGTTGGGTGTGTGATGAGGATGAACTGATTATATTTGGTGAAGATCCAAATCCGGAATCTGATAATTTTTCAAGTGATTCTTCACCATTGAGAGATGGGGCTGAAATTGATATATGGCATGATATCTCAAAAAGTTGTGGATGGATTCGGATGAAACTTGGTGGACAGATTTGGTGTGTGGCCCGGAAAAATTCCTTCGATTTTAGTGAGAATCCGGATCTGAATACGAGAATTATTTAATTGTTCAAGTGATTCTTCACCATTAAGAGACAGGGCCAAAAACGATGTAGTGCTGTATAGCATGATATTATAACCTTCCCATCGAAGATCGGAGGTCACTGTTTTCACCCCTTTCTGTTTGTTGTTTGTTTGTTTTTGTTTGTGAACAGTATTTTACGGAAAAAACAATCCTCGACGGATTTCGACGAAACTTTGGGGGGGGGGGTTAGGTCTGTCCAAGGATCATGCCATTAGATTTCTGGACTTGGTCCAAAATCCAATAGGCCGCTATGGCGGCCATTTTGAAAAATTTGAATTTTTTTTTTTGTATTCTACATGTTTTAAGTGATTTCCAACCCCCCCCCCCCCCCAAAAAAAAATTGTTAGAGAAAAAAAAAAAATTTGCAACTTTTTTTTCAACAAATTTCGATTTTTTTTTTTGCATTTCTACATGTTTAAGTGATTCCAACAAAAAAACATGCCAAAATTATAATTGCGGCTGATTTTGGAACTTCAGGTATACCCACGTAAAATTAATTTCTGTCTCAAGGAATCTAGTTATGACGAATGAATTGGTATGTAAAAGGGAAATTGCAAACTATAACTCTGTGAGCACTGTTGACGTCAAATTGAATGAATAGGATATCAGGTTCACTTGAGTGACCTAGCAGTATGGCGGCGGAGGTTTTGCACTCTACGAGTGCTCCCCTCTAGTTCAAAAATGTATTGGGCCAGTTATGTTTTCGTGGATCAGGCATTACGTGGCGGTGGTATCCGCTCTACCGATGCCCTTCTAGTTATCTTTCTTTTCTCTCCTCTTGTTTTTTTATTCCCCCCCCCCCCTGGATGCCTCTCCCCATCACTGTGCTGTCAATATGTTTCCCTTCTGTCAATGATCTCCCTTCTTCCCTCTGTCAACTCACTGTTCCGTGTTGTATGCAAAATAGTTGTAATTGTAATTAATCCTCCCTTAAAGGAATAGGACGGCAGCAGATCTATGCCTGTATTAGGGTTTGTTTTTTTACAAATGGCACTCTCAGTTTTTAATGGTACCTCAGAGTTTCCTTGTCCACAAGGAGTACTAAACCACCATATAGGAAAAAAAATCCTTCCTGCACTCCAAATTTCCAAGCTATTTCAATTTCCGAGCTGTATATCAGAGCCAACTGGAACGTTTGGAATAAAATTTAGCATCACTCATTTGAATATAAGGTTGACATCTTTTTTTTTTTAACCTTGACCTATTTTAAAGTCATGACCTATTTAGAGACATTTTGACATTTATCACCATAACTTGACGAAAGTTTGTTTGATCAGAATGAGATTGCGCTCACTCGATAGCTTTGAGTAAGCCGCATTTACGCTTGATGTACATCATCCCCCTCCAGGTTAAAGGTCAATGTCTTACACCCCTAGGAGTACTGAACCCCCTTTTCAGTGTTTCTCATTTTTCTGCCAATTTCCAAGCTGTATCTCGGAGCCGGCTGGGACTGTCCGGATGAAATTTTGCATCAATAATGGAAAAAGAAGTTTGTGGGGTTGACTGTTTTTGACCTTGACCAAATTATAAGGTCATGGCCCAATTACAGACATTTTTCACAATAACTGGACTAAGGTTTGCCCGATTGGAACGGTATTGTCCTCTATAGATAGCCTCGAGCAAGGTTCATTGATGCTTAATTTACATCATACCTCTCCGAGTTAAAGGTCAAATGGCGGTCCGAGCAAAACATGCCATCATTAGATCTTGGGCTAAGGGTAAGTCTCGGGCGATCACCAAGGGGAAGCCGGGAGAGGCTTACCCTTGGCGATCACTTTGTGATCCCAGATATCGAGTTGATTTTGATATGGTGAAAGCGAGTGTTCATCAAAGAGTTCCATAATAACCTAATGGGAGTGAACATTGCTCCACATCTAGATAGTGTAAATGCTTTGTCTGCACTGGCAGCCTGTGTTTTCTTTGTGCCAACACTGTGCTCGAGAAGCATGAAAGCTTCATATCTCCACTACCAAGACATGACAGTGATACAAATAGCATTAAGTTCTCTACACATGTGGCATGTAATTAACATGTTTCCTGCATATTTTGATGTGTGAGAAGTTCTCAAGTCATCGTCACTCCATTGGGGTTAACATCATTTAAAACATACCCTTGGTCCCAGAATGTAGCAGTAAGTGGGGCATCTTTGAGCACAGTGTGGGACATAGTGTCAACCTGCTAGTGGAGACAAGGCACAAGTGTATGTCTATACCCAGAGTTTTACAAAGCAGGTATTGAAGAAGAAGCAAGTTAAGAAAAGTTAAATCCATGAAGATTGCAAAAACCAACAAAGTCTGGTAACTTTTGGGGCACCGCGTGTAACGAAAATGTGATATTGTAACGATGAGCACTTTGAAGTACAATATCCTCATGAGTAATGTACTTTCTCAGAGTCTTGCTTCCATCATGAAGCTGGAGTTGATTCAAGGCAAGGACCCAGAGGAAATTGCTGAGGTGAGGATTTTGTGGCATGAAATCTCTGCCTGAAATTATTTGTTTTCTGAACACAATGTGTTAACCTGGTTATTCATAATGCTGATGAATCCTCTCTGAGTATTTTGTTTGGCTTTGTAAAATTTTCCCTGGGGAGTCATCAGCTAATCGAATTGCAGCCTGATATAATTGTGGGTACCATTTTGCGTGATTGTTGGTGGTTTTGTTTGATATCCGGTCAGGTCAGGTATGGGAGCATGCGTCGGAGCAGCGCTTCGCTGCATCCACTTCCCACCGGTACTCCAGGGGCCTCCGTCTGGCCATCCCCCAGGCAGATGCCTGGCCCATCCCCATCTCCTTGAGATGCCGATCAACCTGTTTGATATATTTGTTATTTACGGTCCCCCTCTTCACCTAAAAGGATGATTGAGAGCCTACCTTCCAAGTACTATAATGCATTACTCACAATTGCAGCAGTTAAACTGGTTGAACAAATAGAAAATCTTGAACATTATATTTATAAAAGCGAGGTGGAATATATGTGTAATGCTTAAAAGTACCGAGAATGATCCATTGTATCAGTAATGGGATGATTCAAACTCAGATTTGAAGTAGGGACTCCAACTTTCATGAACTTTCCAAATTGGCAAATTTGTCTTGGCCAAGGTCGACATTTTAAGGCTCAATGACGACACAAAGCAGAAGCACGTTAAGACCAAAGTACACGTGTTACATTTCAAATTCTGGCTGAAGTGCTGCCCCCTCTGGGTCACATCTCTGGAGAGACTGTGCATTTAAACAAAAATAAAAACATAAGGCCACCGATCGTAATAACAAATGAAGGTGATGTCTGCAAATATCGAAAAAAAATTTCATGAAATGCCCGCCCCCAATTTCCTGTCTCTTCAGTTTTCATCACCCCTCAGCCTTTCCTGTTGTAGTTCACTGCTTGAGCGAGCTTGTTCGGGGTGCTTGGCTCGAGCGAGCCTGGCTTGATGGTTGGGTGTGTTCATCCTTGTTGCGTTGCCCTCACTGCTGTGGGTTCAATTCCCATCGTTACTTTGCAGAACTTTTGCGCCCTCCGACAGAGCAGTCACCTGTCCAGGAAGGGTTTTTAGACACACAAACGTTTATGATTGGTTGTGAGCACCGTGATACTCCTAGCAGGACTATGGGCCTCCACCACCACCACGATGGGGCTCATCGTGGATTTGAACCATGTATTTAACACAGTATTTCCTGAAGCTTTGAAGTTTTCTGTGCTCATCCGAAGATACTTCTGTTTTTCTTTTTCTCAAATGTACACCGGTTTGTGCGTCACTGTGCGATGCATACAAAATTATGTGCTTTTGATGACATCTTATTCTTTTCTGACCATTAGATCTGGACCCAGTATTTTTGTTCAAGACCTTCAATATCTGGAGTCGTCCCGGTAAGTTTGCACCACCTTGCAGTGCACAGGATGCAACCATTCTGCAGTAATTTATGTGTGCTTCTATTCATATCTACATAAAGGTATGCAATCGTATTTGCTGTACACCCAGTTAGCAAATCATCAGTTGTGAAGCTCCTTCTGAGAGGTGTAAAACGCAGACATCAAATCGTCGTCAGATGACCCTTGATCGTTTTGAGCAATGACTAAGTGAATGTTCACCAGCATTCTCAGGTATAGAGAGCTACGGTTCACGATGGATTTGAAAAGTCACTGCTGCGTAATGCAGACCCAGAAAAGCGGCATTTGAGGAGCAAGAGACAAAATTGGCAAAGAGAAAATTTTAATGACTTTGCAGAAACGTTGATTATGGCTGAAAAGCCTTCCGGAATTGTCAACATATTCCCTTCCAGTTGGGTTTTTAACACATTTGGAGTTGTGGGGTTGTTTTTTTTACTACCAATTGAGAGGTGATTTGCCTTGAGGCTCAAAATTTTTTATTTTTTTTTACATTTGGGTCTGTAGTCTGTTGTCGCCTCACATTATTTCCCTACGGAATTGTGAATTAGAAATATGTTAATTGTTTAAGTACCGGTGGCTGTTGTGCTTTGTGTTTTTTTTTTTGTTTTTTTGATAATTGCAGGAGGGCAGACAAACAGCCTAATGTTGATCATCTTATTGCAGGGCAACACCTTCTCCAAGATGCTTGGCCGAGCCAGCCAGTGTCCTCTGGTGTGTCCACTCATTTTCACATTTAACATCACTGCCCTCTTTGTATTTGCTTATGGGTTCTGCAAGCAAATAGACACTGGTTCAGTTTGTGGATTATCTTGTTGATCATGTTGATGTGACAATACGAATTGCATTCTCCCTCCACGCCACTACCCCATCCACAGTTTGTTTATGTCTTGCCTCGTTCCGACGGATATGAGTTTTTCGTCGGACAATGGAATGATCTTCAGGTGCACTTCACGTCACTCATCAATGTACAAGTGAGTGCAAGTGCAGTAACTGTGGGAGCAAGGTGGGGAAATCGAGTGTGTGTGTGTGTGTGTGTGTGTGTGTGTGAGAGAGAGACAGTGCGTGTACCTGTGTGTGCCTGCATGTAGTCTGTTTGTTATCTATATCTTTGGTTGCAGAGAATGGGAGAGAATGCTCCTGCTCAATTGAGCTTGCAGCACTTTGATGAGCTACAGAAGGAAAAGGGAATCGTGCTCATGGCTGCAGATGTCAACCCTCATTCCATGGTGACTTGATAATTGTGCACGCCTCGACCACAGATCTTATTTAAAATGTGAATGATGTTGGCTGTGACCTGTGCAATGGTTTGAAGCTGTTTTAATTGATGAGCAAAACAACAGAGAGAAGCAAATTCAGACTGACAGATGGTCAAAAGGTGAGCAGGTAGACAAACACATTGTGCAAGAGTTGATGAGTGATAGAAAGAAAAGGGGTGGCAGGTGAGGTGGGCAGCTTGAGTAGAAAAGAGCAGTGGTGTGTATGGGGGAGAAAGCATGAGGTGACGATGGGCAGAACTTTTGAAAGACTGGAAGGTTTGGCACTGGACAACAAACACAGGGAATCAGTTTCACAAAAGACAGAGCAGAGGGATGAAGGAATGGAGGTGATCTCAGCTTAGAATTGGGAAAGGTAACCAGGAAAGAATGGAGGTGAACTTTCAGCACAGCTTAGAATTGAGTGGGGTAATCTGGTGTGAGTGTCTGGAAGAACATGGATGACTTCGGCAGGAGGAAGGTGGATGGAAGACTAGATGTTCGGAGGAGCGATGCTTAAGATTTAAATGATGATAATAAGAAAGCCTCCTTAAGGTGACAAATTGACCTTTTCTCTTGACCGAACCACAGGAAAGCAAAAAGGTGTGGAGTTTTAATTGTAATGGTGGAATTAAGTTATTTCATTATTCCGTTATCACATTTTGTAATGCCACAGAGATGGTCATTTAGATTTGCACCAAAAGGTAAGAGTTGTTGTTCTTCAAATATTTGAAGAATATCGAGTTGCCGCTGTATTTCCCAAACCCGTACACTCTGGTTCCCTTCTGGCAACCGAACTTAAAATGAGCAAAAACAAAAAACAATCCCATCCCATCTCCTTTCCTTTGTATGTAATATGTAGATAGCCAGGCTAACCGTTTTTCCCCATGTGTACCCATACTCCTATTGATTCTTTTTCCTGACTCCACTGTCATATATTTATCTTGTAGACCTTGTTGGAAGCTCGGTGTTTGGCCAATCAAGTGCAGATGTTTTACGGTGAAGACGACTACAGTCGGGAAGCAGATGATGCAAACCAAGCGACCAGCAACTCCGGGCTTTTCAGCCTCGTTCAACAATTTACCTTCAATCCGAGTACATTTCAGCACCAATCTGTAATTGCAGCTCTCCAAGAACGAGGCCTTTCCTTTGGGCTTAACGGCTCCTTCAGTCAAACTGTATCCGGTACAGTACCAGACTGACGGCGGCCAAAGAAACTTGCACCATGGTTTACAAAAAAAACATTATCGGTGCAGAATGCATGAAATGAAAATTAGTTGCAATTTTATTCCCAGTCATGGAATGATAAATAAAATTATTTATTTGTTTGTATTTGAATGAAGTTGTTTTCAACCGTCTTCAAAAGGTATAAAAAAATAATGTTGGTGTTTCCAATCGAGCGTCACGGGATTCACTCCATCCAAGTTAAGCCCCTGTCAACCGGACGAATTACCAGTGTATGGCAACGTATCAAAATTTATCTAAAACGCTGGCGTACGCTGAACTATTGATGTTTTTTTCAGTTTGGGCGTATAATAGTGTATTCATAACGAGTTGGACGTATGCATAACGTATTAGTAATGTACACAACGTTTCGATAACTTATAGATAACTTATACCAACGAATGCTTAGCGTGTTGTCGGCGTTCACAACTTATGCCCAACGATAGTCTAACTTATGCATAGCGCGGCAGCATATCGCCGACGATCACGTGGTAGCCTATTAAAAGGCTGCCGCTCGACGATTCAAATCATAAACCGCACTAGACATCAAAGTGTCAACATCACCGTCATGCGAATAAACTTCGAAGAATGCTGCCAAGAAGTCTCCTGGCCGTGGACGCGGACGCAAGGAGGATCCATCATCACCCACACCCTCCCTATCACGCTCACCCTCTGACGGAGAGGTCACCCAGTTCCTTCTCCTCCGTTCACCTCTTCTTCTCCTGGCTCTATTGGCACGCAACTGGTGCATGGTCAAATCGATGGTCATGTTGATGTTGGAGGACAGCTAGTAGGTATTCTCATCTCAGCCTTGCCGGATCCTCCATCTCTCGGATGACATGGACATCTGCTCACCATGGAGTCTGGAACACTGACGGGTTCCTCCTGTGAACCCCATTTTTATATACCAATTCCCCTAACGCTGCCAATACGCATTATACGGTAGCTGTAAGTTAGAAACACGTTCAGTAAGTTCTGTGGTCGTCCGGAAGACGTCAATCAAATACGTCTACATTCGTCAATATGCGTTGGAGATACGTTACACATAGGTTCAAAGCACGTTACTCATAGGTTAGAAATAAGTTTCGGGTACGCTAAACATTACCTCGACGTGTTTCGACTTATGAGTAACTTACAAGTAACGGTGTTGACGTGTGTCAATGATCGCGTAACGTGCCTACAACTTATGGCCAGCGTATGCGGAACGTGTGAGTCATACGCTGGCATACGTCGACAAATTTTGTGCATGCACAAAATTTGTCAACGAACTCGGCGTACTACGACGTATTTCAGCGTGCTCTTAACGTATACCAAACTTACCCATAACTATTCACGCTGTGCCAGCTATTCACCAAATTTTTCATACGTCGGCATACGCTGGCTAAAACGTCAAGGTGTGACAGCGGCTTTACTCTGGGACTACAATTCACACATTGCAATGCATCGAGGAAGAAGAGGAAGAAGAACCTTTCGGAACTGTGATGACACTAATTTCCCAATAGGCTAAAAATGGTTCTGTCATACCTCTTCATTTGGGTTCAACTCCATTTCACTTCAATTCTCTTAGACCGAGACGCCTGTCGTGCGTCGTATGTGAAACTAAGCAATCGAAAAGCAGAAATTTCTCCTCATTCTTTCTCATTCTCCTTTTTATCCCCACGCTTGTTGAAACAAACGGGGTGGATATTGTAATCGGCTACGTCTGTCTGTCTGTGTCTGTCCGTCACGCTATCTCCTAAACGTTTGTACAGAAATTCACCAAACTTGGTAGTTATAATCCCCACGTGGCAAGAAGGTGCGAGAGCAGTACCATTTGGGTCCTGACCACTGGGGTGGGGTCAAAAGGTCAAATACCAAAAAACGCAATTACGAGCACATTTTAAAGCTTTTTTAAAAAATGAAGCTTTGTGTTTGCAATCGACATTGGGGGATGCATGAAAGATGTAACGATTTGTTGCATTTGACCCCTGGTTCATGCCCCAGGGGTGGGGAATTGGGGTCACAGTGGTCAAAACAGAAAGCTCTATTTAAGTCAACATTTGATATTGGATCAATCCTGGTGGAACCTTTTGCCCTCTTTCAACTTTGCTTCAGTGTAGGTATTTGTGATGGTGCACCATCGACTTCATTATATTTATTTATTTATTTATTTTTTTAAGATAGTAAATGGGATACACTGCATCTGTGTCGCTTTAATTTTGCATAGTTATATAGATTGTTCTACCTCTGGCAATATATTTATTTACACACAGGGGTGTCCCAAAAAAAATGTACTCACATTTTGGTCCTCATAACTCATTGAATTTCTTTCATTTTCACATCAAATTGACCCTAATAATGGCAGAAGTGCGACTAGTTTTGAAGAAGAAATTCATAAAGTGCTACTGGAAGCACGAAACATCATGGAGTGCAAAGATTTAGAAGACATTTCACAAAGATCCACCAACGCGGACGCACCATTGCTCGCATCCGAGATAAGTTTGAAACAGATGGAACTGTGCATTACGTCCATAAGGAGCGTTCAGGAAGACCACGGTCATCAACCACCCCGCACAGGAAATCAATTGCTGGAAACTCCACCGATCCCACGATCTTACGACAATGGCCGTGAGACAGGAATCCCAAAATCAAGCGCCCCATCATTTTGAAGCGAATTTATTGGAAAAAGTTACATTCCACATTAATCCACGCTCTAAATGAGACGATCTGACCGGGAGCTGATTTTGTGACTGGTACCTGGGCAAGTGCGAAGAAGATGCAGCATTTCCATCCAAAATTGTTTGGACGATGAGGCCAGCTTCAACTTAAATGGCTCAATTAACCGACACAATTTCACCTACTGGGCTCCTGAAAATCCGCATGTTACTATGGAACACCATTTAAACTTACCAGTGGTTACTGTGTGGTGGTGGGATTCAGCATTGGGCATCCTAGGGCCATTCTTTTTTGACAAACTGTCACTGGGATGTTACTTAAACTTGCTGCAGGATCCGTCGGTCCAGTGTCGAAGAGAATTTGTGACGAAGAGATTTACTTCAGCAAGATGGGACCTCCACCTACCACCGTGATGTAAGGGCCTATCTCGAAGCAACTTTTTCGAACAGATGGATTGGGCAAAGAGGTAGTGTTGATTCCTGCGCGTTCCCCAGACCTTCTCTCAATGGACTTCTTTTTATGGGGTTCTTCTCAAGATAGGTTTCGGCTCAAAACCGCAACAGTCGATGGCTGAAAGAGGAAATTGAAAGACCATGTCTTGCAGTTCCAAATGAATGTTCGTACGCTGTTGAATCCATTGGTCCGCGTTATCGCTGTGTTTGACAGTGATGGTTCGTCAGTTTGAACTTTGTACATGCATTTTCATTCCTTCTTTGTTTCTAAGTCAATAACAACGCCTTTATTATCATTTAAGAGTGAGTACATTTTTTGGGACCCTGTATATACATTATTATTGTAGTAATAGGTTATTGCATAATAATAATGTTGTGGAAATTGATGCGGATTCAAATGGAGTACAGTACGCACTTTTTCCATCTTTTTTGTTGTCCCAGCTATGCTATAAATCAGACACCAGCCTAATGTTCCGAAGAGCGGTGCACTTTATGAGGCACGTTCCTAGCAGACAATATGTCAGGAATATTTGGGGCAATTAAAGATAGTCAATTCTTGTTTGGCCTTTCGCATTATCCAGATTTACCCATATTTTTGTTGTTTATTTAGTTTCCACGTTTATCGATTACATGGAAAGCTATGGCTTCTTTTTAGCTCATCGGAACGTAGTTCCGCGGAGCTTATGGGGTGACATGTTGTCCCATTCATTCGTCGTTCACAATACTTGTAGGGGGCGGCTTAGCCAATATTCATAATATTGTGCATTTTTGTGATTCAAGCAAACTTTGGCAACAAATGTCTTAATTGTTGCGAACATTTTCAGATATTGGGCCCTTGAAATTCTCTCTTTATGTCCGCCATATTGGATTTCAAAATGGCCGCCACTTGAAATCTACATTTGCTATTATCTCTGGACGTAATGCAGCTATTGACTTGGTTCTGGTATCTAAATGTATGTTTTTGGGGCAAGGAATCCAATGGTACCATTTTCAACTTTATATTATCTATCACAGTCTGTTTTATATATTTTATTTGAAATTATCTAGGCAATAATTTGGATTCAACACAATACTTTGAAAAGAATGTCTTAGTTCTGTAAATTAAAAAAAAAAAACTATACTAAATCAGTACGTACAATCAAGCTCTATATACTGGCTGTCTAAATTATATTATATCCCATTAGGAAACATGTATCATTTGTGTTTTCATATGCATATTTTATTAACATTACATTCATATTGTCAATAAATCCAAACATGCATAATCCCCTTTTCTGACCCTTTAAGCCATCTTTTGTGTTTTTAGAGTACAGAATTTCTTGTATAGGCTTCCATCTGTTTTGTTTCCTTACAATGCACTGTAGCATGTCTTTAACATGTTTACAAACATGACTCCATTCATGTCTTTAATCACAGCCCTGACCCAATAAGGAGTAGAGGCTGCATGTGTGTTGACCCACTCAACTGTGTGTTGGATCTGGGATGCACGGTCCAGACAGTCGCCCCTTGCCGCACTACTACACTGATGTCCCCCTGTCATAGCAGCATCAAGAAGTCGCCTGTCCCAGCTGCTTAGTGGCGTCTGACCAGAGGAGCTTCACAGCGAGACTGATGAAGAATACCATGGCTAGGCAATGCAAAGCGGTCCTGGAAGACAACACTGTACAGTGGACATGACAACACATCTGGCTGCATTTCATGCCAGCCGACAGCCACCAGATGCTCGAGTCATCTGCCCCACGTCGCTGCTTCACTCTTCCTGGAGAGTGCCCCACAGTGGCCATGACGGCACTCAATGGACGTGCGTGAAATGCTGTGGCCACCTGAATCCTGGACAGACACCAGTGGTCCGCTTGATCAGCCACTGTTTGCTTTGGCAAGCAGATACGTGGAAGTGGCGAGAGCTATGGTGAAGACCAGATAGTGGTGATGTTGGTGGCCTCCACTAGAGATGGCGGCACTGAGGACACTGGGGGACTGCTGAAAGGAGTGGTTGGGTGCAAGCACTTGTGCAAGCCGAGATTGCGACAGCAGGGACAGCAGACTCATTCCTGCGAGCATCCCATGTCTTGCGCACAAGAGAGCACATCAGTGACTGCAGCAGCATGTACATCCTGCCACACCGTGCCTACAACCACTACTGTTTGGGAAGAACCAGGGATGCAGAGGACCTTCCGGAGTTTGAGACTGGTGTTGCCAGAGAGGAGAAGACATCCCCATTTCACTCACTGGGCAACCGTGCTGGAACTAGACTGTTGGTTCTAGTGTATGTGCGTTCTCTCAGGCAGGGATCGTTAAGATGTACCTCGATGCTCTGACAGGTGGTCCCCTGGTTCCATGCACTGGCTCCCCCACTATGCTAGTGTGATCCGTGCACCTGGGCATGCCGCTCACCATCAAAACCCAGATGTAGCCAGGAATTCAGGGCACTTCACCGTTCAGAAACACAGAGGTGTTTCTTCAATCCGATTGACCAGGCACATGGCAGAATAATGCCTGCATCAAAGGAGACGTGGAGCAGTTGGGCTCACTGACAACCCTAGTGCCTACGTGCTGGATGGTTGCGGGACCAGAAGTTGCCAGGGTGATCGAGAATTCCAGGATGGGAACCAACACTGGGACGGCAACAGGCAGACACACGTCATCATGATCAGACGCCAAGTGTACAGGCCTCATTTGTGAAAGATGTTCGCTCTCTCGTCGGTGTCATAGGGAGATGGGCAACCCATTCGAGGAGGAGGTAGGTGTAGTCACCTGGACACAAAGGAGATCGCAGATCCTGCTGTGTGGAGACCGTGTGAATGCCAAGAGTATTGGCCAGAGAGCGTTCGGGCTTTCACCAGAGAGTGTCTGTGGACGAACAAAGGCAGTGGACGCCCATTCTCTCGTACAAGCTGAAGGTGTTCAGCACTTCCTCCAAGAAGCCAGAGCATAGGTCAGCAACAGCTCGCCTCCATCAAGAATGACCGTGAACTCTTCGCACGCCTGTACTTGGCTGCGAGAGGGATGGAAACTGAGGAGTTCTTTGTCACGAGATCAGGCATGTCTCCTGCTTGTCTGATGGTGGAAGCCTCTGCACTGGTACCAAGTGATCTCCTCACATGCTTGGAAGAAGTCTCCGACGCAAAGACAGAGACTCTGTCACGACCTGTATTGTGCTTGATGGAGCAGCCATTGTCCAGATGCTGAAGCCGGCTGCATCAAAGACTTCGAAGAGTATGCAAAGACAGAGACTCCTGTCACGACTGTATTGTGCTTGATGGGAGCATCGTCAGATGCTGAAGCCGGCTGCATCAAAGACCTTCAAGAGTATGCACAACAGATCTTCATCCCTATGTCCACGAAGCTGCAAACAGTGTCACGCTGGATCTGGTCTGGGTATTACCTTGCTGATTCACTGAAAGGTAGTACACGTGCAAAGCGGGGACAAGGTGTGCGGGACGTGTGGTGGCTGCCGCAGCCATACCAGGAACTGGCGAACTTCCTACGAGTGGCGCAAACAAGACCGAGCTGTTCAGGTTCCTCTCAGCAGCTTCATGGAATGGTTTGACAGGAGACAAGCAACTCGTCATTACTGATGGAGAGGCAGTTCAGCAAGCACTACTGCCAGATCTGACCTCACTCGCCCTGTAACCATGAAGAAGCTGACAGTCGGATGTTGCTGCATGCTCTCACGCAGTCCAGCATGGACACCATGAATACTCATCCGGACTGTAGACACCGATGTTGTGGTGCTGGCAGTGTCCCTGCACAGGAGTTGCAACCAGAAGACAAACTGTGGCTGGCATTCGGAGGCCAGAGTTTCCGATACCTAGCAGCCACACGAATAGCAGCTGGATTGGGACGAGGAAGGCGTGGCCTGCCAATGTTCCACGCTCTAACTGGATGCGACACTTGTCTAGTTTCATAGACATGGCAAGAAGACTGCGTGGGCAGTCTGGACGGTACTGCCAGAACTCACTGGCGCTGCTGCTGCTGTCCTCTGCACCTCGTGACATACCAGACGATGCAATGCGCATCATCGAGAGGTTCGTGATCTGTTGTATGATCGAACCAGCAATGCACAGACATTGACAGGCCAGGAGGAAACTCTTCGCAGGAAGAACAATGTGCAGCTCATCCCTCAACGAAGGCAGCTCTGGAGGAACATGTCAAGAGGGCAGTGTATCAAGGTGGACATGTGTGGGGTCAGATACTGCTGCCAGCACCAGAGCTCCCTCCACAACAACTGGGGTTGGTCAAGGACTGGAGAAGGACAGTACACACCTTACTGGACCAGGCTAACTGAGGCAGCTCACAGCTGCATTGAGCTGGTTTCTTGCAAGTGCAGAAAGGGTGTGTGAGGCGCTGCAAGTGCAAAAGGCTGCCCTTCAGTGCACAGCCCTCTTGTGTGTGAAGGACTGCACATGACGATGAGTCAACAACATACATGTACTTGTGGCAATGCTGAACTTGTTAACCTGACACTGTTTATGTACACGTATCTTTCAGTACCGGTATATACCTAGCCTCAGATACCAGTACCCTAGCCTCAAATACATAGACCATGTAGCTGTCAGTATTATACCTAAGACATTTACAGAACTAGCACTTCTTTTCAAAGTATTGTGTTGAATCCAATTTTGCCGAGATAATTTCCAAATAAAATTATATAACAGACTGTGATAGATAATATTAAGTTGAAAATGGTACCATTGGATCCTTGCCCCCAAAAATACATTTAGATACCAGAATCAGTCAATAGCTGCGTTACGTCCAGAGTATATAGCAAATGTAGATTTCAGTGGCGGCCATTTTGATCCAATATGGCGGATAAAGAGGGATTTTCAAGTGGCCCAATATCTGAAAATGTTCGCAACATATTAATGTACATTTGTGCCAAATTTGGTGCTTGTATCCCAAAATGCACAACAGGTTTGCTATGCTGCTACACTATTGCAACTTCTTCTCTGAAACTACACAAACGATTTTGATGAAACTTTACCGCAACATTCATCACCGTGTATGTCCCAAAGTTTGTTCATGGCATTAACAAAACTCGAGCCCGAAAGGGGTGTATGGGGGTTGCCGCCCTTCCCCCCCCCCCAAAAAAAGGTTTAAAAAATTGAAAATTATTCCAAACAGGAAACCTACTATTTTTAGGGATGTCATAAAGGATACAAACAACAGGCATGATGAAGAACTAATTGAACGTGTTACATAAGGTGGTGGTGCATCAATGGAGGTAAACATCTGATTATTTCTCTCTCTCTCTCTCTCTCTCTCTCTCTCTCTCTCTCTCTCTCTCTCTCTCTCTCTCTCTCTCTCTCTCTCTCTCTCTCTCTCTCTCTCTCTCTCTCTCTCTCTCTCTCTCTCTCTCTCTCTCTCTCTCTCGCTTCTCTCCTCGTCTCTCTCTCGGTCCTCTCTCGGTCTCTCTCTCTCTCTCTTCTCTCTCTCCTCTCTCCTCTCTCTCTCTCTCTTCTCTCTCTCTCTCTGTCTCCTCTGTCTCTCTGTCTCTCTGTCTCTCTGTCTCTCTTGTCTCTCTGCTCTCTGTCTCTCTTCTCGGTCTCTCTCTCCGGTCTCTCTCTCGGTCTCTCTCTCGGTCTCTCTTCTCGGTCTCTTCTCTGGTCTCTCTCTCGGTCCGTCTCTCTCTCTCGTCTCTCTCTCCGGTCTCTCTCTCTCGGTCTCTCTCTCGGCTCTCTCTCTCTCTCTCTCTTCTCTCTCTCGTCTCTCTCTCTCTCTCTCTCTCTCTCTCTCGTTCTCTCTCTCTTCTCTCTCTCTCTCTCTCTCCTCTCTTCTCTCTCTCGTCTCTCTCTCTCTCTCTCTCTCTCTCTCTCTCTCTCTCTCTCTCTCTCTCTCTCCTTTAAAACCTCCATTTTATTTCAATTAAATTTATGGCGGTAATCTTCCGAAAAAAGTTTTTTTTCTGCAGCTTTTAAAACCTTTATTTCATTTCAATTGAATTATATACTTGAACACAAGAACACCAATCGACTTATCACTTCCAAAAACCTCCAGTTTATTACTACTTGGACAGAATATTATGCCATTTTTTGCCATCTCAACGGATCAAATTTGCCGCTCGTGCTCTCAACATTTGGGAATATCGAGATTCAGACAAAATCGCGGCTCATAGGAAATATAGATTGTGCTTGGAAACGCAGAGCAAGAGTTTAAAAGACCCTTCCCATGTCCTTTTTCTCAAGACTGTATGGAGTAAGGTTTTATGTGAACTCTCTAGTTGTATCATGTGTTAACTACCTCTAAGCATGGTGTTGGCTAGCTTAAGATCTTAGGGTCCTGAGTTTGAGCCCCTGTCGTGTTATTAAAATAACACCAGGTGGGTTGACTCGGAGTGGCAACAAATTGCGTTGTGATTAATATTTAAAGACAAGTAACGTGTCTTTTGAATCTCCCAGCAAAAGGTTGCCTGAAAGCCCGCCCCGATTGTACTTTCATGTTAAACTAGCATAACCCGCGCTCTGCGCGACATGTTGGGGTGGGTGTGTTTGAGAAAGAACTATGCAGAGTATCAGTAGTAATTTTACTTTAATGCAGTAAGTGGAATACGATTTCACTTTTTCAAAACCATTTTATTTACTTTTTTTTGTAACATGCACCTCATATGGTCTTTGAGATAATGTAAGCCGAATATCACGTTTACTCAAGAGCGCAGAACAAAGTCGAAGATAGCGCGACACGATACCACAAACTCGGAAATAATATATAACATATTAAATATATTTCACGTTTTTTTGTGTACAATATCGAGGCTCGTATAAGAGCTAAATGTGTTGGAACATGTAAACAATGTTAAATTGTCTGTTAATATTTTGTATTGAGAGAATATTACTATTAAGCTCATGGGTCGTGTAACTTGCCTTACAAGTTAATGTCCATCATGTGGAACTGTCAGCACCGGTAACGCTCCCCAAATCTCTCCCACCCCATCTATTCTCTGAGACACCCATTTGTTGTAATGTCGGGATGAAATCCCAGGCCTGTGATTGTGATTGTATCCTCGTGCAAAGTTTGAAAACTCTTGAAAGGACCATATCAAATAAGATAGGAAGCATTCATATTTCTGAGGTTAAGCTTTTCAGTTGGGCTTCTTGTGTTTTGCCGTCATTCTGAACCTCTTTAATTTCCCAATTGCAAAACGAAAATAAACCTTTTGAACAGCTTAGATCAATCATTTTCATCATCAAATCACATGACGTTGCATGACGTTGTGTATGTCAGGTGGGTTGCTTTTTTGAATTCTTTTTTTTTTTTTT